>VZRO01002962.1:0-283462 GCA_013397915.1 Daphoenositta chrysoptera
TAATTCTCCTGGTCTGGTGCCAGGTGGAGACTGGAGTCCTGTGCGGGCCTTGGGCACATTTCTGTCAGAGGTGGAAGTGGATGATGAGATTATGAAGTGGGGTATGGGTGAGTGGTGGGAGACAAATCCCCAGCAACCCCTCCAGCCAGTGAAGAGAGAAGGAAGCTGACACATCCATCTGCTGGGATATGACCTGAGGGCAAGGCTTGTTTGGGGGGGGCTTTCCTTATACACGGAAATTGTGAAGGACCACTCATCCATGAATGTCCCCTATCCATTCACTTCTGTCTGTGGTCACTCCTATCCACCTCCCACAGCCCAAAGCAGGGCTGTTCCCATGTTATCTCTCCCCACCCATCTCTCCTGAGCACTGCCATGCCCACAGTGAGCACAGCTCTGTCCCTGCATGGGACAGTTCTGCATCCCCATCCCCTGATAGATGGCATTGCTCCTCCTCCAGATCCTTCCCATACAGCCTCCTGCTCCAATGCCAAGGGCCAAGGCAGCCTTGCACCATCAGGGCTCTCTTCACTCCCCTCCACTCCAGCTTCTGCATGTGCAGGAGATGTCCTCCAGGTCCCTTATCCCTGGGCCAGCAGGGGAAGCAGCAGACCTGTGCACTCCAGGGTGGCATCTGGAGGCACAGCACAGGTACTCGAACCTCCACAGGCAGCTGGGTGGCAGCCTCGGATCCTGCCCCAGGCCCGGGCACCCGTCTGGGAGCCCCAGACTTGGCCTGCCCAGGAACCCCTGCAGAAGCTTCCAGCTTGCCCAGCTGGTACTGCCTGGTCTGTTGTCTCCTGGCTGGGTTGTCCTCTTTAGCAGTTTGCACAGGCACTACAGCCCCAAGGAGGGTGAAGGTAGAGGGGAGACATGGGAGAGCTGCTGCAGCCTCACTTACCCGTGCACAGCACGGCCCCCTGGATGCGTGTCCAGGCACCTGTGCTGCTCCTGCCCCACCAGGCATCTCCATAGACTGGTGCTCCAAAACTCACTCTCTGAAGTTCCTTTGTACATTTGACCTCGGGGAAGGAAAGCTTGAGACCTTCAGGACAGGTCAGTGTCAGTTCTTTATTCTGTGGGTATTCTCTTTTGTGTTCTGAAAATTGAAGTCTTGCATCCCACTGAGGTTTCAGGCATTTTGCTGTCAGGGAGAAAGTGTGAGAGTCTTCCTCAGACAGGCAATGCTCAGGCAGGAGAGGGACCAAGGCTTTTCCATGGTTAACTGTGGTTAATGTTGGCATTCAACACCATGAGGAAACCCAAGGGCCCGCAAGAGCAGAAAAGGAGTGTGTGCCTGGGCACAGAGGTGGTACAGGACACTGGGAGAGAGGTGAACTGAGGGGCAGGATCTGTCCCCTTCCAACTTTTCCATGACATGCAACTCAGGAATAGATTGGCAGGAGATGCAGGGATGGAGAAAACCTGTCCTGCACTGAAGGCTTCCAACCTTCTCTGTCCCGGGGACTGTTCCCTACCGGGACCTTGAGCTGTGCCCAAAGTGTCTCACAGATATGGCAGCATGTCCAGGTCCCGTCCACAGTGAGAAGTGCATGTAGCAGCGGAGACCTACTGGTCTCCAGCTTACCCGTGGTGCAGGTCAGGTTCTCTGCCAAGCTCTCCCACATTCCCCAAATGCTCTTCACCTCCCAAGCATCCTTCCAGCTTTGAGAAATCCTGTTTGCACATCTGATCACAGCAAGCGGAGGATTGTTGTTCATAAAGCAGTTCAGTGTCACCTCTTCATCGACCCAGTAAAAACTCTGGTTTGGGCTAAACTGGAGCTGTGAGTCCCACTGGGGCTGCTGGCATCTCTCTGCACAGAGGAGAGGAGAAGGAGCACATGTAAGCAGGATGCAAGAGTCTGCTGGGATACCTCTCGCTGTGGTTTTGACAGGGTCCATCTCCTTTCGTTACCACATTCAACTCCAAATCCCCCTCTTGCAGCCTAGAATAGAGTTATTGGTGGCAGCAGACACCATTCATGAGCAATCCCATCCATGCCCACTACAGACCTGTAGGCTTTCCCACTCAGGCTCCGTTTGGATAAGGCTGAGCAGGGACTGAATTCCTCCCCAGTCTTCACACAGAATTCCTTCCCCTCTCACCACCTTGGCCATATGCCCAGTCACTGTTTGAAGGCACAGGACTTAGAGCAGCCCCCAGTGCAGGGACCCTTGCTCCTGCCCTTGAACCCCTCCCAGCAGCACAGACCCCAGCAGGTGCCTGCAGCAAGGTGCTGAGACAAAAAGAGCCATCGTCACTGCCAGGACACGGGGGAAAGCCGAGGCATCCAGGTCTCCCATGCCTGCCCTGTCACGTGCATGACCAGGTCACGGAGGGTCTGCCACCAGCTCAGGACCCTGGGTCAGGGTGGCGCAGGCCTGTGCTTACCTTTGCAGGTGGCAGTGTCATTCCACACGGTCTTGGGCCCTCTGGAAATGCATTGGATCTGTGGGATGGATGGCACAGACTCCCCAGCACAGCTGAGCTCCACCACTTCGTTCAAGGTGTAGCTGTTCTTCTTTGGGTTAAACTGCAGTTTGCGGTCCCATTTGGGAGGCTTACATCTCCCTGTGTGCAAAGGAGGGAGAGCCTGAGGGTCATGGGGCTCCGGCAGCGTCCTTGTGGGGGAGGAGGGTGCTCTGTCCAGAGGGGTACCATCCCCCTCTCTTCAGAGGNCAGAGATGGCACCTCCCAGGACGAGCCCCAGCCCCAGGGGGCTTTACCCCTCCTCACACCCTCAGGGGCAGTGCAGGAGGGTTATCCACAGGCCCCCCGGCCCACCTGCCACTCCCACCCCAGCCAGAGGGATCCAGCAGCCTGGGGGATGCTGCTCTCTCCCACAAATACAGGGCCTGTGGGAGTGCACCCGACCCTCTGCTGGCACCAGTCATCTGCATTCCTGTCATTCTGCTGGACACGATCTGCTCACACCCACATGCACACTTGTTTGCAGCAAAATACCACTCAAGTTGCTACTTGGTTTTTGATCTGCATGTTAAACTTGTTATTTCCTCTTCTCCGTCCCTCTTTCAAAATATCTGCTGATATCTGCTGGGGTCCCATATCCCCCCCATCCTCACCCAGAACGAGCGACACCCCCTCATCTGAGCTGGCAGAAGGGGCTCAACAGGGACTGCACGTAGGTATTTCACCAGCTGCACATTTGGTTGTTTGCAACATGTCGATTGGGCAATTTATTGAAGTAAATATTCATATTCGTTTTCATTAACTTCTAGACAGGAGTGCTGCTGGCTCTCTGCATGGCCCTAATATGGGTCTCTACCCTTTTATCAGATCCCACTTTTCATGTAATAAGAATTGTAACTCTCTGTGAATGTTCCTCCATCATACAAATTTAGCTGTAGCTACCCAAACTTTGTCCAAAGTTACCAGGGTGCAGCCAGGCAGGCGCAATGAGTTTGCACTGCTTCCTACAACACCCAAATGGCATCAGGACTGCCCAGGAAAGCAGGAGTGCTCTGCACACCCCATGCAGTTACGGACCACAACAGCTGCACCACCCCAGACAGAATGAAGCCCCTGACAAATAAATGGAAAAAAATACCCCCAGACTGGCAAATTGAACAGCAAGTATTTCAGGCAGGTAAGAGCTACTCATGAAAGTATGAAAAACAAAAGTGTTTTAATTTGCACTTCAGGTCCCCAGATTGTGCCTGTACAAGGATTCTTCATTGATGAGTGTTCTTTGATCCTAGAGTCACCACAGAAATGCGAACAAATATTGCTTGAAAAGAGTCGTGTGGGGCCTGGCCTGAAGCAAGAAGCAGTTTGAAGGGATGGAAACTTGCCAGGGGAGGCAGCCTTAGGAGCTGAGGGGGCTGTGAGTGCTCAGGAGCATGGCTGGCCTCTCCCACATTGGCCCACTCTTGACTTCAGTGAAAGGGGGCCTCATCATTTTTCCTTTTGTACCTGTTCCACACTGCCCGGTAGCTGTGAGAGTCCCCTCAGCACACAATCCCAATGGCAGCACCTCACATGGCAACCTGCCGGGCAGGAAACCAGGAGGGAGAGAGAAATTCTCTTTTGCAGGCACTCTGCTGGCACAGGTGCAGATTTCAAGAGGTATCTGGGACAGCATCTTTCCACAAACACGGATGCTCTGCTGGCAAGGGTGATTGCAGCTGCAAACACAGCTCTGCCTTGCCTCCAGCTCGCCCTGAGCCTTTTCAATTAGCAAAGCTCTTGCTGCTGAAACAACTGTGAATGAACCTCTCTAGACTTACCAGGCTTCCTTGCAGGGCCAGGGGTAACTCTGTTTGAAAAAGCCACATCTCATGGTTGCTGCTTGAGAGGTGCAATACAATGCAGGCTTACTGTAGCCCAAATGAGAGGTAGTCTTTGTTTAAATTCTGTAAGTTTTTTTTTTTACTAAAAGGTGCAACTTCTGCACAACTGAAATTAGGCATATTTAGCATTATGCTAATTATTGTTTACAGGCACTTAAGACTCAGTCAGTCTTTAATAAAAGCATAGAATGGCTTGGGCCGGAAGGTTCCCAAGGAAGCTCATTTAGTTCCAGCCCCCCTGCCAGGCACAGGGACTACACCAGGTTGTCCAAAGCCCTATCCAGTCTGGCCTTGAACACTTCCAGGGATAGGGCATCCACAGCTTCTCTGGGCATCCTGTGCCAGTGGACATCAATATACTGACTGCAACACTTTGAGTGTGACCATACAGCTAACTTCTCCCCCACTGAGTGGTCCATCCATCAAATCCACACCTTTACAGTTTGGAGACAAGGATGTCATGCAGGACAGTGTCAAATGCCTTGCCCAAATCCAGGTGGATGATGTCAGTCACTCCTCCCGTTTCCACCGACGCTGTCACTCCATAGAAGGCCAACACATTTCTCAGATATGACTGACTCATTGAGAAGCCATCACAAATCATTTCCATGTGCCTTAGAATAGTTTCCAGCAGGAACTGCTCCATGATCTTGCCAGGTACCAAAGGGAGACTGACTGGCCTGTAGTTCCCTGGGTCTCCCTTATTTCCCTTTTTTAAAAGGGGGGTTGTGCTTCTCCTTTTACAGCTAGTGGGAGCTTTACTGGAAGTTCCCTGCTACAGCTTCTCATACATGCATCTCATCACGTCCCGTGAATTACTACACCTTCAGGTACCTTAAATGATCTCAAACCTGGTCTTTTTCTTCATTCTGCCAGTCCCTGCTTTTGCCCTGTGCAACTTGGGCTACTTTCCCTTGGTTATGGGCACAAGAAAATAGGTGCTGTGTAAGACTCCTGGACTGGAATTAGGTGTGAAGGGATTGCATGAACTGAGCTGGCATAACAGCCACACATTTCTGACTAGCCTGTCCACCTTCACCAGGACTCCAGCAAATCATAGGTCTGGGCACCTATCAGACTTAATCCTTTGCCGGGAACATCAGCCTCTTTTCTGTTGTCTTTGTTTCAGGTGAAAAGGCCTCCACAGAGGTGCAGACTTGCTCCAGGTTTTCTGGTGTCTGCTGAGCTGGGATGGTGGGATGCTGATGGGGTGCAGTGTGGGGTCCAGCGCAGCCTCAGGCAAGGGCAGACACATGGAATGTGCTTCTGCAAAGACCACACGTGTGCCAGCAGTGCGTCAGTGGCCATATCTGCCCTTCGGACACAAAGACTACACGGGACAGCAGTCCTGCAGGAAAACCCTTTTCTCCCTCCTTGCTCCTCCTCTGCCCACAGGGCCCCTTGAAAGCACCAGGGGCATTCCTGTCCTCTGCAACTCATCATTTCCTTCCCAAGCTCTCTGAGCTGTGTTTGATGCCATGTGCTTGCTGAGAGGAGCTAAGAAAAGCAACCACTGTTTCCACAGAGAAAACCACTGTTTTTCCAGTTGCATTGGAGAGCTGCTCTGCAAGCCACTTAGAACACAAACATGGGTCTTAGAGCATCTCTCTGAATTTAGGAATGGAGGTGATCATTTGGCCCCACTTCTTAAATTCCCCATGGGCTCCCCTGTGCCCTTTGACCTGCCAGATGTGCCCCCTGTTGTGCTCAGGTGTGGGGCAGACAGAGGCTGATACAGCACCCAGACCCAAGCTGGGCATGGACTGTGCTAAGCAGAGCCCAAGGGCTGGGTGGGAGAGATCAGAAAAGGCAGGCAGGGTCAACAGCTCGCTCCCATACTCAAAGAAGCCAGTGACTGGAGAGTACCACTACAGGGGAATGCACCAGCATCAGAAATCACCCTAGGAATTAGCCCTGTCTGACAGAGGGATGAGCATGGCAAAACAAGCTTGCTTGCCTTGCAGAGGGGCAGTGTACACCAGCAGGGCAGCCTGAGGGACTGCCAAAGCCTATTTACCTCCTGCACACAGAGCACCCTGCCAGCAGTGCCCAAACATCACAGCTCCTCTGAGGATTCTCTCCTGCCCACATTCCTGTGGCTGCAGGAGACCTGAACCCCCTGTCACAGCACTGACACCATCTGTGCCCAGGCATCTACAGCCACTCCGAGTCCCTCCTGGTGGCATTTCTGATGATTGTTAGAGGGTGAAGCCTAGAAAGCTCTGCTTCCCTGCAGAATGGGGAACAGAAGACACTTTCAGTCCATGCCTGTTTTTGTCTCAAGAACATTGCTGATTGCAATCCAACTCGGCCTCACATCTCCAGTAAGTCCAAGCCTGTCAGGCATGTGACTAGCACTTGAGGCTCATTGGGAGAAACGAATCCATGACTGCTGGGTGCACAGGCTGGGAGGGACACCTCTGCACTCACCCTCCTTGAATTCCTTTCCAAATCGTTCCGTAAAAATTGCCGCGGGAAAAGGGCACCTTGGAGCACAGGAGCCTGTGCTCTAACCCAGGGTGGCTGTTTGAGTGCTTTGGAGGTGTCTGTGGGAAGCTGTTAAGGGAGCTCCACTGGAGAGATGGAGCTCACCACTTGTACAAAGCAGCTGGATGGATGTGGGGGGCCGGTGCACTGATGGAGAAAGGAGAGTGCTCAGACAGGAATGGGAAAGAAACACTCAGCTTCCAGCCTTGTAGGGATTAACAGCAGCTGGGAGAGTAATGGAACAGTCCTCAGACACTGATTTTACCCCGCACAGTGGCATGCAGAGCCACCCACAGGCTCTCCGCCCCAGCTAGAGGAAGGAGGCTGAGCCAAGTGAAATTTCAGCAAGGAAAATATAGTGTAGATGTGGCCAAATAGGCACCTTTTGTAACGTGCAATGTGTGCTCACTGTGAAATGGGAAATGCTGATGACTAAGACAGGAGTGGTGACAAAAGGTTGGTCTATTTGCCTCCTAAAGGCAGATATTTACTGTTTTGGTTTTTTTCCTAGTTGATGCTATTAAATGAATACCCTCCTTGCTGATATTGTTTATTACCCATGAATACAGAAAGCCTTTTACAGAAATATCTGGACTGCCTGTCCCTGTTGCAAGGAGTTCTGAGCCTGGCAGGCTAAACAAAGCCCCAGCATGGGCCAAAAGGGGAGGGTCAGGAGAAAAGAGAAATAGCTACGCTGATAATTCAGGTCAGGCTCCTGGGTTCAGCCCTTTGCTTACCGGCAGAAGGTGTCCTTTCTTACAGGATATTATCTCACACACAAAGAATAAAGGACAAGGTGAAACCTAAGAAGCAGTAGGCAAAGTTCAACCCTTTTGGCAGGGCAGCTCAGCAGCGGAGAGAGGTGACAGGGAAATGCACTGCAGTCTTGCTGTGTCTGATGCCATGTGCTTGCTGAGACGAGCTAAGAAAAGCAATCACTCTTTCCACCAGTGGAGAGTTATATTGCAGGGCACTGAGAACACAAACATGGGTCTTAGAGCATCTCTGTACTCCTCACTAGCAACCAAAGCTGCTGAGTGGGTCTTTAAGAGTGGTGGAAAAGGAGCAGAGAGACCTTGGGGATGCTCTGCTTGGGAGTCATGGCAGGGAAAGGGGGTGGCAAAGCAGGTCACTGAACAAGGCATTGTGGCAAGAGCTGGGAAACGGTGGCACTCTAACCTGTACTGGTCCACCAGATGCTAAAGACATCTGACAGATGGCTTATGAACAGGAGGCAAAATCCTTGTTTCCTGAATCTGTGCTCTGGTGATGGGAAGTGGAAGTGTGGTGGAGCACAAAGTTCACCACCCCTAGGGTGTCAAGCCCAAGGCACTCCTCTGCAGTACCTCTCAGCACTCATGTTCCCCGCAGGATCTGCTCCAGGCTCAGTTTGGAGTTTGACTGACACAAAACCTTTCAAGTTGGGTGTGGCTTAGTTTTAGCTACCACCCTCTCACCCTCCAGTCATTGCAGCTGTGCTCCTCCTTAGAACTTCTTGTCAGCCGCCACTAGATCACTACACAGTGTCAAGCAAGGCTGATGAAAAAGCGGTCGGGGACAGCTTTTATCACAGACCCTGCCTTCGCACAGAAAAAGTGCCGTAGAAGCTTCTCCACCCGCCTTCCAGGTGCACTGGGATTGTAAGGGGAGGAGAGTTTTGTACCGGTACGGCATTCCAGGGAGGAAAACCGCCCTGTGAGAGCAGCGCAGCAAGACAATAAGGTGACAATAGGACACGGAGACAATGCACTCTGCTCCGTGCACGGTGTCCCCGTGGCGGGGTGAGCAGAGCAGCACTGCCAGCCACGCGTAACAACCACATCCTGTGCCTGTGGCTGGGCTGCTGTTCCCTGCGCTGCTCTCTGTGGCGCTATGCAGAATGGGTTGTACCCTGTACCTGCCAGGGGTGTGGGATATGATCAGGGATCCCATCCTCTGTCCAACAGATTTACGCTGCCCCACTGCCACTGTCAGCCCATTCCACCCTAGCAGGGATGGGAGGGACCCTCCTGCCTCACTCCAGCCGTCTTCCTTGCCCTATCCCTCTGCAAGGGAGAAGGACCCTCATCCATCAGGTGGGACCTCAGCAGAGGTGCCAGGATGGGATGAGCCCACGTGCTGAGGATGCAGGCAGGGCTACTCACCCTGCTGGGCGCGGCCACCACATGTTTTTGTCTTGGTTCCTCTTTTCACAAACACCGAGGTGCAAACTCAGCAATATCATCTCTGTCACAGGCAGCCCCAGACTCCTCTGGGGATGGCTGGGTGACTGAGATCTGCAGAGTGTGACAGGGGTCTGCAGGCCTACAGGTCCCCGTTGCATCCCACTGTACATGACGCAGACAGATCCTGGTCTTAGTGTGCACCTTGAAATCAAATAGGAAAGCCACACAACCCTTGACATGGTTGCACATGCTGGCCTGGGAGAACAGCTTCAGCAGGGATCTGGGCAACGGGAAGACTCTCTGGGCAGGAGAATACCCTCTGTTGCAGTTGTAGCCTTTGTTTTTTGCGTGACAGTGTGCTGTGCTTACACTCTTTGCAACCACATGGTCACATTTTCCCTGGAAACGGGCTCCCGTGACACCTCTCACACAGTACAGACCCTAATGTCACTTCACATCAGCAATTAAAGTTTCTGATCCCACTCCCTGCAGTAGATCAGCTGTTTTCTCTAGCCTGCATCCACCCAGACACAACACTGCAGTGGACCAGGATGACATGATTAGATGCTAGTTTAATGATTTTTATCATCTAGCTCCAAGTTTAATGATTTTTATCATCTAGCTCCTAAGAAAATTAGTTTAGAGAAATACTCCAATTCATACAGATACAGAAAAATGCAAGGTCACAGTCCCTGGACCCACAGCTCAATTGCTGGTCAATGCAGCCTCCTGGGAGGGCAGATAACATGTGAGCCTGTAAATTCACACTGACTCTGCTGCCATCAAAGTGTGCAGCCAGTGTAGGAAGAGCCCACAGGAACCCCGGGGATACCCTGACCCTTCCAGCACCAAGGAAGCCCATTAAAACGCAATCCCAGAATATTATAACTCCTGCCCCCAGGCTCTCCTGGACACCCAGGGGCTCAGCTCATGGCTCCCCAGGTCTCTGTTGGACATCAGGACCTATCTCCTCTGTGGTGAGGACATGGCACCCTCACACTGTGCAAGGACAGATGGACACTTTGTATTTCCAGCTGCATGAAGGAACACTACAGACCCTGCAGAGGCTTTCCCAGCACCCCAAGCTTTGCTGCCCTCCATCCCCAAACAGGGCTCCTCCCAACCACAACCCAGCTGGTGGACTTGGGCCCCAGTGTAGACATCAGACCTCTCTAATGCAGCTGCTGTACCCTGCATGCCCTGAAGATGCCCAGCAGCTCTGCGGCAGCAGCACAGTAAAACCTTCTCTTGGGAGCAGAGGAGGGAGCATTTCTTACCTCTTTCCTGGAGTTTTCCATAGTTGTTGGCATAGGGTTTACCATGATTTTGTGCTGCCAGCAGAGCTGTGAGGAGCAGGAGAAACATCCATTGGAGGGCCATGTTTGCCTGTGCTCCCGGGGCAGGACTGAGGTCTCAGCAATGCTGGCTGCCTCAGTGCACACCCATCTGATTGTGAGCGGTGCAAGCACGGAAAGGAAACAGGCACACAGAGAAATCACATATGGTGCAAGAGGCTTCCTCATTGGAGAGGGAAACTCCGCCAGTGTCAGCGCTGCCTTCTTTCTCTTTCAGCTCCATGACCCTTTTGCAATCGTGCTGTCTCCAATCATTTCTCTAAACCCACGGGTTTTAGATCTTCTGTCAGGAGCAGATACTAACCACAGCTGGGTTGCCTCGTCTCCCAGTACAGATCTCAGAAGGACTTGTGAGGTGTTCTGGTTCGTGGCTGGGCTGTAGCAGGAAGATGTGTCTTCCATACTCACCCAGAAATCTAAGCAGTGACTGCATCAGGACAACCCTCACCTTGCTACTGCCTCAGTACAGATTGTGATAAAATGGACTTCTGACGGGCAAAAATGATCTTAATTACCTGGCAGTGTGTGCCATGGATAGGAAAGCTAAGATTTTGGCAGGAGTGGTTGGGTGCTCAGGACTGGGCTGAGAGCAGATGCTTGGGCTGAAGGCTACAAGAGCCCTGGAGGCCTCAAGCTCAAGTGCTGTGGCACATTGTGTTATCAAAACATGGTGGGAGCGGCAATGACCGTGAAGGGGTGGGAGGCCAGCACTGGCAGTGGGCAGTGGGGCAGAAAAGGGGCTGCTGGTGAGGCTGTCTGTGCAGCTGGAGGCTGATGGCACTGGCCACAGCAGCAGACCCAACCATCAGAGGTGGTCCAGGGCAGGAGCTGAAACAGCTGAAACACACAACAAGGAGAAAAACAAGCCCTCAAGTCTTCTCTGAGGCTTCACAGCCAGGCTGCAGCTGTCTGTGATGGCCTTTCTGTGTCGTGCTCCTCAGCAAGGACTGGTGCTCACCCCCCTGGGGTCAGGCTCTGCTTTCTGCTGATTTGCACATCCTGCAACACCTTTATTCAGCAGCATTGAGCAGGCCAGTGCAGGATGGCCCTCTCCAGATATACTCACCCCAGACACCCCCAAAATCTAACCCTGAGCAAAACGGGTTAGAATTCTTGTTTTCTACTTTTTCTGCCATTATAGGAGCTGCTTGGGGGCAGACACCCCTGCAGTCTTTTACCTCTCAGGGACAGAGCAGGAGATTGCCCAGCCACATTCTCTCCTAGGCTCAAAAAATCAGTCTCAGCCTCTTCTCCCTTGTCTGTGTTTCACCTCTTCCTGCAACACAGCCGGCGGGGCCAGAGGTCCCCATCTCCATGAACCTGCCTTTTTGTTTCCTTTGCTAAAATATGAAGCTCACCCATGGAGAGTTCACTGTACTCAAACAAATTTGCCCTGGGAAAGGTGTCCTGGGGCTGCAAGTACACAGAGAGGACGCTGGCACGGCAGCAGGGCACAGCCTGGGAGGTACTTGGGAGGTAGGTGTGCTCTGTCTCAGGTATCTGGGAGGTTTGGGGAGCAGAGGGAAACAACTGCTGCTCTGCCTCCAGCTACAGCAGCAACTCAGAGGTCACCTCTTCCTGCCCCTTGGTGTGTCTGGGCTTTTCAAGAAAAAAATTGAAGAGCTGCAAAAGCAAACAGTGTCAGTAGGAATGGGTTCTTCAGTATGGAGGATCATTGCTAAAGGAGTAGGAGAATTCCACAAATTAAAGGAGTCTAAAAAAATCACATCCCTGGTCCCACCCTGCACCACTCCCAGCAGCACAATGGCTCTCAGCTCCTATGTTGCCAGTATCTGGCATCTCTGAAAACCCTTCACAGTCCCATGTGAAACCTCAAAAGCCACGGAGGAAGTGTGGCCCAAGCAGTTGTCAGGAAGCTCTCTAATTCTTCACACTTCTCCTTGCTCCACACCACAAAAGTTCAGCCTCGAGTGTAACCCAGGCTCCGGCAGGGAGGATGGAGGGATGTTGCAAGACAGTTCTGCCTTCTCCACAGGGCCCAACATGTTCTGGTCACACCAGGCAAACCGAAAGCCACACAGACAGCTGCACCCAGCAGATCTGGCTCAGCTGGGAGGATGGGCAGGCTGGATCTCAGCAGGTGTGGGCAGGGAGCTGCATCCCACTGCAACGCCAGGGTCCAGGCATGCTGTCCCGTTTCACCACAAACCTCGCAGGGTGCTGGCACTGGAGCCACATTTCACAGCAATCGTGTCACCCCAGGGAGGTCTCTCTGCTGTGAGGACCTGCTCTCCCGTCGACCCTGCAGACATTGTGGCAGATTTGGAGCTCTTGGAGTGTTTGCAAAAAGGGCTGCTGGCTGCTTCTACAGGCTGTTCTTTGCTCTCTTTTTTGTTTGCCTTATCAAGAATTTATGTCTTACCTGTCTGATACTGTTTTTGTCCTCTAGACATGATTTCTTCTCTTTCGGGGAACCTCTCTGTTTTGAATAACCTGTGGCCCTGGTGGTTATTCCTGCTGCTTCCTCTCTACCTTTTGATACCAGGAGCCCTGAAGGACTGCCTTAACTCTTTGCAGGATTGCTGGTCACTGTGACTGCGCTACTTTATCTGTTTCCTCATTTCCACATATTTCCCCTTTTTGATACTGATTAAGATATCCCTGGACTATTCAGTCTTTGGTAATTATGCAATGTCATGGAAATAAAGCATGTTGTGGCTGTCACCAGCAGGCAGCCTTTTTCTGGGAACATGTTTGGCCCATATTTCCTGCACAGAGCTCAGTTCCCCATCTTCCCCCCAGTCTCGTGGTGCATGTGGAAAGCCACACACAGACACCTTGCTTGCCCCTGCCTGGTGTTGCAAACCAGTCATGGGGGTGCTTGAAGACCAGCAGCAGTAGCATGACACCTTGCCCCTTCCTTTCATTTGGGATTGCTGTTCCCAAAAGTGTATCCATGGTGTTAAGAGGTCTGCATCCCTCCTCTGAAGCAGATGCCCCATTGCTGGGGCCATACCTTGCAGACTCAGAGAGTCACAGAATGAGCTGAGCTGGAAAGGACCCACATGGATTTTCGAGTCCAAATTTTTGCCGTGCACAGGACTTCCCCAAGAGTCACACATTTGGACTGAGAGCACTGTCCAAACTTCTTGAGCTCTGTCAGGCTTGGTGAGCACCGAGACCAGCTGTGACCACTTCTCTGGAAAGCCTGTTCCAGTGCTCAACCACCCTCTGGGTGAAGAACCTTTTTCTTTTATCCAGCCTAAAGCTCCTCTGACTCCGCTTCAGGCCATTCCCTCAGGCCCTGTCACTGGTCACCACAGAGGAGAAACCAGTGTCTGAATGGGCTTCTGCCTGCAGCTGGAAGTCAGTGCTTGCACCCACACGTGCTCCTCCCCTGCATGAAGCTCTCCAGGAGCAGCTTGCCAGTCCTTCCCTGACATGGAACACGCAGCTGCTGGTGCCAGACTGGCCCAGACAAGCATCCCAGCCAGGGGAAAAGGGCCCTGGGCCGTGAAAGCCACTCATGGGCAATGCTGCCACTGAAGTTCACTCAGAGGAGGCTTCGTGGGTTTCGGTGTACAGCTGGAGGCACTGAGGCAGAGAGGGAGTCAGCGAAGGGCCCAAGGGAGGAAGTCAGTACGGCAGGAGCCGATTTCAGTGTCGAGCCCCAGGATGGTGCTGCAAGAGCAGCACTGTCCTTCCTCCAGATGAAGGGGAACCAGGCTGGGCCCCAGTGTCAGCCCAGCACTCCTGGCCTGCTGCCACAAGTGTGGTCACACTGACCAGGGACCTGGGAAGCGGTTCCTGTGACTCGGGGCTGGAACAGAGGCAGTGCAGGGAGCTGGCCTGTCCCCAGGCTAGGCAGCAGCTGGGCTGGTCCAAAAGCTGCATGTTCAGCTGTTTTGAGCTCAGACAAAGTTCTCAGGGGTTAAAATGAGCTTGTACTTAGTTTTATGACCCCAAAGTAGTAGCCACAAATATGTCAGACTCACCTGCATGCCCATCCCCAGCCTGGCAGCCCCTGCCCATCATGGCACAGCTGCTGAATGGAAACTTGTGGGATTTCAAATGTTCAAAGATGGGGCTGGACTGGATGGGCCTTTGAGCAACTTGATCTATTGAGTGGCATCCCTGACCATTGTAGCGGGGTGGAACTAGATGCTCTTTAATATCCTTTCCAACCCAAACCATTAATTCTATGAATTGTGTGTGTGCCAAGAGGGGCATAGGAAGGAGAGGCATTCCCTTCTCTCCTCCAGTATGTATCAGGCCTTTCCAGTGGACCCATACATTCCAGAGTTCCTTCAGCACTGACAGGCACCCAGGGTCCATGGTCAGAGCCTTTGACCTGTGCATGACCCAGGTCCTGACGACCTGGGCAGAGAGGCTTGAAGAGGACCTGCCAGGACTCCCTAGCACTTGACACCAGCAGGTCCTCCCCTCTCAGCTGGCACATGTCCCCTAGATAGTCATGCACATCTGGACTCCCACTGCACCCTCAAACTGCCCCAGCCATGCTGTCACCCCATGACTACCCCTGTGAGTGACCCATAGCCACCAAAACTCATGGCCAGGTTGTCCCAGGCTATGGGTTCCAGCCCACAACCCCTCCTTCACCTTTGCCTTCCCATGACCCAGGAGAAGCAGATCCCAGGCTGAAACGATGTGATCTCCTGTCTGAAACCTGCTCGGTCCCCGCAAGCAATGCACAAGGAACCCCAAACAGTGCTGCCTCCCCACAACGTATCATCATCTATAGTGCCCACTCCCCCAACCCCTCAGGCCTGAACTGACAGGTTTGATTGCTGGGGGCAACCTATCTCCTCCTGAAGGTGTGCTGTAGGCTGTGGTGAACGCAGGAGGAAGCCTGGAGTGCAGTGTACCAGCACAGGTAACCCCCAGACCCTTCCCAGGGATACGCCGAAATCACAAGTCTGGGTAGCAGGGAGCTCAATCAGCACCTTTTTTATTAATATGCATCATAAATAAAGAAATAAATAAAGGCGAGACACCTCATCCTAACAGGGAAATACAAATTAAATATGGTGCAACATCCGCTAAGCGATGTACAAGCAGGAGGTAACCTAGCAAGACCAGGGCCCCTTGCCATGGTGAAGCCAGCCCAGGCACGATGCTGTGAACAGCGTCAAGCCGGCCATGGCACCAAATACTGGCATGGCCTTTCATTAACACTGTTCCCCACCTGACAGGCAGGTGAAGATCCCCACTACAGCAGGCGGCATGAACATGGCAAGGAAGGGGTTGACTGGCATTGCCTCTACCAAGGACCCCAGGACCTCCAGTATCCCCTTGTGTTTGTGCACAACACTTATCCCCCCCACCCCACAGCACTGCTCAGCAAGACCAGAAACCCTGTGCCAAAGGGAGCACCACCCCTCCCTCCCCAGGCTCCCCAGCTCCCTCTAGGAGCACCCCCAATCTACTTGCCAGGAGCACTGCCCCCAAATCCCTAGCCCAGTCAGGGACCCTGCCCTCATTCCCTCCCCTCCAGCGCCCCTCCACTGAGCATCCCAGGGCTTCCCAGGCACTGGTTCCCTGCTCAGTGTGGAGGGCACAGGGCCTCCCCCCAAAGCACCCATCTCTGCAGGGTGGCACTACCCATCCTGGACCTACGTAACACTGAACGTCCCCGTGCCTTTCTCACAACCCCACCCACCCCTTTGCTCCACACGCACTCACATACCCCGTCCCCCTCCCCTGGCTGTGGCCACGCACAGCCCCAGCCCTGCAGTGTGGCACTGCCAGGCCACTTGTCCCAGTACAACCCACCAGGAACCACTACAGCACACTAGGACCGGGATGCTCCAGGGTGGGGGAGCCTACCTTGCAGCGCCCCATCAAACACAACCCCTCAGCCCAGCCTCACAGGGATCCTGCCAACGCAGGGTGCTCCCACCCCTGCGGCTGGGGATGCCGGGGATGCTGGAGGCTGCAGACTGCACTGCCACCCCCAGGGAGGGGACGGTCAGCATCCTGCACCCTCCATCACCCCACAGCTGGGCAGCGGGGCAGCGCTGCCCTGGCAGGGACTGCTTGGGTTCCTGTAATGTACAAGTCCATGGCCTGTGGGTGCTGGAGACAGTGTGGGGCGGAGGGGGTGGTCAGGCGGTCCCTGGTGTGGCTGCATGCATGGCGATGCCTGGCAATACGAGGTGCAGCTCACAGAAGACCCCGTGGGGCTAAGTTGGCCTTTGGCAGCTGCACAAGGAAGAGCAAGAAGGAACCACCTACGGTTACTGTATTCTGTAATGGCAGGAAAGGTAAGAAACTAGCAAGAAGCTGTGTTTGTTCCTCTGGCAGGGTAGGCTACCCCAGAGGAGCCTCAGCAGCCCAGGGAACTGTGCTTGGCCTCCTAAACGTGTCAATAGTCCTCGTCCTCGGGGTGGGTGACGTACATGATGGGCACCAGTCCCTTCTCGGAGCCAAGGCTGCACTGCAGCCAGTCACCATCCACCTTGGAGATGACCTGCAGAATATCCCCTTTGTTGAAGCTCAGTTGTCCTGCCTCAGTGGCAATGTGATGGCAAAGAGCTTTCACCTCACTGCAAGCAGAAGGAAAGTAGGGTTAGCTCACCTCAGGACACTCCCGCCACCCAGGGACCACCACAGGCTGAGAGAAGAGAGGAAAACACCCCTTGCTTCATTCCCCAGGCTCCCAGCTGCCCCCCCAGCTCCCCATCACCTGCAGATTGTGGAGTTGTGGTGGATGGATGCACAAGCTGCATCGCTGACCCAAACCATTCCCTGGTCCATGACTACAAAGGGGTCAGGCAAACTGCAACAGGTGCCACCTTCAACCTAGCACATCCCAGCACCTGCAGGATTGACCTCTGGTGTCACTCACCAGGTAGGGTGAGGAGACATCCCCCGGGCTGGTCGTGGCACAGCGGGTGCCTCAGGTGGTTCTGGATGGGGAGGGTCTGGCTCCGGGGCTGCTTCACGCCACATGCTAGCCCCAACTGTCTGGGCCACCAGCTGGAACACGGACTTGTCCAAGCTCAGCCAGCCAGAGGGCAGCCTGGAAGAAGGAGAGAGAAGCGGTCAGTGGCAGGAAAGCACACCCGGGGAAACAGAGCAGCTGCTCTCATGGCAAGGTCACGCCTTAGAGGTTTGGCTTCACGCACCAAGTGCACTGCTAGGCAGCGCCCCAGGTCTGGGCTCAGCTGTAACACCATAGCCTGGACTGGGAAGGACATTTCCAGTGGCCGTTTTCAGGAGCAGTAAGGGTGTACAGAGGGAGAGGCAGTGCAGGGAGGTCTCAGCTACTGCGGGCAACTTCACGCCTCCCCCTCACCTGTTGTGAGCAACAGGGATGGCTCCATGTTCTGTTCTCAGTCTGTGGTTTTGGGAGGGATGAGGTGATGATGGGGCCATGTAGCAGGGTTTAGATGCCAAGGCAGTGGCAGAGCTCAGGCAGAAGACAAAAGTCTATGAGATGGACTGAGCAAGGGTATGGGAGGAATCAAGGCAGGCTGGCAGGACTCAGCAGGGCTACAAACCCTTGATGTACCACCATGGTGTAGCCAGTGGTCAGCTATTGGCCTGACTTCCACCTGTACCGCCACACTCCAGATTAAGCAGCCCTTCTCAGCCCCAAAACACCCCTGCCCTTACCTGTTTGGTTGCCTGGGCTCTTTTTGTACCTTCCTGGACCCAAACAAGTGTCCCCACTTGATGGGCTGGCTGGCCTCTGATGCACTGGTGCTGCTGTCCTCTTGGGGGGCTGCTGCTGCTGCTGCTGCTGCTCCCACTCTTTGCTGAGTTTAGTTCTCCTTGCTGCGCTTCAGCTCTGTAAGCACAGAGTCTGGGGGGCTGCCCATCCAGAAGGGCCAGCTCCGTTCCTTCACCTCTTCGCCGACCACTACCTGCTGGGGCTTTTCCAAGGGCTCTTCCACAGCTTCAGGACTTGGCTTGCTTGGCTTGGGCCTCTCCTCCAAGGTGCCCTCAGCAATGGGACAAGCCTCTGCACCCTCCACCACCCCTTCTCGGGGAGGTGGTGCCTTGTGGGTCTCCACTGACCTGGGCGCAGGATTCAAAGCTGCCTTCTTCTTCTCAGAGCGGATGAACTTCGAGCCTTCGGCCGAGCCCTCGATGTAAATCTGAGAGGTCTGCATGAGCTGGTACCACCAGCCTGCCTGCTTGTCCTTCTTCCCCTCCCATGTGCTCTCTTGCATCTTACTCTGCTCTTCCTCCCTGTCACCTTCTCCGCAGGAGGCTCCCACTCCCTTGACCCTCTTCTCACTGACAGCTTGCTGTGGGCTGTGCCCTGGTGAGATGTCACCATCTCTGGCACCCCCTTGGCATGTTTCAGGAGCGGTGCTGCAGCCATCAGGATCCTCACTGCTGCCCCGGGTCCGCATCAGCTGCAGGGTGGAGTGCACAGAAAGCAGCAGGTCCTGCTTCACACGCAGCAGCTCCTTTTGCTGCTGCTGCTCTTTGCCCATCTGCATCAGGTGGTGCTCGAAGAGGAGGTCCAGGTTGAAGGGCAGCAGGGAGAGAGGCTGGAGCAGGAGCAGGAGCTCCTCAAAAAGAGGCTGGCACACGCTGTGAGACAGGCACAAGAAGCCCACTGGCTGGTAGTGTGCCAGGATAATATCTGTTGGGAAACAAGATGTGAATTAGAGGAGACGCTCTTGCCACCATTGCCAAGCCACCATGAAGCTGCTGAAGCTATGAGGAAAGGAGATGGACACCAGTTTTTGGTCAAAGTGTGAGGCTCAGGCCTGGGTCAAGAAGCACCAGTTGCTCTGTGAGCTCTCAGCAAACTGGCCCAGACAGAGTTTTCCAGTTTGTGCCTGCAGCCAGGACCTGCCTGGCAGACTACCAACCCAGATGACCTCGGCCACCAAATACCATGGAAGTAGAATGGGAATAAATAGCACCAAAGCGTTGTCACATGTGAAAATTCTGTTCTTCAGCTTCTGGAGATGAACAAGGAGCTGCTGATGTGGCCAGTACAAGTTCCCCTGCAGATAGGGGTGTCAAGGACAGCTGAGTACAGTCTTTCTGGCGCCTGTCAGGGCTGAACTGTGGGTCTTAAGAGAATGAACTAGCATTTCAATCTGTAGCATTCATTGTTCACTTGATTTGACCACATCTGCACTACCCCTCTGTCCTGCTCTATTGTCAGGTCTCACTGCCAGGGAGAGGTCTGGGAATGGGATTTTTGGCCCAAGCTCAGTGAGATAATAAATTTACACCACAGACAGGGCTTGCACCTTACCTCCAACCCCTTTTCTTAGCTCTCATCACCCTGACAGCCCCAGGTTTTGCTCACACTTCCAGCTCTTAATGATGGCTTGAAATAGGTGGTTGTCTTCTGCTTCAGAAAGCCAGGATAAGCACAGATCCTATTCTATTCTATTCTATTCTATTCTATTCTATTCTATTCTATTCTATTCTATTCTATTCTGTTCTGTTCTGTTCTGTTCTGTTCTGTTCTGTTCTGCTTTAAAACTAATACATCCAGTAAAACCTGCTTTTTGCTTGTCAGGCTTTCCTTTCCATTTCTTTCTATTTCCCGTGCCTGAAGAGTTTCAGGTAAGTGTGCACATCTCCAGGCATACCAAACTCTAAGGCACTTGGCAGGGAACACAGAAATTTGGGGAGGCTTAGATCTGATCTCCTGCAGATAGATTGAGGGATCTGCACTGAGAGCCTTGGATAGTAGCTGCAGGTGGGAAGGAGAATGGAAGTCCAGGCTCAGGTGGAAGAAGCTGCATGGTGCTTGGACTTCCACCTGGGATTTCCCTGGTACATCAAAACTGTGTACAGCTAAGTTCTTCAGCTCAGGGCAGAGAAGAGAGAGTAACAAGAGAAACACATTTCCATCCCATGCTCTATTCATGTGCAGAATTTGGCTCCCACTGCAGCCCACAGCCCTCAGGCTCTTACCTTCATGGTTGTAGAGGTGGTTGAACCAGAACTCCAGGGACCGGATACTGCAGGAATGGAAAATTACCAGGGTAAGAAAGAAATAGTGAACATCTATTCACCCTATTCATCCTCACTGTTCTGCCACAAGAAGTGTGTCTGGAAAAGGGCATTGACAAAGCATGAGCTTGTGAACCTCAGGGAAAGGAGAGTGGCTCGGTCCCATCAGCACGCCCTGATTACAGACACCCAGACTGTCAAAGAACATCTACACGGCTTTACATGTGCAACTGTAACCCCTAACAACCACATTCCCAGCAAGATTCCTTGCTATTCTGCTCCTATGTCCTTGGTAGAGCTTTGTTTTGCTGAGAAGAGGCTGCTGTGGAAGAGGCAAATGATCTACAAAACTAAGACCAGTGCTGGTGGCTCAGCCCAAAATATGCTGGTATCCTGTGCCAGCAGGGGAAAGCTGGGTCACCCTGTGTGGGGAGAGCAGGGCAGAGCTTGTTCCTGCTTGTAGGAGTTCTACAACATCTGGAGATCTTGGGAACTCTGTTGCCACTGCCAGAGCTCTTGCTGACCACCAGAGAGGAGGAGGGAAACACCATCCTAGCAGCACTCATCCCTTCACCCACAAAAAGGTATCGCTGCCTTCCTCTGTTAAACACAGCATAGTGTGCACACTCCTTATCCAAACTGGAGGGGCCAGTCTGGGGTCCTGCACCAGAGCAATTTCTCCTTCAAAGCCTCATGCCCTGGGATCCACAGCAGCTCCAGGAAACTGTGGTTTGAAGAGGGATTTCCAAGAGTAATTCATGCATATATTATGTCTAACCTCATATGAAGCTGGACAGACAGAGTTTTCTCACTTAATGTTTTGGGGCTAAAACAGACTGACCCTGTTCTTCAGTTGGCTACAGCCACTCATTCTCCGTCCTGACCTGGAAGGGGAGGGTTTGATCCACCTGCAGTTCCCTGAGGCTTACAGCTTCTTCCTTCCCTTGCCTACTTATGGGAGGTGGTTTCCCAGATTCTGAAGTTTTTTTCATGGTCAACCATGCCTGCCTGCAGTCACGAACTAACAGCTGCTGCCAGCCCTGGACAGGGACATACAGCCACCCCAGGGGTCCTGCTTACTTTAGGAGGCCGAAGATGAATGCGTTGAACCTCATGGTGTGGTTGGTGAGCTCTGTGTACTGGCTGATCTTGCTGTAGAGGCTGTGCAGCAACTTTGTAGAGGGGCCTGTGGAGAGAAGCAAATGGCTGAGATTAGCTGTGGTGAGCTAACTGCACCACAGGATGGAGCCTCAAGGCAAGACAGACGTTGTCTGGGTGTCCATGTCTGTGTGTGCACTGCCTCTCCACCATGCCAACACGAGCTCACTCCATCCCAACACTCAGACTACACATGGGAGATGGGTTGTGGTCCATCCCAGACTGCCACTCCAAAAGTCTGGGAGAGTTTCAATACCACAAGGACCTGCCTCCCACACTTCAGTGACAGTCACAGCCATTGGCTCAAAATCAGCATATAAAGAGAATATTGTGGTGTGTGCTTATAATTTGGGGTGTCTGCAATCATAGAGATAACCTCAGAGCTGAAGGTTTGCCATAATTCAGCTATGAGGCTTCCTAGTATGATGCAGAAACCAATGTGCAATTAATTTTGTTAGGTCATTTTTTTCCTTTTTTTTATTAGTTTGGCCTGTTATGGGAGAATTTGCAAATGTCAGGGAAAATGCCAGTAAATGCTGGGGCAGAATCGCACAGTGGCTCTCCCTTCTTGCAAGACCCAGTCAATGTGCACCCTGTTCCATGCAGGAAAATGTGTGTTTGGCACTCCCATCCTTAGAACCAACGCTCCCCAGCACCTCCTAACCACAACTACCACAGAGCTGCAGGCACTGCTGCACAACAGCCATACCCAGCTGGGTGGATGCCTCCACCACGCTCCAGGGGATGTTCCTCCTCTGGCCGATGATCATGTCCAGGACGTAAGCCTTGAGCCCATCACTCAGAATGTCCCGGACAGCTGGGCACAGGTACTTCAGGATGAGATGCCCCACATTGGGGCTCACGGAGCTGTTCCCAAGTTTGGCCTAATGGACAACAAGCAACAGGGAGAGTGTTGGTAATTGTTTTCAAGGTAGAGATGCATGGAAACAGTTTAGCCCCTCTTGCCTACTACAGATACCCAGCAAGCAACATCCAGGATCAGCAGCTCCTTGAACATGCAGGGTCTTTGCTTTCCCTCCTGATACTTCACACACTGGCTCCAGATTGCTCTGTGCAAGGTCTTCCCCAGGCTGGGAAGAGACAATGATTTGAAAAAAGAATATCCTAGCTTGGGAAGAGGATATCCCAATTAGAAGGGATGGCGGGTTCTCCCAAAAGGTGTAACCAGGCTCTCCTGCTGGAGGAAGAAAAGAGCTGGGGACGTTCCTGCTGCTGTAGATTTTCTTGTTGCTAATTTTGGAGCAAGAAGCACCAAGCCACATAGAACTACCAGCACCTAGGAGTTAAGGAACACTTAACTCAATGACATGTCAAGCTCCAACTCCTAGGGATTACTATAAATAAATAGGGTGAGGGCAAAATGGATGGCCAGAGCTCAGACTGAGGTGAAGAGGAAGCATGAAAGAGGCCAGCACCAGCAGAGCAGGGACACATTCTGCTGCTTACAGTCTTTGGGCTGCCAAGGGGTCTATCCAAATGCGTCAGGCAATGGTGTTCAGGGCACAGATTTTACCAGCTGAGCTGGAATTATACTGACCAGTTGGCACAGGTTCACAAAAGCCCTGAACTGAAACTGAACTTGGCTCAGGAATAATCCTGTCAGATCCACTGAGCACGGCAGCAGCAGGGATGGATGCTGCCTTTTGACAGGTGAATGCTCAGCCCCTGGCACACTGACGCATAGAGAAACCCGAAGTTAAAACCACAGCATTGTCTGATAAGCAAAGTAGTGGGGGAATGTTGTTATTCCCCAAACCTACACTGTAAGAATTGGAAATCCACCGTGAAGCCTTAAAAAGCCATGGGAATCTCAAAAGCTCCAGTTATGTTGCAGAGCAATCTCTGCATCAGCAACAGCTGTAATTAGGGGAAAATTACTCTGGGCTCTGCGATAAGATTGAATGGTTTTGGAATCTGTCCCAGTCAGGTTTCTCCTTGGGGATGGCATGCCAGGGGAGCTGTCATGTCCAAATAGTGTCACATTGCTGCCCAGAGTCGCCTGACTGAAGCTGAGCATTCAGCTTTGAGAGGAGGCACCACAAACACGCTGGGTGTCACAGGACTGCAAACAATGCCTGGTACAAACAGAAGAAAAATTGCTCTGCTTCTGTGTTATTCCAGAAATGGGAAATGAGGGGAGCACAGGCCTAACACAGCCAGCCCCATAGATGTACTCTGAATACACTAATGTATTCATGGTAAGGGCTACCATGGGATGACCAACTGTCCCAGATGGGAAAAGACTGATGCACTTTTCTGTCATCATTGAGCCTTGTGAGACACTGAGGAATGGGGAACACTGCACTGTGTCCTGGCACCAGTGCCAGGCCAGAGTCACAGGACATGTGGAGGAGGGAGACACAACTCTCCACTGTGTGAGAAAAAAGAGCTGGTGTGCTGCATCAGACCAGAAGGGCGGCTGGTCTGGTATTTTTTCTTATGAAGAGCCATAGCAAGTACATTAAGAAAGAACAAAACCAGAGCAAACATATATAATACTCGCCCTTTATACTTTCACAGCCTACAGCTACTTTCAACTCAGACACTAACCTGGACATTATTCCTAAGTGTCTGGTAAACATCAGTGAATTTCCCTTCCCTGTGTTTTTCTGATCTTCCTTTAAATACATGTACTTACTGCATTGTGCAGCAGGAATTGTCACAGATTTATTATCTGCTGCATGGTGTGCCATCACCTTTGTTTGGTTTGTTCTTGGTACTCCTGCCTTCATTAGATACCCTGGATTTTTGACTGGAAGAGAATGGAGAGGCAATCTTGCTCCATACTCTATGTGTCATTCAGAATGTTGGATGCTAGACATACCTTCACCCCTGGATCCCTGCTGGTTCCAAAGTGAGCCACAATCAGGTCAACAGCAGTGTTAATAGCCTTCACCAGACCTAGAGGGAAACAACAGGTAAGAGAGCTGCCTGAGAGGCTTCTGGGACAGACCCTGACAAAACACTCCTTGAAGTAATCAGCCAGGGGCACTGCAAGTCTGTGTCTCCACACAAGCCCTCTCTGCCAAAAAACATGTAGAGACTCTCCTAAATCCTCACCAAAACTGCCCCTGCTGGTTCCAGCAGTCACCTATCAGCCTGACAGTAGGACGACCTGTCAATATGCCCAAGGGACAGGGACCATCACCTCCACACCCCATACCCTGAAGCAGAAGAGATGGGATCTGAGGCAATGAGTCTTTTGCTGCCTTGCTGCCACACGGTGGCAGGGCTGAAGCCTTGATTTGGCAGGTTCTGTAATGACTTTCAGTAACAAGCCAGTGATGTGCAATCTGACATCTGCATCAGGATAATGTGAGAACAGAACTGAAACAGATGGGAAAGCTGCCACCTGGTAATCACAAGCACATAGCTGGCAAAGACATGGGAACCTTTCTGCACATCCCTTGCCTCTGAGATGATAACAAATCAGCTGTCAAACACCCCAGCCCCAACCCTGCCCTCTAGCATGGATCCCACCACAGCCATATCTTGTCCTGCTCTGGAATCCTTTCTCCCAACTTTTTATATAATTCATGTAATCTTATATTACTTATGTAGGCTTGAACAGACTTTTTACCTAAATTACAATATTTCAGGTTAGCACATCTGCAACGTCACACGGATACACACAGGTCTACCCTTGTACATAGAGCCTGAGGTGGCAGCATGCCCTGCCTTAGGGTCACACTCCTGTGCCTGTCTGCTCTCTCTGCCCATTCTTGTGCACCTAGGATCCTTTCTAATCATACTTCCTGGCACAAGCAGCTCAAGCACACTCTGTGGCACATTGCATAGTCCACCAGAGATGCAGGGACTCACCCTTCTTCTGCAGCAAGTCGATGGAGATGGACTCTGTGTTGCCATCTGGGGAGAGGCAGAACTCAGCCGGGGGTTTCTCTGCTAGCGAGAAGTAGTCAGGGAAAAAGTCATTGTAGGTAAGCTGGAGTTGCCTCATAGACTGTCCTGCAGGGACAACACAGAGGGGAAAAGGATCAGCCCCAATCCCTCACACCAAAGCCTCTTTCATGTTGTTTGTTTTTCCCAGAAGCAACCTGCACCAGCACCAGTCTTGATGCCAGCCTGTCCTCTGCTGGGTCAGCAAGGCTACAGGCTTGTTCCTGCCCCAGCACTGGTTTGCAACGTGTGCCTGTACAGTTGATCCCCATGGCCTCCCCAGTATCCACCTCCAGCTTGACTGGGGGCCCACGGGCTCTGGAAGATGCCATGGGAGGTTCACTCTCAAGGGCTGGGGCTAAGGAAAGCCTTGCTGCACAAGACTGTCCATGCTGCTGCAAGCAGGGTCAGAGTCAGCACAGAGAAAATCATTACTTGTCACACACAGGCACCCACAGACAACAAACTACATGTTTGCTTCCTGTCCTCTGGGATGGCCTCTGTTTTCAAGGGGTGACATCCATAGGAGTTCTCCCATGTGCTTGACTTCCATGTGTTTGACTCTGTGCTATGCATCTTCCCTTGAAGAAAGGATGGAGAAACTGTTTGTGTTGACAGAGTGAGGTCTAAGGCTTTGAGGAATTCTCTCCGTGGCTTGAGGCTAACCTGTAGAACACTCTCCCTCCCACAGAGAGACCACACTGCTCTCCCCGCAGGACTCCCAGAGGTTCGATCAAAAGCAGCCTGCCCCTGTCAGCCCTTCCTGCAGAGGTTTTGGAGGACAGGGAAGACCTTAAGAGCAAAGCATGGAGAAGACAGAGTCCATAAAGGCTTTAGAGTTGTCAGCTGCCCCGGGAAAGCTGCAGCTCAGCACCCAGCACACTGTCTGGGCTGGGACAGATGGTCAGGCACCGTGGAGCACAGACCCGAGATCTCCAAGGGCCCCCACAACTCCTGTGTGAGACAAACTACAATCTGAGCATAGCCCAGGAGCACTTCTTGAGGTCTAAACAGGCTCCTGGGCCATTCACTTTGCCCTTCAATCCAGCTCAGAGCTGGACCTGACTGCTATCACCTCATGGAGATGGGAGGCTTCACAAAGATTTGAACCAGTGAAGCAATTTTCACCTTCTTTCTGAACCCTCCAGCCCCACTGTGAATGGATGTATCATCCCTCCTTCTCTAAGCAGGCAGACCAGTGATGAATCCAAGCTTAACCTGAGCCCCAAGGAAACTGAGCCTGAGTCCCAAGGTCACCTCCCAAGACCCCCCAGCAGAAAGGTGGTGCGCACCGTTCAGCTTGCAGTGGAAATGGCTGGTGCTGAGAGCGCCAGGCAGCTCAAAGATGGGGTTGCCCCTGTTCAGCCGAGGCTCTTGCTGCCTCCTGTCCAGGCTGCCTGCTAAGCTGGGCAGCCCCGAAACACGGTCCAGACCCAGGGGGTTCCTCCGCCTGTACTCCCGCCACTTCAGTGCTTGGGGGGAGAGGTGGTTCGCTGGAATGCCGCGGGCAGGGAGCACCAGACGGGACGACGAGAGCACACGGGAGGATGCAGAAGGGAAACGGGAAGAGAGAGGAAGAGAAAGAAGGAGGACAGAGAAAGAGACAGCACATTACTCAGAGGTCCAGCAGCATTTCAGGACATTAGCACAGGCACACGGAGACAGGTGCCTGGCACCACTGCCTGGCACAGCAGGCCAGGAGCTTGGGTGCCCTCGTAGCTGCAGGCAGAGAGGCAGCAGGTTTGGGGTGCAAGCACCTGGCATGGGGTGCTGTGAGATCAGCAGCCCACACTGCCCTCTCTGGGGACACGGTGTAGGAGTTGGGACTGGAGGGACATGCTCTTAGTCTGGGTCTTCCTGCAGCACCCAGATGCAATTTTATCCTGCTCTGTGGCTGTAAGAAAAGGTGGTACTATAGGGAGCAGCCATAGCTGTAGGGAGCTGGAGACACTCCAGACTAGCAGGTCCTGGAGGATGGGTACCTACCATTGACAGGCCGTATTCCCATGCTGCTCAGGGGACCAGAGCTGCTGGTCTCACTGCCACTTCTCCAGTGGGAATCTGCATGGCCTCCTACTCTGCTCATGGACATGCCGCCCACCGAGAGTGGCGGGAGGGACCCACTGTGGAGTCGGTATTCAGAGAGTGGTGGGCTTGGCTCCAGCGGGGCCTCCTTCTTGGGAATCAGCTTGGGGTTCTCCTTTTGCCTCAGGGTGTCAGCTTTGGTGGCTTTGGAGGGCTGCATGGCACTGACAGCAGGGGATGACCTCGTGGGAAGCAGGTTGGCAGAGATGGGGCAGGACCTGCTTCTGGGGGGCTGGCTGTCTTCAGCTCTCTCTGCAGTGGGCGAGGAAGAGGAGTCCACGCTTTGGAAGAAAGGCACGTTGCACCGCACCGGGGAGTAACTGCCCAGCGGGGACGGACGGGTTGTTTCGGGGCCAGGCTTCTTGATGCCCCCATCGCTGCTGCGCGAGGCAGCTCCG
Organism: Daphoenositta chrysoptera; assembly: GCA_013397915.1. Lineage (NCBI taxonomy): Eukaryota > Metazoa > Chordata > Aves > Passeriformes > Daphoenositta > Daphoenositta chrysoptera. The sequence continues at coordinate 27,798 of VZRO01002962.1, forward strand.
TCTGCTGAGCGCTGGGTCACGAGCGTGCCATGGGCTTGGCTCCCCGCCACCGCCGCCTGCTCTGCCGAGGCGGCCAAGGCTGAGGGCTGGGAACTGGAGATCTGCTGGCTGGCAGGCCGGTTGCTGGACAAGCTGTAGAGCTGCGAAAGGCTGGAGGCAAAATGGCTGTGCAGGGCACGTGCCTTGGGTGGCTTGCTGAAATGGTGCTGGAAAACAAAGGGCTGGATGGGCAGCGTCGTGGGACGCTGGTCCTTGCTGTAGCGTACTACAGGCTTGCTGTCTGTGCCACCACCTTCAGGGAGAGAAAGGGGAAGAAAATGTGAGGATGGGCAGAGCGACAATCATCCTCAGCCAAGCAGATTGCAGGCAAAAGGGAATGTGCTCTCTGTTGCAGGAGGGAAAGGGTGAGCTGGAGGCCGGTTACAGAGTGGTTCAAGTCTGAACTGGTTACGCACACCAAGAGCTGGCAAGATAAATGCATGTAGCCCCAAATGCAGAGTTTCTAGCTGTCTGGAAGAGTAGAGCACTGCACCAAGAGCTTGTCTGTCCTGGTAGGGTCACCAGCTTCACATCCTTTCCCAATCCCTTGCCCCATGGACAGCACAAAGCCGTGGGGTGAGGTGCCTGCCCTTGAGCTGCCTCTGCCCAAGCAGTACTACAAAGTCAAGGCCCAGGTACAGTCAGATTTCTTGTCTGAAAGGATCTGACTGTCCCCTCCCACATGCACTGCGGACTCGCACAGCCCAGCACAAGCATTACATGCAATAGCACTGCAGCTCTGCATCCCACATCTTACTATATTGGTGCTGTTGCAAAGGCTGCCTGCTTCCCCTTCTCCCTCCCTCTTCTTTCTCCTGTAACTGTCCCCCGTCAGAATATAGAGCTTCCTTCATGCCCCTACTTCCACTAGACCCAAGCAGGACATTCCCAACATCAGGCCTCCAACCCTGGAAAGTGCCAGCCTGCTCCAGCAAATGATGTACTGGGATGTCCTGAGGGAGTGTGGTAGGCTATCTCCATGTGTAGATGCCTCCAGCTCCTGATGGGGCCACAAACATCCCGAGGGACACAGCTGAAGTGTGACACATTGTGCGTTCAGTGCAGAACACACACAGCACTGGATTGCACACATGGGGCTGAGTGATACCCCTGATCAGCCCTGGTGACAGGCGCTGCCTGGGGGGTGTTCCAGACCTTTCTCCATGTAGTCAGCTTTTAGCAGGGCTAAATTCCCTCTAGTCCCTCTCAGAGCCTCTGGGCTTGCATGCTGCTCTGGGCTGGAGCAAGGAAGATACGCCTCCATCTCCAGCTGAAGGCAGAAGCTTCCTGATGCCCGGATGCCTGCCTTGCTGTCACAGTGCAGAGGGAGGGGCCCCACTGGGGTGGTGGGCTGCAACTGCTGGGATATATTACCCTGAAAGCCCCTGTCTGCCCCCTCCTCCCTGAGAGGGTCTGCTCCTTCCAAGCCCTCCCTCTGAAGCTAAGAGGGCTGCTCCCATGCTGCCCTCTCCCGGCAGAGAGGCAGAGACCTGCCTTCACTGCCAAGCCCTTCACTTGCCACACCCAGCACACACTCAAGGCTCAATTAACAAACAGGACAATAACTAAAAAGCTTTTGCTCCAAAGGCCAAAATCTCTCCCACCCCTGCCATGGCAATAAACCACATATTTTTACCTCCTGTCAGAAATTTTCAGAACATTAAGTAGAGACAGTCTGGTTTTTGACATGGTAGGGGCTATTTACTGCAGTGGTCTGGTCAGAGGCATTTTAGAAGGTGTTTAGGCCATGGTTTAGGCAATGGTTTGTGTGATCTTGCAGACAAAGGCACAATACAGACATCTGTATTTAGAAGGGGTTTTACCTGTGAAGCAGGTGTAAGACCTGTCTATGGCAGAGACAGAGGTCTCCCACAATGCTGGAGAAATGGCCATACCTCCAAAGGGAGTGTCACACAGCTTCCTCATGAGGACAAGTGACAGCAATATCAAGGTGGAAAACAACTCAAGCATTACAGGCTTCCCTACAGAGATAACCGTGACAATGGCTTTCCATGAGAACCTTTGCTGCAATCCACAGCACTCTGGAGGACAGGACCAGGATATTCCAGCAGAGACACACAGGTTAGACTCTGCAGGACTCACATTGAAAGTCCTAGCAGAAACTGTGTGAGCTTCCTGAACCTGCATGGAAGGGAGACTGCCTATGCCTGCTGGCTATGCCTCTTCCCTCTCCACCTCTGCCCCAAATAGCTCCAAAGAAGAGAGGCTGTGACTATGACTACTGAGCATCTTCACATCTCTGTCTTAGGAGCTAAGGACAGGTGATTCTTATGGACAAGCACAGCAAATTCCCTGGAAGGGATACAACCCTTCAAGACTCTCTCAGTGTTAATGCCATGTCCTTGCTTACATGATATGAAAGGTTTGAACAAAACCTCAGGAGGCTTTAGAAATACAGGGACAAGACATGTACACTGATATGAGACTGAAATGAGCACAGCAAGGCTTTGTCCCAGGGACTGGCAGAGGCACTGGTCTCCTATCACCATGCAGGTTCCCCTGCTGCTCTCTTCACATCCCAAAGAGCTGACTTCCATTTTACTTATCCCTTCTGCCTAGTTTGGCTCCTTACCGTCTGCTCGGGCTCTAACATCTTTTTGTCCGTGGCCACTGGCAGAGCCACCCGAGAAGCTGGCATCTGCCTCCATCAGCAGGGAGAGAGAGGCTTGCTCACCTGCCCCATGCCCACTGGGGACCTTCTCACTGGAGACCGAGTCTTTGGTGGAACACAAAGCCTGGCTGTCCCCAAAACCATGATTCAAACAGAAGCCCTCGCAGCTCCGGTTCAGGCCGTGGATGAAGGGCATGGGTGGAAGACTCTGGCTGCGCCGAGCTCTTTCTTCAAGGAAGGCTGGGCAATCCCGCTGAGTCTCAGGGATTGGAGAGAACTCCAGGGAAGAATCACCACTAGAGCGGTGTGGTGGGGAGGTGCTGTTCTTTTTCCGTCCTTTAGCCAGTTCAGCGAACGATGTCACCCTCTTGGGGGGAGAGCTCTGGATGGGTATTGCTGGACTTTCACTCAGCTTGACTGGACAGCTCACCATGCGCTCCAAGGAGCCCAGCCTATTGCCAGGACTCCTGTCCAGGTTCTGATCATAGCTCCTGGAGCGCTGCCGGCTTGTGTTGAGGTTCGGTGGTGACACATTGACATAGACCTGACCCTCAATCATGTTCTGGCTGGATTCTCCCTTTGGCTCCTCTTCACTGCACTCTACATTGCCTTCTTCTTGTCTCAGGTCGGGCCTTCTAAACAGGTAGTATTCTGTGGGCTGGGCTGGGCTACCCTTGGTCTGGTCTTCTGAGCAGCTAGTTATGGAAGATCCCGCAGGGCTGGGGGATGACTGGGAAGACAAGTCACACGTGACTAACTTATAGTAATTCTGAGTAGCCACAACAAGCCGTGCTTGGCTCTGGAAGCAGGCAGTGAGGTCTGAGCTCTCCGACGTGCAAGGCTCACAGTGGAGGTGGTAGGAGTTGCAGTTAGCATCGAGGACAGGTGAGGAGGAGTGTTGACACCCACACACCTTCCCCGAACTCTCTGGGTTATGCGACTCGCAAGACATCTTGGATTCAGTGGGTGATGAATGTAAATCCAGGTAAAAAGCTCCTGTGTCTGAGTGGCTGCAGAAGGAAGAGTCACAGGACAGGTTAGCTGAATTCAGGTTGGATTGAGACTGGCCGTTCATTTTGTTGTAGAGAGCACTGAAGTTCACCAGGACCCCATCAGAGCTGTTGCAAGAAGAGTCACTGATGTAGCCCATCTGTTGGTCAATCACTTCAGACTGACTTGATGAACTGTAGCAGCGACAGTGCTGGATCTCCGAGCTGGAACAACTGCATGTCCTGTGCAGGGCATCCTGATTCCGCAGGGATTCACCCGTGTTCTGGTTCCACTCCTGGTCACCACTGTCGAAGGAGAAGTTGGAGGAGCTGCCACGATGGCAGCCGCATTCATCCAGCTCCATGCGTTCTGAGGCCTGGTGGCACCTGTTCGCGTTGTTCCTCTTCTGGATGTCGTCACTGCTGAGTTTGTCCTCTTGCCCGTCCACCACACCAGACCGGCTGGCCATGTTCCAGGATTTCACAATGTGGTTGGAGTCGTGGAGGTGGAAAGGGGGCAAGGCCAGATCCTGCAGATTGAAGGGAGGTTTGCCATCGATGAGTGAGTTGTGAAGGTGGAAAGATTTTTGACCCAAGTCATCCCCAAAAATGCTGAGGTCTTCACCCTCACTCAGCAGGAAAGGGTTGTGTCGCTTACTGACACTAGGGACAATCAGATCCCTTGCTTTTCTTTCTTTATTGTCTGAGGCCTCTGCTGCGGTTTCAGAGGTCTGGAGAAAGCTGCTGTACACCAAGGAGTCAGTCTGTGAGAGATCTCTGTCTGGAAGGGCAGAGGTCCGAGTAATGCTGAGCTCTGGCTGGCAGAAGGGGTTGGTCCTTTTGCTCACGGAGCAGCACTGTCTATCGGGGACCTGGCAGTGCACCAGGGGAATGTGATGGACAATCAGCGTCTCACCAGTCAGTTTGGGTGGACTATCCATGGTGAGGAATACTCTTCAGGGCATCAGTGAAGCTGGTACCACCCATGAACAGGTAGGGCTGCACATGAGAGGCAGGGAGGACACTTCTCATGAGGGAATTCAGATACCTACAGAGAGACAAAATCACAAAGGAAGTCACCTCTCGGGAAAGGCAGTGACTATTTAAAGCATCCTTGGTTTGACTGAAGATTTCATGTGTTGACAAGGATCAAACAGACCGGTTCCTTGTCAGCACAAGTACCTGAGCACAAGGTCCTTCTTCTGGGAAACAAACCATCACAATGTAAAACAAACACGTCACCCTCCACGCAGGCTCCTGGGACAACACTTGTGATTCCACCTGACCCCTCTCAAAGTTACCTGAAGAGAGTAACTGATTTCAGTCAAGTGGCCAAAGGGCTGTACAGGCTTTGGGCCAAAGGAAGACCTCACTGCAGATGGCACTGTGTGCTCACAGGAAAACAGCACAGGGTATGAAGTGAAGCACTGCACTCTGGTGAGAGCAGTCTATCTTCTCACACTGGATTGAACATCTTTGCTTCCTTTTAGATACATTGAACTTTCCTTCAAGAACCAAACACAGCAAGGTCTTGCAACAGACACACAAAAGTCCAGGCAGAGACTGGAAAGCAGGAGCAGACTGGAATAGTCATTCCTCTCCAAAATCCAGGAGACCCCATGAGGTCCTGAGCCCTTTTAATGGTGCCAGAGGAACATGCCAAAGTATGCAACTACTCACGCACACAAGGGCCTCTCCAGTGAAAAGGAGTGGATGACTTCAGCTGGGGCCATGGGGAGCCACTGGCATTGGTCAAGTATGTCCCATACAGCACACTGGCTTTTGCTGACCTTATGCTGATGGTGAAGCCTCAGCTCAAACTGGTCCCTGCTGTGGTCTGGGAGGGGTTCATATCTCTCTGCCACATTATCTGTGGCATTTACCTGCTTATCTTATTACCTATTGCACTTCACACTAGTGTGACTGCCACAGTCCCAGGAGCCATACAGGCAGGGCACTGCACAGGCACTAAGAGCCCCACTCTCCCTGTGTTCAGTAAATAGCAGGTTCTCATAGAGGCACCAGAATAACAAAACAGTTTGAACTGAAGGAACCTTAAAGGACATCTCATTCCAAACCCCCTGCCATGGGCAGGGACACCTTCCCTGTGAGCAGGTTGCTCAGAGCCCCATCCAGCCTGGCCTTAAGCACTCCCAGCATCAACAACTGGGCGTCAACAAATTCTCCAAGTAATCCATTCCAGTGCCTCTCTACCCTCACAGTAAAGAATTTCTTCCCAAGATCTAGTCTAAACCTGCCATCTTTCAGTTTAAATCCTTTCCCCAATGTCCTGTCACTCTCTGCTTGTGTCAAAAGTGCCTCTTCATCTTTTCTTGTAGATGTTCACATGCATTTGACATGGGAGAGCAAAGGAAAAAATTACTTCTCCCTCCCCACCTAACCCAGAGGTCCAGCCTGCAAGTACCCCCAGCACAGTCTGCAGGGAGTTTTCCTCTTCCCTTCCTTCTACATATCAGATAATCCAACAAGACAAGTGCATGGGAGGGCAGCTAAGGCAGCAAGGAGAGGGAGAAACTACAAAAGACAGCAGTGATCCAGGATGAGTCTGAGAGATTAAAAAATGACCTAGTGCTCTCACAGATCTACCACTTGTCCTGAAAACCTTGGACCAAGCACCCTTGGTCAGCATTACACATCCTGTAACTCATCCAGGCATCCTCAGTGCTCACTGCACCCTGAAAACTGCATCCTTGGATCCTGCTATGGACTCCAGGACGCCCACCACCGACCTTCAGACTCCAGAAAGTGGTATGCCCAGTGGCTTTTGCCTACCCTATCCCAGCATTTGTGACTGTGGGGTGATAATGGATTTGGAGCAGAGCTGCAAAGGCACATGGGAGCCCAGGAGGGAAACTGAGAAATGTGGGTTAAGTGAAGTTAGAACAAGAGTGTAAGCAATGAGACAGCTACACAGAAACATCAGGAACTTCACTTCTTTCAGCCTCAAGGTGTAAGAATAGCAATTAGAAGATGATAAAAATGATCAAAAGAAGTACTTTCCTCCCACGCACAGTAGTGCTTCTCACAGACACAGGATGATGCTGGCAGGAAATAAAAATACAAAGATGGAAACAGAGCTAACATTTACAGTAAACACCAATTATGCAAAAGTTAATGCTAACACCAGCGTCAGAGAACAGAAAGGCCTTCTGCTAAATGCTGCCAGAGACTTACACGGCCAGGACTCTCACCTACATGTCTGCTTCTCCTGGCATGTTTTGTCCAGGTTTAGGCTCTGAAGAAGAGAAATCACCTGGACCACTTGGACCACATCCAACTGGACTATTAATTGTGCAACCCTAAACTCTCCCTCACCTGTAGTCTACCTAAAACTTCTATCAACCTTTACACCCCTCTCAGTGACTCCTCTGTCTTACAAGCCTTTGGCTCCTTTCCCACAGCTGCTGCCACAGAGGCTGATCTGTACTCAGCCTAGATCCTGGGGGACAGCTTTTATTCATCAAGGATTCCTAAAATCCCATTGCTCAAGAGGCACTGTGGATAGCAGCAGCTCCTGACCCTGAGCCTAGAGTACACACACACACACTTGCCAGAGTGGTGTTCATGCCCCAGTCTGGACCTTGTGCACCACTGATGGCACAGCCAGAGGTCTGAGTTTATCTGAGTTTATTTCTATTTAACTCAGCAGAAGCTTATCCTGTCTTCCCACCCCCGCCTCACAAGCATTTTGGGAGGAAAGCTGGTCCCCCAGTGCCTATCTACTCATGTAGCCCACACCTGCCTTTGTTACTGCTCTTGTATCTGACTGCAATGCTCAGATCACATCTCTCCACCAGGCTATGCTGTATTTCGAGTGCTGCCACAATGCAACCACCTTGTCTTGGGGTGACTTTATGATGTTGTACCTCATGTTGCCCAGATCTGAATCCTGTGCCTTTCTGTGCCTTTAAAACTGGGTGTGAGAGAAAAAAAGCCAGACAAACTTTTCCAAAGCATTTCTGTGCCCCAAGGACACTGCTGTCTCTCTCTGGTTGCTTCTGCTGCGGGGAGAAGTGCAGAGGAAAGCATCTTCTGGCTTCTCCCAGCTCTTGGCTCCTTTTCCCAGGAGAGAGAGACAGAGAGGTAAACTCCTTTGTTTCCCTGGGACTTCGGCTTCTTCTTCTTTTCTTCTGGAACTGTGCACCAATACCAAAACATCATCTGGGAGAACTTTCCACCGAGGCCCAGAGGGGGCCCAGGCCGACCCAGCTCCGAGGAAGAGGAGAGAGACCACACCCACAGAAGGACTTTAAAATCTTTCCAGATTTGTCTCCACAGCAAGAGATTTTATTATTTAACATTATTATACTTTTTCTGTGTGTTTGTTAAATAAACAGGTTTTTTCCTTCTCTTTTCTCCGAGGAATTTTTTTTCTCCCCAAACCTGGGGGGCGGAGGAGCAGTTGTAACTTGCCTTCTATGAGAGGATATTTTCCTCCACATTTGCCTCAAACCAGCACACACCTGAAAAGCATCATTTTGAGGATACAGACAATGACGGCAGCACACCCCATTGCTGAAGCACCAGGTCTCTGCTGGCTCTGGCAAATGGCTGCTTGGAGCAGCCTCCCAGCACCAGCACCCATCTGCTGGCAAGCCCCGCACACAACTCACGTCAGTGCAGAAGCTGCTGTGGGAGGAGAAGGCTTGCACAGACACACTCTGACATTTGACGGCAAAATGTCAGAGCTGACACGCAGCCGCTCCCCATCTGTCCCTGCGGTGCTCTGGCTGCCACCCGCGGCTGTGCCCAGCTCTGTGGCAGAGCAGGCTCCCCGGCGGGGCCCTGATTCACGGGCCGCCACAGACGCTGCAGCAGCCGGCTGCCCGTCCTGCCTGCACCCAGCTCCTGCCAGGAGACATGCTGATGCCTTCTCTAGGGATGGGCATGACATTCGTGTGGTAGCTACTCCTTTTCTCTCCCTTGCAACACCTCTCCTGGATTACTGCGGATTTACGGGGGCAGGGAGGTTGGCAATGGCACTGCCAGCACAAGGATTATTGAGTTCCCAACACCAGGGTATCCTCCCTGGCTGCACCATTAGTTCACCCTTCCTTATTCTGGAAAACGGTAGAAATATCCTTCCTCTTCCTACTCAAGAGTCTGCTACACTGGGATTGACACTGGGAAATAAAATGCAGCAAGCGGACTAGTTTCAGATTTTGCTGGTTTTCATCAGCTCTTTGTAAAGCCCTCACTCGCCTTTTGCAACAGGAAATTTGCAGGTGTGGATAGGCAGTTCATACTTGAACATTTTTTGCCAAATCAGTTCATTCTTCTTATCATTGTGCTGAATCCTGCTCAATGCTACAAACACAAGAGCAAACACCAGCATCCAGCACTGATCCCTGCCTAGAAAAGCATGTAATGGCAGTGCAAGGCAGGGAGGCATGCAGGGAGCACCACGACTCTAGACACATCCATTTTCAGCCATTTTATTTTCAAATGTCAGAATTCTTGCCTTCTCCATACTGACACCATCTGCTGCAACATGGCAGATATGGGTTGTTTATTCAGGGAGCTCTTCCTTGAGGTGCTAAGGATTACCCAGAGAAGGTGAGGGCCAGACTGTGGATGCTTCATTCCAATCAGGATAACACAGAGCAGATAGAATGGCTTTTTGTGATACGCCTACATTTGGTATGGAGCAGCTCACGAAAGGTTGTGCCCCCACGGAAATAAATATATGCAACAAAAACTCCTTAGCTGCAACAAAAACTCCTTAGCTGCAGCAAAGCTCTAGGTTAAAAGCAGGTGAGTGCTGAGCAACAAAGGATGGTTCAGCACTGATCTGAGAGCCACCTACCAGGTCAGGTCTGTGCTTCAGAGAGGAGGCAGCATGCTGCAGGTGACAGGAGCATGCAGAATCCTTTGGGCTCTGCACTTCATGCCTTTTAAGTCCTTTCTGACCACTACACAGAGGCCCTCAAATCCTGTCATACCCCTAAGACTGAGGACACTGTGCTAATTTAAAGGTGGTTGGTGTCACTTCATGGCTCCTCAGGTAGAAACTCCTGGCTGCAATTGCCTTTGAGGGCTGATGAATTATCTGTGGTGGTCACACACCTCCACCTCAAGGCATACTCTGATCTCTGCAATGGCTCCAACCACAATTTTTGAGTTCTAAGCTGAACCCTTAATACCCCACTCTTCTCAGTGCTGTCCCCTGTACACACGTGGGGTGACAGGGTTCAGCTCACAGTAACACAGGTTTCCTCATAAAATGTAATACATTGGAGGAGGCATGCTGAGATATAAGAGATAAATGTGATTTTAATGTAAAAAGACTGCTCATAGAGCACAGAGGATAAAGAAGCAGGAGCAACATCACCAGAACTGTCAGCTGGAGGCAATGCTGGCTTTTTGGAGGATGGCTTTTCTGAACAGATTATTGTTTCTACAAACCTCAGCCACTTCATCTATGAAACTGAGTGTCCAAAGGAAACCTTTAACTATGAGGGTTATTGCTGACTCTTTCTGTATGGCTATGGTTTCACTGTCATCATCACCTTCCTCAGAGGGACCAAAATTCATCATGTCACTCAAGGGTGAAATGTGCCAAAACAGGGTTAAAAGCTAGGCTTTCAGTTTCATAGAAGAAGGAGAAAAAATTCTTTTGTATTAGAGCTGCTTGTTCTCTGAGGGCTGTTCCATGTGAACCCCTGACTCCTACAGTGTATTTGCATTAACATGCCCGAAGAAACCACACAAAACCCTACAAAACAAGCACCAGCAAAAATGCTGCAAAAAGCAATGGTTTGTGTGATCTTGCAGACAAAGGCACAATACAGACATCTCCTCTTTGCTCCATGGGGAGAGATATATTCAGTTTACTCCCTGTATGTCTACCTCCAGGCAAAAGGGCGGGCAGATTAATCCAAACTGAAAGCCACCCTTCAGACAGTGTGGGGGATCTCAGGGCTCACTGTATCCAGCACCAATACTGCAGTTTATCCCTGCCCCAGCTCTGCCACTCCAAAAGCTGCCAGAAAGCACTGGATGGTTCTAAAAAAATACTTACCAGGAAAATTCCAGGAAATTGGAGGGCATTCAGGGAGCAGCATCAGAGAAGAGGATGGGGTGAGTGGTACAGGGTGAGTGGCCTGGAGATGAACCATGGGAATGAGTAAGGGTGGATGTAAATTGTTGCAGGATGGGTCTAGTTAGTGGTATTTGTTTGGACACCTGTTTCTTTCTTGCCAGCTATTACATCTCTGTCAAATTCACACCTCCATTAAATGCGTTATTAAATCATCCAGTGTGTTTAATGACAGAAACGGTGCAAAAGGAAATGCTGGTTGTTCGACTCATCCTAAACCTCCAGCTCTCATTCCCTGCCTCAGGGGACAGGGAGCATAGCCAGGGTGGTCTGCATGCTCCTAGGGTGAATATTCCAGTCCTTTATGTTTAAAGGGAGCTGCAGAAAAATAGAGAGACTAAATACTTCCTAAACTTCTGCCTCAGCTCAGGCTGGTTCCTCTTGTGGTGCTGTGCAGTGACACACTTCCCTTTTCCTTCCACAAAGCCCTGCCTTAGCCAGGGCTTTTTCCAGTGGTTTCCAGGACAGTCTGACTGAGCCCATGATTAATGTATCATTACATCCCAGAACTATATAGGATTATGATGTGTTCCAAATGGGAACCGCAGCACGTGACCGTCAGTCCCAGCCCTTGCGCTGCTGGCAGGGAGGAGCTGCATGGGTTAGGGACGAGGGGTCACCAGCACACACAGAACCAAGCAATAGGTGTAGCCTGTGTATTCCTGACGATGACATAACCAGCGTGAGGCGGGTACTGCCTCCCAGTCAGAGGACAAGAAGCCCCAGCTGCTCTGTGCATTTAGAGTTACACAAGACACCAGAAATAGCTCAAGCAGCAGATCTGTACCAGCTAACACAGGAGCCAGGACAGTGACCGAACCAGTTTCTCCCATTTCTGTGCTCCCTTGCTCTCTGACTCACCACCTGGCACGTGGCACTCGGAAAGAGCCATTTACAGGCCGTGACTCAGAGCATCCACTGAGGTGCTCTGGGATGGAACCTGCTCCTCCTCCTCCTCCCTGCCCCAGCCCCCAGCACATATGCTCCTAATTACTTTATGGAAATCCGCAGAGAAGAAAAAGACTGATGTTTCTAGCTGTTCATATCACACAGAAATTGCTGCTGAATTAAGCTGCAGACACAGTAAATCCTTTCTTATCACAGACACTCTAGTAGCAGCAGCAGCAGCAGGAGGGACGATGCTTGTATAGCATCTTTCTGCCTGAGCACTCTGAAGGCTTCCTGAAGATCTTAAAACAGCAGAAATCACACAATTCCATCTGCCTGGGTGCTGAAGCCTGGGTGTGGCAGGGTCACCAGAGCACTCAAGAACCCACGAAGAAGGAAAGAAAATCTTGTAAGCATATGAAATTTCTGGGCACACTCAGTACCCAAAGATGCCAAGACTACCCCTCCCTAACTGCACAGCTTTGGTTAGGGCTTAGTGAGCCTGACCTAATGGGTGGCTTCCCTCTCCATGGCAAGAAGGTTGGAACTAAATGGCCTTTACGGTCCTTTCCAACCCAAGACATTTAATGCTTCTATGATTTATGGCAAAGCAGGACTGTCAGCTGGCTGCCTCATCAACGTGCTCCTTCTACTGACCTGCCCAACTGAGGGCCCCAGGAACCAGCAGCTGCAGCTGCGTGGTGACAAAACCACGGCCAGCAGCTGTGGGTGAACCTGAGTCAAAGCCGGCAGAAATCTGGACTAAAGGTTTTCCCAACTTTTATGCCTGTGAGCTGTGAGCTCAAAACCTTCTACCACAACAGTCATGGGAGGCGGGGAATGGAGTGTTTGTTTGAGGGAGTCAGGCATCAAACTCAGCTCAGCTTCAAGAATCAAGGCCAGCTCTTTGACTTGTGCCTGCAGAGGGTGGCAACACTGCTCCCTAAGTCTGTCACAGGGCTACATGCAATGATGAATGAGCAGCTTGTTCTTGCTCAGGTGTCCACTGCAGGGATGAAGGCTTCTAAGATGACATCATGAAGTGGAGAGGACACAGATGCTTAATATGGATGGAAATATTCTCAACAGCACTGGAGATTTCTGGGCTTGCTGGGGATCTGCAGCATCCCTATAATTAGAATCACAGAATCATAAAATATGCTGAGTTGAAGGGGACCCATCAGGATCATCAAGTCCAATTCCTGGCCCTGCACAGAACACCCCAAGAATCACACCACTGCAGGGAGAAAAGGCTTGAAAGTGGAAAATTTAATGAGGAGGAAAAGCAGTGTTGTTTTCACTCGAGATGACCTGGCAGCTGGGGGATGCTAAGAATATTCAATGTGGGAAATTTCATGTATTGTGTTTGCTTTGAAGCAATTAAATTTCTGTAAAAGACAACAGAATCCTGTTAGTGACTTAAACCTCATTCTTCACAGGTTTGGGCCTCCCCACTGGGAGAAAGGGAGGTAAGAAGCTTGGAGGTTATGGAAAGCACAGAATTGTGAAGCACTGCACGTGGGCCAGGCCCTTTGAGATGTTGAGGCTGGGGAATGGGCCGACGTGCTTTTGGCCCCTGCTAAAATGGAATAAGCTTAGCAGGGTATGTGTCCCCATCTGTTTTTGAAACCTCCCAACCAGTGAGGTGATGGGATAAATCTACTCTTTGCACTTCAGCTGTGGGTCGTGGTCACCTTGGTTACTTGCATCTATCAGTTCACACAACCCTGTACCACCCTTTGGAGAGACCTCTCAAATCACTTGCATTGGATTTTCTTCCCTAACCCTTACTGGAATCTGGCTTCAGGCAACATAGTGTTGGCCAGACCATGGCAAAGCGGTTGACCTATTTATCCAAAGCTTATGGGAGGATAATTTCAGAAGCAATCTTCATCTGCACAAAAAAACCACACGAGGCCAGCTCTACCTCAAGTAGTCCTATATCCTCTAGCACCTTCATGACTTGGGGAAAAAAGATGAGCTAAGTCCTAAAATGGACAAAGAAAGTCTGTCTTCACTGTGAAGAAGATCTTGCTGCAGTACAGCTCAGCACATCCATACAGACTCCAGCCACTCCACGGCTGCATATCTTCCCTATTGCTTCCTTTCTGTGCAGATTAAAACTGGCATTGCACTTCTGTCCAAACTATGCCTTGCAGGAGTCACAGCTGCAAAACAATCCCTGCAAGAACAAATCCCTCCTTGCAAGACAAAAGCATCAGTGACCACTTGAAAAAGCCTGACAAATAAGGAACTCAGTCTTAACATAAGTCAGTAAAAAGAGGCTGTAAAATGATGTTTACTGTCTCTTCAGTCTAGAGTGCCACATATGTAGGAATCAGTCACTATCAAGTGAAAAACAAACATTTCTGGGATGGTAGATTGCAGATGTACAGCCTCATGCAGCATGACAGCAGAAGAAGAACAGACAGCAAAGTGGGCTACAGGGGAGTCAAGTAAAACCACAGCCAGGCTAAGCTCTTGAAATAACAAAATATCACCCCACAAGCCACTGTAAATAAAGCAGCTAGTGATATCAAAAAGCAGCAGCAGGATTATTTTCAGACTGGAACACAGCAGCGCTGCAATGGTTTGCTGCCACATCCCAGAGAGCAGGAGAAGCAGAGCACGTATGGCATTACCTAGGAGTGATGGACATCAGACCTGCCAGGCAGCCTGAACGCCTGCATCGGCGGAGCTGTATTAAATGATGCAATCCTACACGGAATTTAATGCACACTGCGTGCAAACAAATCAGGAGCGCCAAAATCAGGCACAAACGGAACACATCCCAGCAGCAGCCTGCTTTTACTAGATGTTCCTCTTCCACACTGCACATCTAAATGGTTTTTCAATCAGCAGCTGTGACCAACAGCTGACTCCTGCCAAGGCTGCAGGAGACTTTAACCCTTCCTCCCCCTAGGCTGTTCCACCAAGACCAGAAGAAATGCCTGGATACACAAGAAGACATTTTCTGTGTCTCCAAGGCAGGAATACACAATGGGCTGTAGGCTGGCAACTCCCTGATTTGGGGATGATAGTATTGTACAAAGCAAAATGGCTGAGTAGCCCAATAAAAGCAGCATCTGAGGAGTTAATACATTAAATTTATCCTGCCTTCTGAAGGACATCAAGACCACATATAATAGATATGTTAATTATATATTATACTATACTATATTATATTAATATATAAAAATAATACATACATAATACATTATTTATTTTATATATTATATAATTATAATATATATTATATTATTTTTTATATATATATATAAAATAATGACACTGATACCCAAGTTCTTTTAGACCACAGGCTGGATTTTACAATCCCTTTAAGGCAGCTGGAGGAAAAGATCCTGTAGTACTCAGATTTAAAAATGGAAACTGCCTGATTACTGTTAAGACTATGCATTTCTTGACCCTTTTTTTGGCCAGGTACCTGAACAAACAGGTCCTCTGCAATCATGTCTGAATCTCATTTCAGCAGAGTTCAGTGTGGGTAAAAACAAAAAAGGCAGAATGATTCCTGGGATGATGTCTGATGTAGGAACAAATCCTTGGGCTATCATGAGTCTTCCCAGTCACAGGCAGCCTCCTTCATTTGGGAAGAGTTTACATTGCAGAGCAGGTTTCATAACCTGCCCATTGAAATTTAGGAGACTATACAATCATCCCTCGGGGTCCCTTTTGGTTTTTGGAATTCCTGCAAATTTTTAGATCTTGTAACTTCCTGAACCAGTGCCTTCCACACCAAATTACACGCCCCACTAGTAGTTACCTGTCAGTACTTTTGAACATAGGGATATTTAATTTCATTGCTTATCCTTGGGCTAGGATAGGGAGAGGATCATATTTTCTACTCCATTTGCCCATCTTCACCGCCAAGATTTTCATTCTGCTCAAGTACAAGAGTACTTCCAGCTCCTTGGTCTGATTACCAACCTCCCTCTGAGTGTCCTCCCAATGTGTGGGTGTGTTTGTGTGTTTGTATGTATGTGTTTGTATGGCTGGCAGCAAGGCAGAACTCAAGAGGAACTGGATGAAACCGCAGCATTAGTTTATATAACAGAATATTTTCCATGCAGCAAAACTAACAAAAGGCGAGCCAGAACCTTAATAAAATACTTATGAAGCAGACCAGACACTCCTAATGATGATTACACATACTTTCCTTCGGAGAGGGAAACATATCCCTTGTAGAGGCTGGCAACCCAAACCAAGCTCTGTTCAAGCTCTATTCAGGACAGTTTATTTTAGGATATCACTCCACAAGACACCTCATGTGCTAATTAGGCTTGGAATGACTGGGCTCAACAGAGCATTAAGGGTAAACTAAATCTGATAACCCTGGATTAACCAAGGTCTTCTGCTGAGGATGTTGGGCTACAAAGACCTATTGACTAGAGAAAAAAAAAAGGAGGGCAAACAGGAATGATCCTTGACTCTGTACTGGAAGAGCAGTCAGAGTTCCAGGAGACCCACCAAGCCAGGCTGGATGGGGCTTTGAGCATCCTGGTCTAGTGAAAAGTGTCCCCGCCCATGCAGGGGGGTGGAATGAGATGGGAACTTCAGGGTCCTTTCCAACCCAAACCATCTGATGATTCTGTGAGCAGTCTGCTTTTAATCATTTCAAGGGTGTCAGAGAGAACTGAGGAGACACCTTAAGACTGCAAGGCTCCCTGATCTTCACAGACAGGACACGTTCACATTTGAACATCTTTCTTCTTGAAGCTGTTGCATCCTTTCTGGACCAGAAGTCTCAGAGAAGACGAGTAGCTGAGACAAACTTTCACCTGGGTTAAGCCCTTGCACTGAGATGGGCCTTAACAAAACCACAAGGTTTTAAAACTCTGCAACTTCTGAACACGTACTATAAATACACTGGGTAGTCTTATTCACAAGAATGCCAAGCCATTTGGGAATACTGCTGGGCTTTGAAGTTTGAAAGCAAGATTCACAGACTAATTAATCACAGTATGTGAAAAGTATTCATATTATCAGTTTCAAATAATCCTCCTTGATTTCCTGGAGCTTTCACGTTACAATCAGGGCGCCTCATAAATCATTATTTTCTTTCTCTGGATTGTTCATTATTTCCTATCACAAACCCTACAGTTTCCCATTTACCACAAGTAACTTCCATTTCTTCAATCTCTCCCTTTAGGAGCATTTTCCAGGGACTTGTTCAGTTTCCTAGGCAGTTTCTCAATTCCCTCCAGCTATACATTCATGCTGCTGAGCTGGAGTGACTAATTTCACACAGTTTTCCAATTTGCAGTGGGATTAGAAGCTGTAAAATAATTTTCCATTCCGTTTCTTATGTACCTTAACATCGATAGGTACATGCCCACCAGGTAATGTCCCTTATGAGCATGGTGACAATCAGTTACTTTTTGCAGTTTAATGACATCAGTTTAATGACTTGGAATGCATTTAATTAGTTCAATCATTTGGAATCTGACAAAGTGTACTTTTGTGACTATCTTCTCTTAGACACACTTATGTGACTTAGCACCAAGCTAAAAAATTTCAAGATTTACAACAAGACTAGCCTAGAAGAAACCAGGGGATTTTTTAAACGTATCTGTTCTCTGAGAAAAGAAGTTTCTTTTCATTCCTCTCTGGACTGTGGGTTTTGGGGATTTGCTCTCTCAGGCTGCACAAACTCTTGGCATGTCCACATGCAATTACTCTTTGAGGTCCCCCATGAGATAAAAGGGTCCTCCAAGCCTCACCAGGGTCTGGGCTGAAGGGTATTTCTCCATAGGGAATTAGCCTCACTAAAGCAGAGAGGCCTAGTGGCCCGCACCCTTGAAAGAAGATTCCCCTTTCATTTTGATGGGCAGGCCAAGAGGTTGTTGTGGTTTTTCTTTTCAACTTCAACTTCAACTCATGCCAGAAGGAAAGCAGAAACAAGGCACTGGACCAAAATCCTGGCTGTTGAACGTGCTCTGGTACAGAGGGGAATCACTCAGTGCCTCTGGGACAAATACAAATGCATAATTTCAGTTTGGGGTGTTTTTCTACCCTGGGGTACCAAATCATGTCACCAGCACAAAGCCTGGGAGAGGTCAGGGTTACGGAGATAAAAATAGGCTATGAATTCTCCGAAACTTTTGCAAAGTCATCAAGAAAACCAGAGATTACAGAAGCCCAAGTGGGCCAAAACCGACTCTCCATGTCTCAACCAGATATGGCCAAACATAAACCGAATGGCTGTGGCTGGAGCACTGCCACCTTTGTGCACTGACCACCCCCATGCCATTGCTCGTCAGTGCCAGGACACACCTGTTTTCTTGCAGTTTCCCCCCTCCTCCTCTCCTATTGTTCTATGAACTGGCTAGCCACACCAGGGTCAGGGATGCCTGAGGTCACCCTGTGCTCCACGCTGCCTCATCTCTCCTCTGACCCAGTGCTCCCCAAAAACAGCCACTCTGAGGAGCACATGGGAACAAACAGGCTGCCAGGCTTACTGTAATAAGCAGTCACCACCTTCAGAGTGCTTTATAAAGACAGTAATTATAAATAGCAAGTGCCTATGGAAATGAAAATGAGGCATGTGACAAGGAGCTGAAGGCAGGAGGAGACATCTGGATAAGGACAATGCTCTCCTCACCACCATTTCAAGCACTAGGTCCTGCAGCTGGAGGACAAATCTCAGCAGCAGGGTAAGTTAGATGCCACTGACTGTGGACAAGCGAGAACAGCTTGCTGCCAGTAGGAAATGGCTACGTGCAGATGCATGCTGAATTCCACTTGCTGGTTTTCTGAAGAGAGCTACAATCACTGCTCAGGGTAAGACACACTTGGGCAAGAAACCCCTTAGAAGCCACTACAACAACTCAAATGACAGCAAGTGGTGAAGGAGAGGTCCACCACCCACAGCATCTTGGGACCAGAGATAAGAAATATTTATTCCTCCCACTGGATCTTCTCCTTGTGTGGGCTTATCATTCTGCCACCTGAGTTACTGGAAAAGGTTTGAGGGTGGGACTACAGGGGAAAATGCCATGTAAGCAAACGCAGCAATGAACCTGCCTGCTAAGAGCAGAAAATTGCACTAGCACAGTAATCAAGCCAGGTCATTCTCCTTGCTAAGAAGGGCATCTGGGAGTAAGCTATGCTATCTGAGCTTACACATGACAATGAAACCTGAGGCACACATCCCTGCTCTTTGCCATGGGAACCCCGGAGAGGGACCAAAAGAAGGTATCTTGCTAAACAACCAAGGTGAATTGGGTCTATAAGGCAGAAGCAGGCAAAGTAGCCATGTGGCTGGTCCTGCACCAGTGCAGGCAGAGCATAACAGAGCATTTAGGACACATTCTCCCAGAAGCGATGGCAGCTACTGTGAGTTTATAAAAAATAAGGTGCAGTTCTGGAGTCAAACTGATGACATTAGTATAATTGGGTAGGGAGCAAGGACTCTCGTCTGAGGTAACAGTGGGACTGAGGCAAGTATCAGGTGAAAACTGTCTATTTGCCAAAGTTTTCCATGCAGGTTCTAGTTTAAAATTTTTTCCCTGTAACTCCCAGAGCAGGAACTCCCCTCTTCCCAAAAGGATCTGCTAGCATTCATACACTCTGAAATATCCCTGACATTGTCCCAAAAAGCATGACAACAGGGCAGTAACACTTGTTTTCTGCTTCCAGAGAGCATTTTGTGTGGGAGCAGAGAGTGGCAGTTTGGTGGCAAGGCCAATTTGCTATCACTTGCCAAGGGTTAGTACAAAGCATTGCTGCCGTCACTCAAATATTGATTATTTATCACTCAAAGGTACTGCCAGCCCCACACCCTCAGCACTGCCCAAAGACCAACACATGGTCTCTCTTCTGAGAGTCCAAACTCAGAACCTGAGCCAGAAGTTGCCATCAGCCACGTTATGGCCACTCACCTACATTACAGCTCTGCCTTCGTCCTCTATCTCATTTACAGCAGCTAACAAACACAGTGGGTTTTGTTTGGGTTTCTTATCCCTCTATCTGTTAATATAGCAACTGTCAGCCTTGCCCAGTAAAAAGTACTTGTATGTGTCTGCGGGGTAGAAAACAACATTGCCTGCTTGATCCTGAGGCTGCAACACAACTGTGGTGGGGAGAGAAAGACCTTGTGGACCAACCTGCTTTTGTGCACATCTTAACAGGTAAGTCTCAGATTTGACCCACTTCTTTCAGAAAATTAACATTAAAATCATTTTCATCAAGAGAGAAAACTGGAGCAGAATCAGAGAGGTATTTTAGAATCAGAATCAGAGGTATTTTAACAGCCTATTTCTTTCCTACTGGAGAGTAACCAACTTTGAGATGAGTGTGAGGGCATGCAGGGAACCTGCTTGGCAGATAACATGGCAAATCCCTGCTAAGGTTCCTTACAATACAGCTGTCATTGATCACTGCTATGGATTTCACCCCCTGCCAGCCAAGTTCCCTCAGTTTCTTCAAGCCTTATCCTGCAGCCTCTCTCACAGCTGGAATGGGTTGGGCTTCTGGCTCTTTTGGTCTTATGGACTGGACAGCCAGAAGCACTTTATCCACATCAGAACATCCCCATGAAGCAGCACAGGTAGGAGGCAAGTGAGGGTTTCCACTACTGGTCAGATTTCAATGGTTTCCACAAGCAAGAGGACAAAATCTTGTTGTCCAGTACTGTCCTTGATTCCACAGCTGACAGGGAGGTACCTCCAGCTCCAATCCTCCACCTCTCAACCACCTGCAGAGATCTCCACATCTCTTACTTTGAATCTACTTTTTTTTGGGTTCAACTATCAGAACGGTGCCTACTGAGATTGATGCCTTTCCCTGGTCTTAAAATGAAGAGCCAAACACGGTTAGAAGGGGAAAAGGGTTTTTTCCCTGGGTATTTACTGCAGGCCCCTCAGGTGCAGCCCAGCCAGGGGCAATGCCCCAGAGCACACGGAGTGCACACCCACGGGCACTCGGGATCACATCCTGGGCCTCACAAATGAGCACATCCAGCAAAGATTCCCCAGGGAGGGGCTCCAGTGAACCCTGCCCCAGGAACCTTCCCCTGGCTGGGCCCAGCTCAGGGTACAGGATGTGTTCTGGAGAGGCCCTTGGTGCCTGGGGCTCTCTGACCCCTCACTGCCAGGCTGCCAAGATGTTCAGTCTCTTGGCTTAACAAAATATTAGGTCTAAGAATGTGGGCTAGAACCACTAAGAATATAGCAAAAGTATATAAAAGGGGTATAAAAGGCCAAAAATCATCATGGCATCAAGATGAGTTTTCACCCAGCATCTTATGATACAGAAGTGGCTTTAGATTGAGTACCTCAAGCTGACCCAGTTTATATTAAACAGAATGGCAAAAAGCAAACAGAGCTGTAATGAAACCTTTTTAATTTTTAAAGAGCAGATCTCTGGCATGTCAGGGTAAACAGTTATAATGCCAACAAGAACAAAGAGCTTGGAGAAGTACTGGAGAAAATACTTTGAATGTAAGTAAAAAAAAACCCAAAAACCTAGATTCACCAAGAAAGATGAGGAAATTAGAAGAGAAAGGCTTTTGACCAACCTGAATGAGTAACCACACCAAGAAGGATACCAGAGGTAAGAAAAACAGCATCTTTCGTGCTGTTCTGGCAAGACAAATACTGAAGCTGCAGCAATGACAGGCCAGATAATAGAAGGGGAAAGAAGGTGCAGAAAAGGAAATGAGCTTTGAGTAGAAACATATTCAAGAAGATGAAAGCACTCAAGTCAGAAGGACAAGATATTCTTGATCCCAGAACAATGAAAGAATAGCTGGTTGATCGCAGCTGGCAACTGCACTTTTGGTAAAAATACCCATTAGAAAAGAGAGGAAGAAGGTGAAACCATGTGGCTGACAAATATTAAAGGTAAAGGTCTGTAGCTGCTCTGAAAGGGCAGGGAAAGTGGCCCATGTTAAATTTATCAACCTGTCCATACTATTACATAAGTCTTTCAGAAAACACTAGAAAAGAAAAGTAAGCCAGGGAAATAAATTAAAAACAGAGCAAAGCACAACAAAGGTGTTGCAAGAGGCAGAGTATTGTCTGGGTATCAGGAATCATACCAGAGTGAGATCTTGACTCACCAGGAACATCTGACTGGAAGAAAACGAAGATGTCTGGGACTAAAAATTTGTTCTTTGTTTGCTCTCACAGCCTCAGACACCTGACAGGCAGTAATGGAGCTGTGGGCAGGCCATTCCTGAGTTCACAGCATATTCTCCTGGGCCACCTGCACTTTCTGCAATGCAGGTCCAGGTCCCTTGTACCTAGAGATCCAGCTGCACTTTATCTCCATCATCTGCACCGATGCAGTGAGGGAGACACACTCCTGTGGATCTTTTCAGTCAGCTCCAGTCACCAGAACCTCTTGCCCATCTTTTAAGTGTCTCAAGGCAGAGATTATCTGTGCACTCTCACTGCTTAACAGATGTTCCTGTAGGAGTGGTACCTACTAGCCAGGCACAGCCTGTATGCCCTGGGGACATTCCCACCCCACACAAAGAAGAAGGCTGTATCGCCTTCTTTTTATTCCTTTAGGCATTGTACACACAAACCATATATACATGAATTTTCTTCCACATGCTGATACAGGTGTGCGTGTCCTGCACATTCTGTTGGACAGCCCATCCTCCAGTGCACGATGTGCTTGCTGCTGACAGTCATGCTGTGGTTACCCACCACCAACCTCCCACAGGAACCTGCTCTGCAGCAGCACCACAAACCCAGTCTGGTGCACACCTGCAGGAGACATCCCGCTCCCTGCTCCCATCAGCCTGAAAGGGACAGATTCTGGGAGACACAGAGAGGTTTTCCCTGATCCAAGAGCAAGACAGGGGTGAGAAGGAGCTGCAGTTCAGGAAGCCTTATGGTGCTTCCAGGACATTGCCATCGATCTGCAAGAAGGCAACATGCCGCTTTGAGATTTTGCTGGAAGCACTCTCCTTCTCACCCAGCACCCTGCACTGAAGCTCTGGGTTTGCCTTCATCACCAGGGATAAAGGCTGTGGAGCCTTGTCACTCCATAGGGATGGGGAGGGAGCAGCCAAATGAGAACCTGCAGCAGCAAAATGGTTCCTCCGGAGAACTACTGCAGAAAAGGCTGTGCTGAGGATCACCCCCACCCCCACAAACCCTGCAGGGCTGCACACAGCACTGAATGTCTCGGGGAACACAGTGAGAGGCTGGAGAATGACAACAGAAACAACACATTTGCATTCCCTGACAATGACAACCCTGAATTTCCCCTCTCTGTGCTCTCCCACTGGTCTCTGACCCAAACCCCCTGCTTCCCCAGCTCTGCAATGTCTCTCACCTGCCTCTTCTTTCCACGGTTCCTCTACAGCTCTGCAAAATATTTACCATTTTATCTACATCTTTCCTACCATCCTGCTACTCTTTATCGACCTGAAAAAGCTTTGTTTGAATTATCCTTGGGTCACTTGCAAATGGGAGAAAATGTTTGTAAATAGGTAAGACCTGCCAAGCTTACTCTTCAGCAACACTGGTATAAAAAGCTGCAGGTGTGTGGAGATAAAAATGCAGATCTCCACTTCCCTTGTACTCTAATACACCTTTATGACACCCATCAATCCACACTTTGTATAATACGTTCCTCTGTGACTCCCATTTACTCCACATCCGCCCAAAATCCTGCAATTGCAACCCCACACGCTCAGCATTTTCCATAACTCCAAAAGACTGAATCTGCTATTCGATTATCTCCTTTTGTTATGACATTCCCATTTGCACATTCCCCTACAGCCATGTCACTTTAACACATATACCAAAATCTCATTCTTTTATACCTTTGCTTTATTGTTCTCACTATCATGCTGAACATCGCCCCTCCAGCATCTATATCTCTATCCCACATACATCCTTCTCTTTGTTCAAGCCCTCCTCCTATTTGCAGAGGCAATTTAATGGAAGGATTTGTGCAGAGGGTGGGGGAGGGAGGAAGAAGAAGGAAGGCGGGGAGGGAAAACAGGGATTTGGCTATAACAAGACCATGTAATTAAGCTCCAGTAACTGGTACCCAGACTGGACCCCCTCATTTCAGTAATTAAAAGCAATACTTCCTCCATTCCTAGATAACCTTTCTCATCTGATCTGTGAAAAGAGGCAGAGAGAAAGCATCCATTTACACAGCCAGCATAGACACACCCTGGCAACACAAAGGACTCCAGCCTGCACAGAGCCCGTGCATCTCTTAGCAGAAGGACAGGGTTTTACATGCCATGATATTTAACCTAATGCCTTTTGAAGAAATGATTTACCAGTATTAAGAGGGGAAAAAAAAGAAGGAAAAAAAAAGCCAAAAAAAAAGAGCCAAAAGCCACAGTGACAGCAACCTTTCCTCTGTCTGAGCCCTTTGTCTCGGGCTTTTCATGGAAGCGCTGTCTGTCAAAACAGCTTTTGAGCTGCACAGCAGCATCACCGCCAGGGATGCACGGGGAGCAGGGTAGCTGGCGGGACCACAACAATCCGTGTGGGCTCGGCTGTCATGGCAGGCACAACGGAGAGCTGTGTGGAGGCACGACCCGCCTCTGCACAGCCAGCCCCGGACACCACAACTGCTGTTTCACAGCTACAATGCACAAACACGTTCTGCGCTGCAGCCGCAGCCCCCTCGCTCGCTCACATCCATGACAGCCACAGCCCTCTCCAAAGCAGTGCAGCCTCTGAAGAGACAAAGCAACCCTAAAATCCTTAAGCTTCATCGGCTAGCTGGCATCCTCCACAAAAACAAACCGGCCACCGTGCAGGACAGCGAGCGGCCTGAAAACCAACAGCACAACTGACACCCACCCTGATAATTTCTCCATCTCACCTTTCCACAGATCCGTTGTTCCCCGTCTCTTGTCAGTGAACGCACTCTGCTCCGGCACTCCTGTGCACTCAGATTCCAGAAGGCTCCGTGCTCTCTCACCAGGATGCTGTGGGAAACACAGAGTCAATTTTTTTTCTGATTTTTTTTTTTTTTCCTCTTCACAGCTGCATCCCTGGCAATGCAGAGGGTCTGCGCAATCACATCTCCGATGCTCCTGCTGCTGCTGCTGTGACGTTGCGGCGTGTGAAGGAGCAAGCATGCCCACAGCACCCCTCCAGCTCGCTATCGGTCCCCGTGGAACCTCAGACAAGGCAGGGGATGGGAGGGAGCAGAAAAGGAGGGGATGATGGAGGACTGATTCTTACAGGAACTGGAAAATCAGGAAGGCAGCATGAGGAGAAATAAAAAGATCGAAGTCTGTGCCATAAAATAGAGCTGCAGCATCTTATTCTGTGAGGAGACTGGATTTCAGATGCTGTGTGCTTGCAGGTTGTCTGATCTCTTACCCTATCTTTGCAAAGGAAAGCAAAAGGGACTGGAGTGTTACGTTCCCACTGTTGATGATGGCAGCTAGAACCCTTGGAGATAAAATGGCAGTCTGCAAAGCAGCGCATTGGAGGAGGAGGAGGATGGGAAGGCTGCAAGAAGCTTACTGAAGCTTCTTTATATTTCTGTAGTGCCTTGTCCTAAACAGCTCCATCAACAGTATCTACACAGTATCCCTGAAATGCAGCCACCTCTGGAACAAGATGCAACCACCAGCACTTTCCTCGGTGCCAAACCCACCTGGCAGGGGCAGGATGTCTGCAGTTCCTGCTCTCACAGGGGACCTCAGATCAAGATCCCACCAACACTTAGCTGCAGTCTGTGAGTGAAGTGCTGCCCATGACCTGGGCTAGATCCCAGCATCTCGGCAAAGCAGCTCAGAGCAGTTTTCCCACCTGAAACATGGGGTCACCACCTGCAAAGCTCAGGCTCTCTTGCTATCTGGAAGGATTTTTCCATATCACTTTTCACTGGAGGCAGCTGGTGAGAAGAGGTGATGGAACTTGCTTCATTGGCAAGGGAGTCCCTCATTCCTGGAGGGATCGCTCACATTACTGCCCTTCCTCATCCAGCCCCGTGCCTACAGCCCGGTGCAGAGCCAAGCAGAGCTCAGAAATTGGAGCATCCACATTGGAAAAAGTAAAACTTGTGAGCCCAAACCAAAACACATGTCCTAAACTGAGGCTCCACAGGAAGTGAGCAGGTCAGAGCAAGGCAGAGAAGTCAAAATTGTCACACAGACACAAAATTCAAAGAAATTAAGAACAGTCACATGGCTGAGTACTTTTTACTTTATGCCATGATATACCCAAAGCAGCAAACAAGTAACACAAATACAACAACCCAGACAATACAACACTTTACAGAAGCTTCTGCCTCTGGAGAGGTCAACATAAAAAGCTATGACAGAAAAACGTTAGACTTATTACTGGAAGTGGCTGACAATTATCTCAGATCCAAGAACACTACAAACTTTAAAAATATCTCTTCAAGGAACATTTAAATCAAATTTCTGACAGAAAACCACGGGACTGGGGGTGGCTCCTACCAAGGGCTTCAGAGGCAGGAGTCCAGGACTCTCCTGAGCGCAAAGAGACCATTCCACTGGGAAAAGAGAAAGGGCCTTGTGCTGTGGGCTGTGCAGACTGCTTGCAATGCACTGGAGCCAGCATCACAGGTACAGCTCTGCTACTCACCTCCAAACCACAGTGAATGACCCCTCAACCAGTCCCAGAGGTCAGGCTCCGCAGGTCAGGTCCTTCCCGAGACGTCAATGTATCTGCCCTGTCAGTGGCACTTTATGCTCCCCAGCCCACTCCCTGCCTTTCCTGGGATGCTTGGGACCCACACCACCAGCTGGTCCTGTTCAAGGGGCAGGGACAAGCCCCTGGAAGGATGCAGGAGTGAGGGACCTACCTCCATGCCTGGCCATTACAGCAAGCAGAAAGCCAGTCCTGGCAGGCTCTGCTCCAACCAAGCTGCAGTAAATGAGACTATTTACTGTGCTCCCATTAATGTGCAGCTCCAGGACCCCCGTATGGCCAGCCCCATTGTACTGTCAGTGTTAATTAAGGCAGGCTCAAGCAGACATCTCCGGCCCCTTCAGCTGGGACAGTCAGGGAGCAACAGCGAGGAAAGAGAAGGAGAGTTTCAGCTGTGGAGCTCTGTGCAGAACAAGGAGCATTTGTTACCCAGGAGACTCGTTCCCACAGCAGAGAGGAGAATGGAAACTATTTCGGTGCCCTCCCCAGTCCTCCACAAGCATTGCCAATGCTGACGCCAGGAGGTATAAATGCTGGCAGGCTGAGTGCTTGCCTTCATCCCTGCCCCTGCCACAGGACACTGGCATTAACCAATTCACTGACAGCAGTGCCTGTCTTCTGTAGCAGACACACACACCAGAGCAGATGGAGTCAGGGGGGTATGTCCTTAAAAAGCAGACAGAGCAATGCAGCAGACAAGGGGCTCCCTAAGAAACGCTCCTATTTACACATCTGTTCCCGACATAAATGTCTGTACCCTCCTCCCCAAAATACATTCTGCATGTTCCCCAGATCTCAAACTCACGTGGCCCCGACCCTCTGCAGCACACAGCCCTTTGCCGCATCTCCCTCCCCGATCTGCCTCACTCAGCAACAGTGCTAGGAACTGATGGCCTGTCCCAAAGCTTTGCAGCCAGCAGGAGATCTCAGGCGCTAATAAGGAAGAACAAAGCTCTTTCTTGCAGACTGTCTTCTAGGAGATGACTTCTCTTTGATCACAGAGATGAGTCAGTGCAAGAAGGGGAGCATGGCTGACTCCACAGTGTCACGCAAGGAGGGAGCAGGGATACTGCAGGCTGGCGACTGTATTCCTTGGAGAAGGAAGATGGAGGAGGGATGGAGAGATGGAGGTGTCAAGACATGCCTGCCCCTACAGTAACAGGGGTTCCCATCTTGCTTCACCTGGGCAGGCGGGGGTAGGTGCTTCCCACAGACTCCAGAACTCTGCGGTGTAGGTAGCTTGGCAGGAGAAAATTCCTTATCAAGCTATGTCAGTCTCACTAACCACAAGTATCTCGGGTGTCAGGGAAGGATTTTTGCCATCTTGCCTCCTTACACCTTGCTCCAGGGCTGTCAGAACTGAATGCACAACACAACCTCCCACCTGTGAATTCCAGTAAGGAGGCACATCCTGCTCCCAGTCCTGGGCTGCAGCAAAGCCTACCACTTTGGGGGAGCCATAGGTGCTGCACTCACACTGGACATGAGCTGCACATGTACCTGGAGTTCTTGCTGACAACTAGGACACAAATGGATCAACTGGGTGTTAAAAAACCCAAAACATTTTGTGCTTGGGCCTCTTCCTTCATATACCACGCAGGAATTGGCTGCTAAGGTCAGCACACGCCCACATACAAGAAGAACCCGTTCCACTTCTGCTGCAACTGTGCAGTAAAATCACCCACCAGCTGACCCAGCCTCCCACCTATTTGCTGCAAAGCTGGTCCAGTGATGCATGAACTGGAAACAGCTCAGCCCCAGATTCCAGTCAGCTGTCTGGGCTGTAGCTCTGACATCAAGCACTGTGCTAGAACAGGTCTTGAATCACCCCCCACCATCAGGTGTGGGGCACAACCTGACCACCTCAAAACTGCCAGGCAGCCCCACCTGCTGCCTCCAGCTCACAGCTGTACTCCAGCAAAGGGAGCTGTCTGCCACCTCCTCCAAAAGGGTGGGCATTTTGACCAAGCTCTCAATACCTTCAGTGTGTCCATGCCTCTCAAGGAAACAGAAAGTGGTACAAGCAACAGCAAGCTCTCCATCACAGCAGAAAACCTGTGCCTTGCTGTCTGCAGGTGCAACAGCAGGAACATGATGCCTTGAGTGGCTACCTAAAAACAGAGACTAGACAGGAATAAAGGAATAAAGGTCGGTATTTATTTGAAAGGCCTTCAAAGGTACACTCTGAGGAGCCAAAGGCTCCAAGTTGGACCCCAAGATGGACCCCAAGATGGACAACAAGGTGGATGATGAGTCACGAGTTCCCCACACCTTTATAGGTTTTGTTCATTTGCATATCAGCATAAATTCGCCAATTAAAACTTTAGCTAATGATGTAATTTCCCCAAGCTCACCCCCCTTTCTAAGATGTTGGTTTACAGGTTTTTGGGCCCAGGACAGCCTGGGTGTCTTTGGAGGGCAGGCCTGGAGAGGCTTTGTTATGACTAGAGAACAGAAGTTAGCAGGCTACAAGAAACTTCAGAGTTATACACCAAGCAACACAAGACTTGAAAAATACAAGAGTTAAAACCTAAGGCATCCAACATGCCTAGGATACACATTCTGGCCACGTTTGTAGCATGGCCACAGGGACATCTTCACTCTTTCCCATGTGCTGGACCACTCAGGATCAAGGTGAAAGCATCTCAGTGCCTTTCCACCTTGCTTACCCATTGTTTATGGCAGAAATCTAAATCCCATGCCAGCACCAACCCCAGCCAGGCTGTTTTGGAAATGCCAGAGAGAGGGATGCTGGTCAGAGTTGAACTAAGAGCCTGGGTCTGCTCAACTGGAGCAAGGGGGAACCAGAATACAGGAGCCAACAGGAAAGCAAGATGATGAAACTTCATAAAACTCCTCGTAACGGAAAACTAAAATAATTCCCCCATTCCTTCAAGTCCTGTGCTTCAAGGTCAAACAGCATCTCTCTGGCACGCGGAGATCAATACGGGCTGATCGTTACCGACATGCACTCAACATCTTTTCTGTTCAGTGGGAACAGATACAGGAGCTTTTGAACGAGGGGTCAAACATCCAAGCAGACTGATAAAAAACATATGTTAGCACAGTGGCAATGCCTGCCCTTAGCCCTCACATTTCCCTGGGGGATCACTAACTGATCCACATTGAGCCTGCTTTCCAAGGGGAACTGAGGACAGAGGCACAGGAGTCTGTGGGGTTTTGCCAGTCAAAGACACATTCTCAACATCAGGATTCACCGGCCCACCACGATGACCCTGTGTCCCAGTGAGCCCTGTCCACTGCCCACAACAGCAGAGTAAATTTCTTCAGGGCTAGCAACCCGAGGCAGGAGCCACACCTCCAAATGAGGAAATGGCTTCAAAAGAGAAGGTTGTTGCTGTTTTTTTTAAAAAGTTGGACATTTCTTGTTGCTTGCTAACTGTCTTCTAACAGAATTAAATCCCCAGGTTCAGTCCTCTGATGTTTAAGAACATTCTCTGAATTTCCAGCTTATCTTTATCCATGCACAGCTCACCCCTATTCACTCATGTTCCAAAAAATGAGCTTTAACGTCAGCATTTATCCAGCCTGTGTTTAAAGTTGTATCATCTGAGTTCTCTAATCACTTCACATTAGGCAGGCTTTCCATTTCTTTGATCATACCCATATTCCTTCTCTGGACCCGACCCAGTTTGCACACAGCCTTCAGAGAGTGACTGGAAATGTACACAGTCTTCCACGCAAGGTCTCCCATGCCTTAATATGCTTAGATTTCCCTATCTCTGCTAGAAATGCTTTGTCCAACGTGTCACATTGGATGACATGTATCTTTTCCACGGCTATATCATGTTAGATGCTCACAGTTATCTTGTACACCACTCTGAGACCCTGAGTTTTCCCCCCATCACTGTCACTTTCTCCCAGTGAGCTCCCAGATGGAGCTGAACATTTTGCTAATTTCTCAGGCACACAACCATGCAATTTTGAACTATGCAGTTCCCATCTGTATTGTTCTTTAAGGAATAATCCCAGCTTTTCCTGCTGAATAGCACTGAGCAGCCTCTGATGATGTTTCCTTAGCTTTGTGTCTTTAGGAAATACCACTATTGGAGTCTTACTTTTTAGTGCACAGAGCATTATATCATGTATTGAATAGCTTCCATTTTGAGGCTGATCTCCACTAACAACTTCCCTTCAGAGCAGTAGTTCCTCTTTCACCATTCCTGTTATCTTCCCCTAGTCTGCTTACAGCCTCTTAGTTCTCGAAGGGTACTATGGATGGAAGAATTACACATGGATTAAAGGGGAGGCAGGACAAGCACTTGAGAGATTCATTTCAGGTTATTAAACAAACAAAATACTAAAAAATCTGCTGCGATAAAAAAAAAAAACAAACCAGGATAGGATACTTGTCTGTCCTGCTCCCCCTCTTTGCTGATCACCTGCAACCACTTCTAGAAAAATCATACTGGGCAAGGTGGTTCCTCCATCCCAATCACCATCTGCATTCCCAACTTCCAGTAGTGAGGTGACATCCCTCCTAGTGCTGGCAATTGATGCTTCACTGCACAGGAACAGGGGCCCTCACAAGCTCCATAAAAAGTCACAACTACCAGATAGGGCTCGTGCTGGCACGGCTCCCCACAGGGCTGGGCTCAGTTCCACATACCTCCACACTACTGAGACATCTATGGGAGAACCAAACCCTGCCCACAACCAGCTGTCTGTCTCCAGTCCCTTCCAGCCCAGGACTCCAGTATGTTTGTACCCCAAAGGAGACTGGGGTAACAGGGAGGTGTGGGTCACTTGGAATTCTGTGGGAAAGGGCGAAATGACCCTACAACCCAACTCTTAGTGCCCATCTTCTACTCCTAATACCTACTGCTGCCCAAACAAGAGCACAAAAAAATAGCTGAATGTTTCTAGGCAGAGAGAAATGAGAACACAAACAGCAAAGCAGCTGCTGAATCACGTCTGAAAGCTCAGCTTCAATCTGGTAAACCAGACTCATAAAGCTGCTGAGAAAATCTTGAATTAAAGCAAAGCCTGGACATAACTGATCTAGACCTCTAGGCTGAGGTCTCAGGGTGTTTTAAGTAGGAGCTCAGCTCTAAGAGCAAAGCTGTTTCTTCAAGCACTCACTCAGATATTGGTGCTACACTGACTGGGAATATAAACTCTCACCAGTCAAAGCCTTGCCAAAAGACGCAGAAAGGGTATTATTTTTTTTAAAAAAGCCTTTTAATCTGGCAAACAATCACTGTGAGCAGCCATGGTAAAAGTGGATATTAAGGTGTTACTGGCTTCACTCCTATTAAAATTAGTTTTCAAAACAGGATCAATGCTGCCCCTAAAGCACCATTTACCCAAATAACTAGTTTCACAATAACTTAATAGTTCCCCACTGCCATGAGGAAAGCCTTATGTTGCCACATAACATAATACACTGGAGCTGGTGAACTTGGCAGCCACAGCACTGCTGCATTCTGACCTCAAATAAAAATTATGTACTTCCAACTAAGCAGATGAAAAGCTGCAGGGCTGAGCTGAATGTGCAGCCCTGAAATGGTTCACTCTGTACACAGCACGCACTGCTCGGGGACGGTGACTGCTTGTGGTTCCCATGATGTGCACCAAAGTGACATTCCCTTCCCACTCCGGGGGCATAGCCCGGCTGACTCAAAGTGAGGGTGACTGCACTGCACACGAGGCTCAGCTCACAGGGACTGCAATGGAAGGGATGAAGCAGGGAAAGGGCAAGCAGAGGAGAAGAAAAACATCACTGTTGGATGCACAAGAGGCCACATCCAAGAATGGAAAAAAATCCTCCTGCCCTCTTGCTCAAGGACTGAGTCATAAACATTTCAGTTTTCCAAGGCAACAGTAAGTATGAAAACTGTTCTCGATTTCCCTGCCCAGGGCAGGGAGGTTGGAACTAAATGATCTTTGTAAGGTCCCTTCCAACCCAAACCATTCTGTGGTCCTGTGATTCACAGAGAAAACCTGCACTAACATCACTCTGCACGTGCCAGAGTCCTTCCCTGCCATCCCTCTTCGGAGCAACAGCAAAAGTCAGAGAGATCTGGGAACTCGCCACAGAGAACAGCAGGTTCCCAGCAGACCTCCCCGCTCTCAAACATTCCCACTCCACTTTGCAAAGAAGCCCAGGGAGTACATAACCACTGTCTGATTTATTAGAGACACATGGTATCAGGTATGGTTGTTTATACTGATTTTCCCTCTAAGTTTCTCCACTTACCACCCAAACTGCACACACAGCGCTGCTCTGCAGTGTTACCTGCCCCAGTTGGCTGTGTTTTAGTGGCAAATACAGCAATGTCTTGGCAGCTACAAAGCACTCTGTTATTAAAAGAGACCTGAAGATTCACTCCACCCCTACCTACCAGCAGCAACATTACAGTACAGTATCAGCAG
Source organism: Daphoenositta chrysoptera (assembly GCA_013397915.1). Lineage (NCBI taxonomy): Eukaryota > Metazoa > Chordata > Aves > Passeriformes > Daphoenositta > Daphoenositta chrysoptera. Next base: position 60,498 of record VZRO01002962.1, read on the forward strand.
GCACAGGGTTCCAGTGCTACACAAGAGACTGGTCTCCTGAGCACACACATCCCAGCAGGCACCTAGAAAAGCTGCAAAGGGGAGAGGGAACAGGACTACTGAAAACTTCTTGAGACCCTGTCCACCACTGGTACATTAACCTGCTGGCTCTCAGACAGAGCAGTTGTCTTTTACTCTTCACCTGTGTTGTCTACAGTACTGTTAGCTGAAGGGATAAGGTCTATACACAAACAGCAAATTGACATAAATTATAGCCATTACCATAACACCTCACACAGCACAGACTGCACATCCCCACCCTTAATCATTGTGCCTGACCTGCTCATTCAGAAGGGATCTGTGGTTACTGCAGATCACAGGCAGAGCTTGAGCAATAGTGGCATTTTGCTTTGAAGCAGGCAAACAATAGGTAGGGCTGTTATGAATAGGCATGTCTTGCATGTGCAAGACTTGGAGTCATCCTTCCCCTCTGCCCACACTGGCACACGGCTCATAGAAATATCCTAAATGGACAAACTGGTGAGAGCTTGAAGACAATACACAAAAAAGGACAGAAAGGAGTAAACTGCAAAGCAAGTGGGTTAGTTCTCAGGGGAAAACCAGGGGGTACATTAAAGCAGTTCCAAAATGTATAAAAGGCTGCTGCCAAGAGCAAGTGGACGAGCTGTTCTTCACATCCTCAACAACAAGAAGAGGATCCCTGAGGGGCAAACAGGGGAGTTGAGGTTAGTCATCAGGTATAACAGATAAAACTAACCATTCACTATTCCACCAATAAAGCATAACAGTTAGGAGGTAAATTGGTTTTCTTAAAATTTTCCATGGTCTTGTATATCTCAGAAGCTTTTTGCTTTACTTATTTAGAGGCATGCACCCCTGTTAATCTTCAGAGGCCCTTACTCTTAAAAAATGCCAACAATATATTTTTCCAATTTTGCTGCCAAACAAATGCCCATGTTACAATCTTGGTCAACTCATGGAATCAGGAAATATCAATAAAAGGAAGGGATTGAACTGCTAAAATGAAGGATGCAGCAGGTAACGTCCCTATCAGTGGGAGCTTCCAGAGATTAAATAAAGAAACCCACAGAATGGCATAGCCCAAGTCCTCTGTGCCTGCTCAGGGAGACGTGATTATTTACATGGCTTTTGGAAGTCTTATTGTCGTGTGACTTCTGTTTGACTCAGAGTAGCAGGAAGCCTCTAATGCGGGATTAAAAACTGAGAGCAATTTATTCTGTGAGGCAGAACACCTGGGGAAACACAAACATGCTCCTGGAAAGACACAGCAAATGTACAGGTGCAGCTGAGAGTGGAAAAGCATCCTGTGTCAGCTATCTGCTTGCTAATCCACCTGGCTGTTAAAAACATACTCCAGATGTATTTTTTCCCTAAACAGAATATGCTAAGTGTGAGCTCTTAGCCAGTGGATTCATCCTCCTTTCATCCACCACAGTGAAAAGACCTTTTCCTCAAGAATTCCATCTTGTTGGAGACGATCCTTGGTCACAGCTGAGAACCCTTCTAAATTTCTCTCTGGTTATTATTAACATCTTCCCATCTACCCGAGCAAGCTGTCATGGATCATCAGTCAGCTGTATTCAAGGTCTCCATGTCAGGTCAGCCCATGATTAAGCAACCTTGTGGCTGTATGTGCTTATCGGTGTACATTTAATTAACACAAAGAGCCTTAACTCGCAGCTCCCAGCTGCTGTGCAAGTTATGCAAGGTCTACCTCCTCCAAAAGTCACGTTCAAACAACAGGCAGCCATCCCATATGCAGACAGGCATACAGAGCCAGAAATGGGAAATTTGTTGGCTGAGGGCAACGATTTCGCTCACGTTGGAGAAAGACCCCCAGTGAAGGAAATGCTATAGGGATAAAGGGGATCTGTGTGGGAGGAAATCCTGTCCTCTTCTTTAAAATAGAAAATAAAAGCTGGCAGAGGCAAAGCCCAGGCCGCAGTGGTGAGACAGGCCACAAAGGCAAAGCAGGTCACAGGAGATGGCTGACAAATGTGCCAAGCTTGGACTGTGTTGGGCAGACTGAAATAGGGCTCAGCTCCTGTGAGGCAGATGAAAGAGCTGGGGCAGACTGCTCTACGAGTTCCCCATGGAGACCTCTCGGCACTTCAGGAACTCCTGGAATCCCTGGTGTGTGGCTCTGGCACCGCACTGGCTATCAGAGAATAGTCTAGAAGGCTAGTCTAGATAGAAGAACTATTAGAAAACTATTAAGAAACGTCCAGCAAAGAGGTGCTCAAGGACAACAAACAAGACGTCCCCACATACTCCAGACATTCCAGTCAGAGGAACAAGAGCATGCCAGGGTGGAAAGGGCCCTAAAAGAGCCCTCAGGAGCTCTGTAGTATATGATGATACACAGAGCCTTGTCTGAGGCCTAATAATAAGCAGCGACAGTGGTGACTCAGAGAGCTCTTTGTTGGCTGGACATGGGAGAGGAGCAGGAAGGAACAGAATAACTGAGGAGCAGGAAGCCCCTGATGAAGGACTGGTTGCCCAGAGCACGTTCCTGGAGAAACAGAAATATGCTTTTCATCTCTGTGACGTACTTCCATGTCTGGACAATTCTGAAGTCTGTGCTTTCAATACACACTTAAGAAAGCACTCCATCTTGTGCACACACCCAGCCTGAGCCTCTCCACAGACAGCATGGAAAAGAGAAGACCAGCTAAAAGGTGAGAGGGGGAGAAGGATGGAGCACTGGAGATACAACAGTCCGAGCCAAAAGCCAAGCATCTGCTCTGCTCTCTCACTCGTTCTCAGTGCAACAGCCAGAGAAAATGCTTGGTCATGATGTTCTAACAGGACCTGCTCTCCATCCCTGGGAACATCTGCCAGAATTAGTAATCCCATATCAGACGAGGTGAAGCATAGAGTGTCCAACAGCACTTGTGACCTTTTTAGCTATTTTCGCATGCCTGCTGCTTTCACAGCAACCTTCCCTTTCAGCTTAAAATAAATGCAGCCCTTCCTGAAGTGCTCAAAGACTACAGAATCATTTAGATTGAAAAAGATCTCTAAGATCATCAAGTCCAGCCATAACCATCCAGCCCTTCCTCTACAAAGCCAGAAACTGGAACTGATGTGTCTGGGGATGCAAACATGGGGGCAAAGGAGCTATAAAGGGGGATTAAGGCTGTCATACTGAATTCCAGCACCCAAAAGAGCTGTGTCTCTGTCCATGATACTGCTGCTGCCAACTCAGAGCAAACAGGTGAGCCCCAGTGCCCCTTCGTTTGCACCCAGAGGACATCTCACCTCCTTTTCTCCTCCTGTGCGTGAAGCTTCCTCTATTAAGCTGTGTAATTAAGCAGTGGGTGCTCTACTCCCACAGGGGCTTCTACATCCCATAGGAGACCAGGCCAGAGTGGAGCCACATCATCCATCTGCAAGAGAGATTAGCTCTTTCTTCAGATAGAGTTTCTTTGAGCATGAGCCCCTCAAGAAGTATTTTTGTGAGCTCTGGGCTTCACACACTGAGCGCAAGGACTCAGCGAGGTCTGCTGCCTTCCAGTGAGGTCTCCTGCTTTCCAGCACACAGCATGATGCTGCTGCAGCAAGAGAGTAGCTGAACTGCATAACCAGCATAGAACCTGACCAACAACAAGCAAAACCCAGCCTGAGGGAAACAAACCACAGCTCAAGCTTCGCAGTGGTATGGCGCATCCTGCACTGGCTGCACAGCTCAAGGAGAGTGGCTCCCCAGATATCCCTGCTGTGTGGTCCAGCTCTCAGTTATAGACACCAACTACACCATAAAAAAGGCAGAATTTTGGGATAATGTCCATGTTTATATGGATGGCAAGAATGTCCAGAGCTACAGCCATAATGCAACACACAGATTTAATATCCTTTCCACAGTTAAATTGATCTCCAGTTACCAGTCCTCAGGATAAACCTAACCCAGAACCAGAATGACTCCATATGCCATTCTACAGCCCAAGACTTTCTAATAAGGCAGCGAGCTCTGGCCACCAGCAGGGACCTGGCAGCAGGCTAGATTAAAGCTAGATTAAATTTCCTGTACCTCTCATTACACCCAGCGATAATACCCAGAACACACAGGGAAAGCCCAGTGGCAAAGAACCTAATTAGAAGTGGAAGTCTCACAGCTTCTTGGTGACCAGCACATCTGCTGAAGCTGAGGGTCACAGTCCTCTGCTGTCAGCAGGACAGTAAGAGGAGGAACACACGGGAAGCCGTGCTGGGCCCCCTCCTGCTGCCCCCCACCAAGGGTCCAAGGCTGCTCTCTATGGAAGATTCCCAACACTTTGGCTGAAATGACGCCAGCACTTGGGCAGGGCTCGGTGTTATTTTTAACACTTGCTCACATAACTCTTTGGATGAATCCTGGGAAGAGCTTGTCACCAAAATAGTACACTGTGGGCACTATTTATACACCCACTGGCAGCACCGCAGGATATGCTGGGGAAAGCTAGAGCACCCCTTTATCCTCCTCTTCACAGGGATATAGCCGGGCCCTAAAACATGGTTTGCTGTTTGGGCCAGTCCTCAGAAGTGAGCCATCACCTGCAGGAGGCCTGGTATCCCTTTCTGTCCTGCTGAGGAGACAGACTCTTGTCCATATGGCAGGGAAGCCCAGGTACATTAGGCTGGGGGAAGATGGATGGCTGAGCGCACATCCCAGCTGCTGTGGACTAAAAAGGGAACAGTTGTGCCTAAACACAGAAAATGCTGATGCCTTCCTATTTTATCTCTCCTTGGCTGCTGCAGGGAAATCCAACAGGGGTCGGATTTCTTGGTCATCACCTCTTATCCTGATGTGGCAGCAGCAAAGGTGTGCAGTGGTGGGGGCAGGTGAAGCACTAAATGTCAGCAAGGCTCACTGGAAAGGAGGCACCAGACTAACAAGACTGACTGTCCTTTATCCCTAGGGACAGTAGCAGCCTCAGGCCTCTCCATATCAAAACAGTGTGCCCTAAAGCACTAAAGGAAAAAAAAAATCAAAAGCAAACCACCCTTTTGAGACTATCCAAGGAAAGGAGCTCTTCCCTTGTCTGATTTTCTGGGTTAAAAATAGCTTCTCTAAAGCCAGTTCCAAGCCTATTGAACTTCCTTGACTTTTGTCTTCAGTGAGTTTCTCCTCCCTCCCCCTTTCTCCCAAGACACATCAGACTGCTCTCTACTCTCACATCTCCTGAAGAAGCAGGTGACATGACCTGGAGAACATGCACGGGATGCTGCATGAGAACAGACAAGACAGAGAAGACTCCATCTTGAAGCAGAAAAGGATCCAAAGTTTGATTTTTCCAGTATGTAAGTAAAAATACAACGTACATATACATCTTCTTTCCCTGCAAGAGAGGCTACAGCCTGAGCAGCATACTGGCTGTCAGTCAGAGCTACAGAACAATGCAAAACAAACCCACTAATTGACACATGCTGTAAAGGCAGGGGCAGGACTGCCCACATTACTTTTAGCAGAACAAACACAAACGATCAGCTCCTACCTTGCCAGATACAACCTCCCCAGGACGTGGGCTCAGCTCACCGCAGCTGGAAGCCGAGGGCAGCAGCACTGTCATGAGAGCCGCGGGAGGAGCACAGCATGCAGAGCCAGCGATAATCCACAGCAAAACCAGCTTGTCCCCGTGCCGGCTGAGGGATCAGCGAGCCGTGCTGCGGGGAGTCTCCGCCGGCTGCTCCCCTGTTGATGCAGGATGGCGGGCAACAGGCAAGATGACAAGGCACTTCTTCCAGACAGGAGCTGGCTGAGGAATTCCTCCTGCTGCCAGCCACCTGCCCCTCGTCAGGCACAGCGGTGCCAGGGGCTCACTCGGGGAGCGTGTGGGCAGGAGAGAGGAGCGAGGGCCAGATTGCTAATGAAAGCCCCAGTGTAAATACAGATGCGCACAGGAGAGGGCTATGGCAGAAATGCAGCTCGTGTTACAGAGAGCCATTTACAGCAGGCACAGAAAGCGGGGAGAGCGTGGCAGGGCCGTGCGGGATGGGTCCAGAGCCCGCCTGCTCCGACTGGGGGGTGGGAGGGCAGCTGCCTGCCAGGGGAGCCATGGGGTGAAGTGACCACTAGCGAGGGGAGACCCCCCCATTCCACGTTCTCCATCAACTCCTAAGCTCCATATGCAGTACGTGCCAGCAGTAATGCAAACCCATCCAGCTTCCCGTCCTGCTCCCCAGCTGGGACAGCCCCCGCCCCACACCCTCTCTGGTGCAGAGTGCCACAGCAGCCCATCACGCCGGGGAGAAAGGCTGGTTGGAGCATTGCATTTCACCTGCTCGGACCCATTCCTGTTGCCCAGGCCCCCTCCCCAGGCTCCAGTTCTCCACATCTTTGAGACTTACCCTCTCTCCCCAGTTCAACGTGTTCCGTACCTCCTGCCAAGATTCTTCTTTCCCTGCCATCTGAGGGTAATTTACATGCTGTGCTGCTGCTGGATTTACACCAAATAAGGAACGTGGGGGATAGAGGGACTAGGTTGGCACAGAAGCACAGAGTATTCTGAGTTGGAAGGGACCCACGAGGATCATCGAGTCCAACCCTGAAGTGAACGACCCATTCAGGGATCAAACCCACAATTGCTAACACCATGCTCGAACCAGCTGAGCTCATCTCACAGTTACGAAGCAAGGTGTCAAAGGGGTCAGGGCCTTCAAATAGAACCAGCAGCAGAGGAGAGCTTTGCAGGTGTCAACACTGCCCATTAAACAAGCCTTGGAAGACCTTAGGGAGGCTGGGAAGGAGCTGTTTCGGGACGTTTCATAGCACAGCAGGCACTGCCTGTAAGCCCCGTGCCAGGCAGGCATACAGCTCACACCAGTGACCTCCGGGTGAAACCAGCAGTGAAGAACAAGGCGTTCCTGTAGTTCTCAACAAGTGTGGTCTGTAAGGATGTGGGGGACCCCCAGCTCAGCGGTGTAAAACCTCAAGCAGACCACTTCCCTGCCTGGTGCCTCGGTTTCCCCCCCTGAAAAACAAGGACCGTCACACTTACCAAGCTGCTGTGGATGTTGCAAAGTTAACTTCATCATGGGATGCTGGCAGCCTGTAAACAGGAATGAGCATGCTGTGGGACTCTTTTCCCACCCATAAAGCAGAGATTCCTTGTGGCTTCCCTTGACATACAAGCTACTGCTTACAGCTTTCTTCACCTTCACCACAGCAGGTACCCTGCAAAGACAGGGATCCCCATCACCCCCAAAAGCAGGAGCATCAATCCCTCTACCAGCTGCGCCCAGGCCATCTGCCAGGCAGGAATGCTGTGCACCAGCCCAGCCTCAGCCGAGCTGTCAAAGCAGCGGAAGGGCTGAGGCTGCACTGCTCTGGAATTCCAGAAACGCACAAACACCCTGTCAGCCTGCACCAGGAATGACTCCTCCCTGCCCCGGACCAGGCTGAATCACTGGAAATACCAAAACAACGATGAGGTCACGTTCCCAGAGCAAGGAACTGGAGCCAGATATAGCTGCATGGAGAAGTGTGCTAAAAAGGGACTCGGTGCAGGGGCTGGGGGGCTCTGGCAGACAGGCACCATGGGCATTTGTCTCGTTTAAAAACAGCTTGAGGCTGCCAGGAGACTTTTTTTCTTCTTTGTAGGGAGCAGGGAACTGGGCTTTAATACTCTTCATCCATCCCACTGAAAGAGGCACACACATTCTAATGTTCGTGAGTTCAAGGAAGGAGGCAGAAGTAAAATGATGACTGGATTCTGAGTTCAGTGTTCCCAAAATCTCACTGTGATATGATGATCAGGCTTAACCAGTGAAGAATCCCCTCGCAGCAAGCTGAATGGCAGACAAAAGTAATATATCCATTACTGCTTTTTGCTTTTGCTACAGCCTCAGCTGATGCCTTGGGTGGCTACCTAGAAACAGAGACTAGACAGGAATAAGGGAATTTGATAGATACGTATTTATCTGAAAGGCCTTCAGAGGTACACCCTGGGAGCCAAAGGCTACATCCAGAAATGGACCCCAAGTCACGAGTTCCCCACACCATTACAGGTTTGGTTAATTTGCATATCAGCATAAATTCGCCAATTAAAACTTTAGCTATTGATGTAATTTCCTCGGTCTCACCCCCCTTCTAAGATGTTGGATTACATGTTTTCGGGCCCAGGACAGCCTGGGTGTCACTGGAGAGCAAACCTAGAGAGGTTTTGTTATGTCTATCTTAGCATGAGAGAACAGCAGCTAACAGGCTACATGACACTTCAGAGTCACACACTGGATTTGAAAAATATAAGAGTTAAAACCTAAGGCATCAAGCCAGCTTCTAAAAAAAAAAAAAAACCCTAAACCAGAAGCACCAGCAATATTGATTTGGTAAGTTTTCAACAGGGTGAGCAGCAAGTAATAGTGGCTTCTGTTAATTCTCCTAAAATGAGTACTTCATTCTCAGCAAATAGACTTTTCAAGGCTTTGCAGTTCCAAACTTTCACAGTTCTCTGTGGAGGGAGACTGGAGACATTTTGCTGTTTAGACTGTGAAGGAAATTGCAACATAGGACTTGGAAAGGATAAAGGAATTCACAATAGAATTCGCAATAGCCTGTTCTTTCCCCTTTCCGTAGGACAAGACATTTGGATGGATAACAACACCACCCACAGTTACATGAATAAGAGGCTCTAAGAATCTAGACTTTGTTCCATCAGGACATAAACCGTATCTTAATCATAAACCAAGAGGGAACAAAGGTAGGACTGGACAGCTAATGCCAAGCCTGTCACCTGCCTGGCAGGGCAGTGGTCACTGGGCTGGCACACCCTGCAACAACCACAGCAGTGCCTGGCACACCGAGCCAGACGATGGGCCATGCCTGCACCATCCCCTCCTCCTGAAAGTCTGTCCAGATTTGCCAATAAAAGTGCTAAGAAAATCTGTGGTGAGCTGTGTGACTTCTTGTTCTTGTGTGAGCTTCTGTGACTCCCACAGAAGTGTCAGGAGAGCAGAAGTGCTCAAAACCAAATCAGTTCATTTTCACCCCGCTGTTCCAGCACGCTCTGGTTACCATGCTCTGGTGGTAACCAGAACCACCTCAGTGGGTTACACCAAGAATTCTTCTGGTCTAGTGCCCCATCCCTGACAATGTGGCACTGGCCCATAAAAATCACAGTGTGCTTTCACCAAGTGCAATCACGGAGTGATCTCCCCTAAGGACATGTTCTTCCAGCCTGCAACAATCAGGAACTCCTAGGGCTGGAGGTCACACGCTGACCATCACGTTTCACAGACACTGAAACACATCTCTGCCATTGAGGTGTCTGGTTCCTTTTGGAATCTGTGTGTATTTTCAGTCCTCATGCCATCTCGTAGCAACATGTTCTACAAATCAACTGTGTTGAAAAAGGACTTCCTTAACCTCCTGTCTAATAAATTATTTTGTTGGATGCGCTTCCTCTGTGCTGTGAGAAATAGCAAAGTTTATTAAGGTCATTCCCTACTCAACTTCTCCCTGCTGAACACTATATTATAGACCTTTGCTCTTTCCCAGTATCATTTACTTTTGCATGTTTAATCCCTCTTCCCACAGAAGCTATCCCAGTCCCTTAATCATCCCCATTCCACTTTTCTCTATTATTTTACTATTAGGTCTATTTTACTCTTTATGAAAGAGGGTGACCAGCTGGTACGTGGTACCCAAGATGCAGGCACAACATGTGTATCTAGTATACAAGAATATATACCAGCAGTTTTTGTTTCCAGTGTGAGATCTGCCTTTTTTGGCTACAGCTGAACATTTAACTGATGTGCTCAGCTAACAACCCACAGTGACTCCAAATGGCTTGTTGTGGGCAGTGAGAAACTGTTTACAAATCACCATTACATGTGGCATTTATCAGCATGATCACCCATTTGCTGTTTTATCATGCAAGATGCTTCTGTAATTCCTCAATAAGTTTTCAAACCAACCATCCTGACTAACTTAGAATCACTGGAAAATTACAGTCTTTGCTATGTCTTCCAAGCCTGTGGGACCAAGCACTGCAGGCACCAGAGCTCTGATGCCCTGCAAAGCACAGCATTTGACAAGGAGTGCTCCAAGCACAGTGCCCAGGAATGCTACATATTCTTTTAGGTCCCTTCCAACCCAAACCATTCTACGTTTCCTGGCCACCAGGAACCTGTTAAGAAAATAAAGCTTTAATTGAAAATATGACTCAACACCATCATCACTCTGCCAAGGATCCCTGAAAGAGCCTGCAGTGTTGGGTGGCTGAGACACACTCCCATCCATGGCTCAGATGAGGACTCAGATGGAACTGCAGAGTCCACATCAATGCTTAAGGACTACAAATATGCTCACCAAACACTCACCCCAGGCACAAGAGATGTGAATTGTAGAAAGCAGTCCAGGCAAACACACACCAGAATGAGAAGAGGAGGGGGAGGAACTGTGGGCTTCAGGTGAGCAGCAGGTATCAGTAGCAAAACCTCAACCAGGCTTCATGTTCCAGAATCAGAATAACAGAGACCTAGAGCTGGCAAACCTCAGAAACCACCCTGCTGTGAGTCCAGGGCTCTGGTGAAGAACTGGGAACTAAGTGTTCAGTGGAAGGCAGATTACATAAGGCCAGAAAGAAGTGGGGAAAGCCAGCCTCCCTGAACATCTGGGAGGGACGCTACAGGCAGACAATTTCACAGCCAAGTGGTTCCTGACTCCTCTCAGCCAAATTTCACCTGACTCCTCACAACCAAGTTTCACCTGAAGCACTCCAAGCTGAGCCAGCAAACCAGCAGGATCTGATGCCTGGCCCAGCTGCAGCAGAGGTAACCACAGGAAAGAGCATCAGGCAGCTACAACTACACACAGTACCTTCATTTCAGATATTCCCAGAGCTCAAAGCCCAGGGATTGAGTGGAAAAGGGTGAAGGAGCACTTTGTCTATCCCTCATCTGTACAAAATACTGCTCACAATCCCAGAAGGGAGACAGAAATGAGGTTTTAATGAACCATAAGCCCTATGTAATATCATGGTCTGCCTTATGACATTCTGCAGCTTACATAAAAAAAAGGAACAGATTATTCCTGCACAGGCAACACAACCAAGCCACTGAGCAGGGAAAATGCAGGATACCAGGCATCCTGTGCAGGAAAATGTGTCAGACAGCATCTGCTGCCACAGCAAAAACTGAACCAGAAGCAGAAGTGGAGACAGAATACTGCACAGCCATAAACCAGGCTTGCACCTTCTGAATATTCTATGATCCCTTATCCACAGCCTGAAGGTTTCTGAGGGACGACTGCCAGGAGGTAAGGAAGCCTCTGAAGCAGCTGCTCTAGGTGTTGCTGTCTAAGTCAAAAGGATGCAAACCCACTGCTGCCAGCAAAAGGTCACCAGACTGGAACCTTGCCCAGCAGCTTCTACAAAGCACACTAACTAGGAGACTTTCAGACTGCAATTTTTCAACATGAGAGTACAAATTAGTTTTCTAAATACAGACCTGTACTCTACATGGAATGAATGGCCTGGATGCCCGCAGGGCTGATGGAGGGTAGCACTTGATGACACAAAAGACTTCAGTTTAAAATCCAGGGCAGCTACTGACTCCCTGAGTCACCTTGGTGTGCATACTTCAGGCCCCAGCTCCCTGGTGAACGAGGAGATATTGATGGTCCCTGGCTCTCAGAGGAGCCATAATGCAATAAAGCTTAGAAGACCTCAGGATCCCTGCCATAAATCCCAAAGTTAAGGGAGGCAAACAGGATTGCTCATTATGTACAAAAGCCAGGCTTCTTTTATGAAGTGCCTGATTCGGATGTGGAGGCAGGATGCAGCCAGTAACAAAAACATTGGCCTTCCCTGGAGACACAGAGCTTCCCCGGAGCTCAGATGGGACAGCGCTGTGTTTGTGGGGTGACGTGTGGGGCTGGGGATGGCACCTGCAGGTCTGGCCCAGCCTCACACTCAGGCCTGGGAAGAGCTGCTCTCGCAGTGCACCCAAGGAGTTCAGCAGCACAGCCCTCAGCAGGGCACACTCAGCTCCCCCAAAGCCAGGCACGATGCTTACAGAGAACCTACAAAAACCGAGTGGTTGGGTCATATGTTTTCCTAATTCAGAGGAAGCCTGGCCCAGCTCCGATATCCCACAACATCTCTTGGTGCTGAGAGCGGGGGTTGGAAAAGTCGAGATCCATTTATAGCTGAAGAGTCTGGCAGAGGGCTCAGCGTTGCGTGGAAAAGCAGGAGCTGACAGCTCAGTACAGTCAGCTCCACCCAGCTGGAGAGGAGAGGCAGACTGGGGAAGGAGACAGGGGTATGGAAACCACTTCCCTTCAAGCTGGGAGTGACAGGAGAGAGGTGGCTTCTCTACAGTGCCAGGCAGAGAAAAAACACTCTCTACTTCTAAATGAATTATAAGAAGTAGGGCAGCAGAAGACTAGCTTTGGAAAAACTGAAGAGTAGCTGTGCTGCAGATATGGCCAAAAGCATTCAGAGGTCAAGCCCAGGCTGCAGGGTTCTGTGCCCTTCTTCTGAGCCCTTCATCACATCCAGCCCTGCAGCAACACAGACCTTTATCACAGGGACAGGGACAGAGCTGTCTGGGAGCTGTGGCTGGGAACTCAGCCCCTCGCTTATTGCTGGGAGAAATGGCAGCTCCCGCACTCCAGCATATTTACATCAGCCAACACATCAGCAGATGTAGAAAAATGTCCTTGCCAGCCCTCATGGAAAAAGCTAGCCCCCGAGGACAAGGCACCAGTTTAAAGCATCAGCATGCGCAGACTTATGCTGTGATGACTTCAGCTCCTCCCCATGTTGTCAGGCATGAGGGGAGAGGTATTTATGTAGCTAACCCAATTTAGCTAACAATTGTATATATTCGTAACAAAATTAGGAAAAATAACCACTAAAACTGTGTTAGACATCACAGAGATGATGAGGCTGTAAGAAAATCAAACACAGTCAGGGCGAGGCAGTGAAATACCAGAGCTATTGTATAGGCACTGATAAAAGAAGCATCATGCAAAAAACATTCTGGTCACCCACATTTAAAAATTATAAACCCAAACGAACAGGTGCAGAAAAGGCCTGAGGGAAACAGAAAACCTATCAAACAAGAAGAAACTTAAGAGCCTGGCTTGTTTAGCCTAGCCAAATGTAGGCAGAGAACGGATAGGATTGCTGTCTAAATATATCACAGGAGACAAACAAAACTGCTGAAGCAAAAGTATAATGCTGGCACGACAACAAGAGAATAAATGCAGTGAACACATTTAGGTTGAAAATTAGAGAGTGAGAAAAATCAACCCTTAGGACAGGAAGCTTTCCAACTGGAACACCTGGATTTGGGATGAATTTTATCAGTGGTCTGATGGCGTTAGAGGATACAGTGCTTGTGCCCACAGATATCCAGGAGGTCCCTTATGCTCCTGTTTTTGTTCCAGCTGGTAATTAGCATGGGTCATTACTGAGATGTCTCCATTCATACAACAGACTTTGCTCAGCATCCAGTTGGAGAGCCCTGGGCAAGCAGGTAGTGCTCCTCTGCCCTCCCACTTCCTAAGAGCTGCTCACGAGTAAGGACTTTTAGGCTGCAGGTCAGTGGCAGAGAGTTGTGTGGATGCACACAGGCAGAGTGAGAGCTACCAGGCAGCCAGGAAGCAATCCAGGTGTTGCAGTTAGCAATGAAAAACACCCTCGAGGTGCCTCTGCCCAAAAGCACCTGCTGCTCCATGGTACTACGGGCAGAGGTTGCTCAGTGTCACCCTGTGCATTCAGGGGACAGAGAAGATGTTCTAAGCTGTCCTCTGCTGCAGTGTAGGAAAAAGAACCATCACTGGTTACCAAGGAATCAGAATGGTTTGCGTTGGAAAGGATCTTAAAGATCATCCTGTTCCCCACCCCTGCCATGGGCACAGACACCCTGCACTGGACCAGGCTGCTCAGAGCCCCATCCAACCTGGCCTTGAGCACTTCCAGGGATGGGGCATCCACAGCTTCTCTGGGCCACCTGTTCCAATGCCTCAACACCATCACAGCGTTATCATTCTCGACCCCCAAACTGCAGCCCAGCAGGGTGGCAAGTATAGGCACAACAGCAAAACAGTGTTCAAACTGTAGATATTTATATTACGGAATAATGAGCAGGGGAAAAGGCAGGGGATGAAAACAAAATCCAAAATCTATTTCAAGGATTAATTTTTGACATATCTATGAAATACGAGAGCTTCATAAAAGACTAAATTATAATTCTCAGACACCGCACAGACGATGACACACGGTTTGACCTCCCCCGGGGAGCCAAGCAGAGCACCGCGCACACGAGAAGCAGCGACCCCGCTCCTCCCCGCACAAGCCCCGCACCGTCCCGCCCGCCCTGCCACCGTCCCTTACCGATCGCCCGCATCGCTCCGCTGTTTACAGCCGGTCCACGGGGCGGGCTCTCGGCTCTGCCCGCCCCCACCGGGTCCTCCGCCTAAGGATGTCTGACGTTTCCTCTAAGTTTCCTGTTAAAACATCCCAGCCAGGATGGAAAATTTTGGGAATTTGTGTGCTTCCCACATCAGGATACCGGATGAAAAGTGTTGCCGTCTCAGATCCGTTGTCCCACAGACCATCCCCTCGTGCACTTCTGTTTATAAACTCCTTACATCAATTAACGGAGCGGCAAGGAATCTATCATCCCAATATTCTCTTTTTATTTAAAAAAAAATTATTTTACAAAATCAGGAGTGATGTAAGACAGACATCACTGCCAGCTGATGTGTTTCAAATGCTGATTGTGTCAAACCACTGAAATAATTGTATCTGGTGCAAGCTCACCAACAGCTTTATTATCCCCTGCATGTTGTAGCCAACATTTTCAAATCCCCTTTTAGCCAGAAGGTGAGTACTTTGCACGTAAACCATATGAGAAGAGAGGCACAGTGTCAGAGTTTCCTTGCTCTGTCAGCACAAGGTCTGCCTCTGCTGCTCTGCAACATATTCTGCTGCATCAGACGCCAGGAACAGCTTTGATAGGACTTTCAGTCCACAGACCAGTCTGGGTATCATGGGGATGTCTGCTTATCTGCACAAATTCTCCTTTTTCCTCTAACCGCAGGGAGGCTGACTGTGAAAGACATAATCCTCTTCAGAAAGCCATGATTGCCTCTGCAAAGTGAATGGTAAATCAGGGGGAGGTGACAAGCACCAACTATCACAGCGGTTTCCTCAGCCAGAGTGCAGGCTCTCACTTTACTCAGGTGTCTCCTTGCAGGGGAGATCACCAGATAATTCGCTCCTTCCCTAGCAAGCAGCTCCTGGACACTGAAGTCTGGATCCACTCCCAGTTCCAGTTTTGCACTGGCCATGCTGCAATTTAATACCACAGTTTGCAACAAGCCTCCCCAAGCAGCAGGTGCAACAGACTGATTTGGTTCTTTTTTTTTTTCTTTCCTGCGCTGAGTTAAACACAGGGAGATGCAACCTTCTATTAGAACTTAAAGAATCTCACACCATAACTGCTGAAACTGGGACCACAGACAGCAGGGTGTTCTGTGAAATGGGGACATGGCTGGCCTGTTGCCATCATACACTGCCTCCACTGACAGCTCAGAGACTCACAGCAGAGTCTCATAAATATCAGGTGGTTACTGCACGAAAAAATCCAATTCAAAAGAAGGAAGGAGTCTAAATTTGTATAATGGAGCTGAAAAAAACCCCATCCTCAACAAAAACCAAAAACTAAACAAAAAACCCACACTACAACAGCCAGGGCTTAGTCCTCTGCACATAAAAACCTCCATTTAGACAGCTCAGCAGTGCTGGCAGGACAGACTCTCACGCTGCCACGCTGGCCTTCCACCCAGTAACCCTGCTGATGATGGAGTTGGTGTAACAAAACAGCGAGCAAATCCCAGTCCCTCAAGATCACCATGTCTTTGGCTGCGTCTGTGCATTTTAGGTCCCTCTGCTGGCAGTCAGACTGGTCTGGTTTTCAGGTCTCTACTACCCATGTTTGACAGATAACCTGTTCCCAAGTAAAATTTGAGCTAGCACAGAGAAACACTGCAGCCCTGAAACACTCTAGAGACTCCTGAGGCCTCACTAAATTCCTCTGAATTGTGAGCACTCTGCTGATTGGGGAGGGTGAGGGAGCCACCAGGTCATGCTTTGTCCCTTACACTGAGCCCCAGCACCAGTGGAGTAAAGGCTATTTCAGCTGCTGGCCATGAAAGAGCTTTTCTGACTTCAATACTGCTGGTGTGGTCACCATCAAGCCAGATGTGCATGCATGTCAGTCTGTTAATTGGGGCCAGATGCCTCGTGCTGGCAGCTCAGGTGAGCCCTAACCATGGCACAGGCTTCTCAGGGGCCAGATTTCATGGTTTGATCTGTAAGGAAGTCTGAGCGCCTTCTGCTCTTTTAAGTCTAAATGAAATGGCTGGTACCCAGTTAAAAAACTTGAGAGGACAAAAATCCTTCACAAGAGCAGATTTGCAACGCAGATAAAACAGGGCAGGCTGATGAGTGTCAGCTCCTGGTCCCTTGACCAGCTAAGGGTTTTTCTGAGCTTGCAGCACTTCCTGATGGGAGATGTGGGAAGAGGGTGGTATTTGAGTACTGGCCATCTCTTGAGAAAGTGGATTACAGTCAAAAAGCTACAAAATCACACGTTACAAAGATTGTGGATTTGTGTGTTGTGTGGCTGGACCTAAGGCACACCTGGGGTCAATACTGTCACCCCAGTAATACGGTCCAGAGTGGATTCATGAAGAAAAATGAAGGCACATGACTGAGAGAGACATTGCCAATTCAACCTTTTCCTCAGACTGGAATTCTCTTTGCTCTGAGGTATGTAGTTAGAGGGAGAAAAAAAAAAATAGCATTATGAATAGTCTCAGGGAGCAGAGATGCTTCCCACAGCACCTTCTCTCTTGTGCCAGGGAGTCCCTCTGGGATACCATACAACTCCATGCTCACCCTGCCCACCTTCCCCCAGCAGCAGCACACGTCTTTGGAAGAGAAACTGGAACCAGAGGGTGGTTCTGCACGTGGGTGAAAGGAAAGCCCCAAGTCCTTCATTTGGCAGCCTGGAGGGCAGAGCTCTGGGCAGCCACTGGCTCGGTGCCTTGCAGGGAGCACAGCCTCCTCTCCTGACAGCCCTTTACTTTGGTTTGCTTTGCTAATTTTTAAGGTGGATAGGGGAGTGCCTTTTTTTTTTTTCCCTTCTCTTTTTTTTTTTTTTTCTGTTACAATCCTTTGTGTTTGTATTTGTCACTATTTGGTGAAAATGTTCCCGTTGTGGCAAAAGGTGATTTTGGCCGCATGTTTCTCCCAGACATGATGAGTGCTCCGAAGCCGTGCTGGTGAGAGAAGGCGTAGCCAGAGCGTCGGGTGCTCGTCCGGCGCAGGCGTCGCTTGGGTGAGGGTGGAGGGGGCCGCTTTTTGGCTTCTTTGATCTTCAGCAGCACCTGGAAATCAGAAAATAAGGTGGGAAAAGTGGAAAGTGCGTCATTATTCACAAGCACAGTGGAAGAGGAGCAGAGAAAGGGAAACCAAAGCAGGGATACAAACACAAAAATGAGGAAAGGGCACCTTCTATTCTATTCTAAAAGGTGTTAATGGGAGCATCATCTATAAGTCATGGGAGGGGGTGATTTCCATGTATTCCCCACAGCTCTGCAATGCCATGGTTGGGATATTACTGAAGGACTTTCAGTCAAATCACCCAAAATATGAAAGTCGTCTTGACAATAGTCAAAATTCCAGAAAATAAATAAAGAAACATTTAAGAATTGGCATATTTAATATAGAAAACAGACTACTAAAGGGAGTTTCTGATATGCAAAAGCTTTTTATGATGATGATTATCATAGAATTACAGAATCGTAGAGTGGCAGGGGTTGAAAGGGACCTTGAGGATCATCTCATTCCAACCCCGCTGCCCCTACATGAGGCTGATCAACACCCCATGCAACCTGGCCTTGAACGCTTACAGGGATGATAGAGAGATTCTTGTATTCTTGGGCAGATGGGAAATAAATATTGCACTTTATTTGGAGGTAGTGGGCTTTCTGCTCCCGTGTGGCCACTGAGTTCGTCTGCTGTCAAAGCACCTTTTCAGAACAGGGCTGGCTGATGCAGGAGGCTGGTATTGAGAACCTTTGGCTCAAGAGAACCCCCAGCTGCCAGACTCCTGTGCTTCTTGCTTGGCACAATGGCAGTGGCAGGCCCTTGGCTTGTCTAAACATCAGGCCTGTTTACTGCCAGCTGGGGAACCCCACAGAACAGGAAACCCACTCCTCCCCCGACCATTCACTTCCAAGAGGAGGCAGAAAAGTAATTTAGTGCTAGAGAGAGAGGGATGCTCAACCTCAGCAGTGAGGCCAGGATTCTGCGTGACAGCTGTGTTTGACTTCTACTTAGCTGGGGTAAACTCAGCCCATTTTTACACCCCCAAACTGCCTTGAACTGTGTTCCAAGGACTTCCCTACCCAGCAGTCTTCTCTAGCACCCACCTACCCTCTCTGCAAGGGCTGAGAATTCCCCTAACATGTTCTCCTACAGTCCTGGAGAATCTGTGGAGCTCCACAGACACCCCGAGGATGACCAGGGAGGGCATCAACTGCAGTGCTTTCCCTTGGGGCTGTGCTGTGACAGCGATTCAGGGCAGCTCAGCGCAGGGAGAGGAAGGAAGCACGAGGTGGCAGTAGCATTCAGCAAATGCTCCTGTTTGGAAGCGAGCCCAGGGAGCTCTGTGTGGGCTGGTGTTCTTGAGGGGTCCCTTGGCTGCAGTGAGCTGTGTGCTCCCTGCCTCTCCTTGCCCTGGTGCCCTCATCTTCATATTCCCGGGGATGGGAGGGAAGCTGGTTCCAGAGGGGGCATATAATCATTGGCTACAAAAAGTAAATTCCAAAAAAAAAAAAAAAAATTCCCAGCAAACACACATTCCTGGGTGGAGGGTGAAGGCTTGAGGTCTGCCAGGCTAAAAACTGCACAGCGTTAAGGCAGAAGGAACATGCCACTCCTTTGCCACTGAGCCACAGCGCTTAAACCCTGCACCTAAAAATAGTGCAGCTTTCCTGCCTCAGAGCAGTCTAATCCACATCGAAATAATCTCAGCCTTGGTCCCAGCTGCAGATGGTTTGAACCATGCCAAACCCCAAGTTCAGTCCTACTTCTCCAGGGAGTAGAGGACAGATGGATGGCAGCACTTGCACCCGACAGGGACACACACTCCAAGTGATGCCAAGCCCATGCAGTGTGGCTCCATGGTGAGCCTAGGCCATGGTAAGCAGGATTTCTGGTTTAATAAGGTATCTCCTTACTTTGTCACTGGGAGTTGGCTTTAACTGAGCCTTCAGGAACCGAAAGCCAACCACCGGCAGCACGCAGAGGATGATGCTGAGGAAGATGGCCAGCCACACGTTTGGTTGGCTGAGGGTGTTCCGAGCCGTACCTGGAAAAAAATCCCATGATTAAAACAGTAAAAACAGCACCTCCCACCACTATTCCCTTTTGCTCTCTGTGATTTCAGAGCACCCTGGCAAACAAATCAAAATACAAGGCAGACATCACTTCCGACAGTAAAATCAACAGGCTGTGGAGAGGACAGCAAAGCCAGTGTCCCTGTGTGAGATGAGCAAAGAAAAATGCAATGTCCAGACACTACTGCAGCAACAGTCCAGGTGGACAAGGGTGTCAGAGTGCATCTTTCCTCTCTGTGAAGAGTCAAATCACTGCAAAGGATTGATGTAAACATTCAGGAGACCTTCAGCAGCAGCCCAGGACTCACACATTTTGCCAGGACTCTAGTGCAAAGAGAGGAATACTCCTTTCTTGCTTCCTAGCACAATTTCCTAAAGGATATGGAGTACTGGCTCTGCCCAGCAGGCGATGGGAATCACAGCCCTTTATGAGAGGAGCATGTGTTGCTCTGGAGATCTGCACAAACAGCATAGCTTAATGGGGGCACTGGCAGCATTACTGCCATGTGGTGGCATGTCACTGACACCTTTGAAACCAAAGTGCTCACTTCTGGGTTTTCCAAAACTGAGGGAATGTAAGAGAGAACAAACAGTCTGCAAAACCCTCATTACAGGGCTTAATGATGCTGGTGTTGGCAGTATATTTGCTGAATGTTTTCTTTCCAGTTGGCCAAATTCTGCTGTAATACTCCACTGAAATTTAAGTAAACAAGTTGTCTCAGTCCAAAGTAGAAACACTTTACTTAAAAATGGTTCCAGACTGGGACCTTACTAAGTAGCTCTCAGCATTATGGCTATTTTGACCAATGTAAATAACAGAGCAGCAGATGAGATATCCCTGGCAAGTGAGTTAGAATCATCACAGACTCCTCAAGGTTGGAAGAGACCTTCAAGATCATCCAGCCCAACTGTCCACCTTGCCTTGGGAAACTGAACAGACATTCTGTCTTCTCTCACTCAGCATTTTTAATTCTAAAAGCCATCTCAAAGTGGATGTGATCATCTGCTTGAAAAACATGTTGCAACAACTGACCTGTATCTCAGATATTTCTAAGTTGGCTAAGCCCCTTGCTGTTGCAGTGAAGATAGGCAAAACAAGTTTTTACTGAAAAAGTCAGTCAAAAATGAAGGCATTGATTAATACAAAAATCTGAGACTTGAAATTAGAAGTGTTAGGATTTCAGAAGTAGAGATTCATAACCATGTTTTATCTATATTGGCTATGGATGCACAGAGCTGTTAAAAATATCTGAATTACTTTGCTAAACTTACATGTTCCTCCTGATCAAAGTCTCAGCAGATGGACTCATTTTTATGTTATCCTTCATTTTTTGCATGGGTTAAGAAATCTATTATGTGAAATACCTACAAAGACCTGGTCACCACTGGTATGTTTTGTTGCTGGGAATTTGCCATTCGACCTAGCAGAAGGCTCACCACAATCACATGGCATTTTTCTCATGTCTGACTGGATGTTGTACTTCTATGCCTTCCTATGCCAAAATGCTAACTTATTTACAAAGATCACACATCTTTCTGCAAGTAAGATGCTCCTAGATATCTGTAAAAATTGGGCACCTGGAACCCAAATAGAGAAGAGCAGCAGAAAGCATTCCATCCAGATCAGTAGGTTTATTTAAAGGACCATTCCTGTGACTGCAGGGGAATGTCCACTCTTAACCCAAGGAAGTGAACACAGCACACATTCACCTGGATTGATGGGATTCAAAATAAATCCCAGCAACCCTCAGAAACATCCTGGCATTTCTTGCAGAAAAGGCAACCAATATATTCTGAAATATACTTAGAAATACTTGGAAACTGTAGGCCCTGCAGTGTGTCCATTTTGAGTGCAACCCACATTTGTCCCAAGGCTTACCAATGAAGGGAAAGGAGGCTGTGAAGATCAGGTACATGCCATCACTGTACATGGTGAAAGTGATAGCAAAATAAACAGAAAGGCTGCCCCAGATGAAGAACTGGTTGACAACTGTCCAGTAAGAGGTGTCCAAGCCAATCTGAAAGAAGAGAGCAAAACAACTATTGTCAGTACCTTCATTATTTAGCAGATTTGTGCTGAACACAGCTTGTCCTCTGCTTTGTACATCTGCCCCTGAGAATGCTATTCATTCAAGTCTCAAGAAATGACAAGTCACAAATCATAAGATTCTGGGAGACCATTCAAGATAAGATTACTCCATTTATCCTGTTGTTGACCTCTTCTCAAGCATTCACTAGTGGCCAGCCTGGAGACAGAATACTAAGGGACTTTAAAGATCATCCTGTTCCAACCCTGCTGCCACAGTGACACTTTCCACTATCCCAGGTTGCTCAGAGCCCCATCCATTAAGACCTTGAACACTTCCAGGGATGGGGCATCCACAGCTTCTCTGAGCAACCTGTGCCAGTGCCTCAACACCCTCACAGTAAAGAATTTGTTTCCAGTATCTAATCTAAACCCACTCTCATTTCAAAGCCAGTAACTCTTCCATGTTACTGGCACTACATGCCCTTGTCAGAAATCCCTCCACAGCTTTCTTGTGGCCCCTGGTAAGTGCTGTGAGGCTGCAATGAGGTCTCCTTGGAGCCTCCTCTTCTCCAGGCTGAACAACCCCAATGCTCTCAGCCTCTTTCGCAGAGGTGCTCCAGCCCTCTCATCAACTTCATGGCCCTTCTCTGGACTTGCTCCATGAGGCCCTCATCCCCTCTTATGCTGGGGGCCCCAGAGCTGAACATAATAAGTTCAAATGAGCCATGCTTATTTCCCTACCCTTAAGCTGTGATGTAGCATTAAAAGTTAGGAGAACAAGCTTGCAAGACTTCAGACAGCAGAAATTATTATCTAGGGAGGTATGATTGATTGGTTTTCTTTCAAGAAATCTCTCTCATCCTGGTAGTACCATCTGATTTTCCTACCACCCAAGTCTTAGCTATTTCTTCCAGCAAGTTCAGGCTGCGTCATGCATACGTCATACATTGGGCCAGGCTGCAGAGACATCTCCATAATGGAGAACCTATAAATAACTGCCTGATGGCAGACAGACAGTCCTGTGCTTCAAACCCTTCCCATGAAACTAGAACAAGTCCTTCTCTATTCCCTGCCTTAACTGATTTGTCTGTTATGACTGCAAACTTCCCAAGGCAAAGACTCTTCTTTCCTGTCACCCAGATCTTTCAAAACACACAAATCTCCTGTTCTGTTGAACTGAGGAGACTAATCTGGTGTCAAGAGACTTTTTTTTGCAAGAATGCACGATGCAGTAGCAAATACGATGCTGTCAACACCCTAACTGGCCCTCCAGATGCTGCCATCATGAAACAACAAGTAATTCCTAAAAATATTACCTGGGATGCCTTACCTGTACAGACACCACGATCAGTAAGCAGGTCTGGGCCATCAGAGCAAAGGACTGGTAGTCAGCAATGGCCTTCCCATCACTCCTCATTGTATTGTACATGGCCCCATAGGGGATGAAGAAGAGGATGAGGGAACTGTAGATCCCTTGCAACATGCACTTGACAAACACCACCTTGTTAAAATAGAGGTTTTGCTGGCCAGGCACATACAGCTGAGGGAACAGCATGCTCCAGCGATCATCCACATCCTGAAAGCAGAGAGGAGACAGTCAGATTTGCTGGCAGCTACCCAGCCAAGCACACAAACCCAGTTAGGGGGTGACATGCATTTCCATGAGGAAAGGCACAGCACACAATTCACGCAATTGTGCTTACTGGCATTGCACATACCAAGGTCACTTGGGCATATTTTCCATAATGTATTTTACCTTTCTTGTGCTAAAAAATTGACAGCTGATGAAAAAAAAAAAAAGAATATACACTTCATCTAAAGCAGACTGCATAGTCTGTTCTCCAGAGAGACTTGACTGGAAGCTAAGGGTTAGAAAATACCTCCCCACACAGGCAAGGTTATCTGACTTGGATCCCTCAAGTGTCCAGAGCAGAACACTGAACCACTGGAAAGTCGCCAGTTCCTATTTATTTAACTTGTAAAATGCATATAGGGACAGCTTTATTCCTCCTTTGTCTTGTCAAGCAGTAACAATGAGGTTGAAATTTGTGTGTGAAATTACAGCAGAAGGAACTCACTAGAAAGGCTGAACTTGCAAAATCTGGTTTCAGAGATCCAGTCAGTTAATTGTTTTGTCTGGTCATTAGAAAGTCCCTTGCCAGGCTTCAGGATACCTAAACCTAGGGTATGACTGCTCCAGGGGAGTGTTGCTATGGCAGCTGGTGCTGTAGGCAGCAGCCTAAGCCCAAAGTCTCATCACATGCTGAAACCTACAGGCCAAATCAGGATAATCATATATCTCTCAACTCCCTGTTCCTCACAGGACTACCTAAACCCAAATCATATGACTAGGAGGGAATATACCTTCTCTCTGGTGCATCCTTTTTTGTGCTCTAAGTTCTCGCTGTAAGGATAATATTTCAGGGGTTACCACAGTATCTAGCCAAAAGGTCAGCTGCTTTTGCTTCATGGAACCAGCTCAAAGCACCTGGAGACAAAATCCCTATGAAAAAAATCCCTAAAGTGATGACAGAAACAGTACCTGATCAAAGAGACTCATTCCTAGCACTGGGAGGGAGGTATATACCAAATTGTAAAGTGTAATGAACCACTCATCATAGACAGTCTGGAAAAAAAACCAAAAACAAAGCATGAAGTTAGCAAAAAGCTGTATTGTCCATTTCTTTGAAAGTATATGCAATTAATTCCTGTAACACCTTGGTTTGAGGTGTTACTGAGACAAAAGGGATAAGATGACTCAAGCTCAGCATCTCTAAACAGGGCAAGGATCACATTATGCCAGCCCAGTTTGCTCAGCACCCATTGCTGGCTGCAGCCAGAGCAGAATCCCTCTGCACCACTCTGCACCACCCTGCACCCCCAGCCCCTGGATATCTGCACTCCCCATGGCTGGGTTTAGTTGGAGGCTGGTTTGCCTTGAACTAACACCGATTTTTTCACTCCAGATGTGCTCCTGTTGCAAGCTCCTGATGCCCACAGGCATCTCAGGGTTAACCTGCTTGCTCCAAATATGCTCCAAACAGCACAAGCATAGATCTTACAAGATCTGCACCAAACTCTAATCTGTGTCATCAGCTGACGGTTGTAATCACTTTGAATACTTCTGAAAATCCTGTAAGTGACGTATGTACTTCATAATGCACCTAAAAGCCACAGAAGGTTTAGATTGGATATTAGGGAAAAAAAATCCTCATTGAAAGGGTGGTCAGTGTTTAAAAAACATGTGGATGTGGCACTGGGAGACATGGTTTAGTGGTGAATGTGGCAGTGTTGGTTTCATGGTTGGACTTGATGATCTTGGAGGTCTTTTCCAACCTTACTGATTATGCGATTCTATAATATATATATTCTGTCTCCAGGCATCTGTCCTCCAGCAGCAGCACAATGAAGGCAGCAATATCTGCTTTATACCCATATGGCTGAAGAAGACAGACCTGAGTCTGTTCAGTGAGGTGGGAGGAATGGTTTAGTTTATTTCCTTGTAAAATGTTCCCAGATACTTTGCTTGAAAATGCTAGATATAGACTTAGAGAGTGGTTTTGGTTGGAAGGGTGCTGTAAAATTCATCTATTCCAACCTCCCTGCAATCAGCAGGGACATCTTCAACTAGGTCAAGTTGCTTAGAGCCCCATCCAACCTGACCTGGAATGTTTCCAGGAAGGGGACACCAACCACCTCTCTGGGCAACCTCTCTCAGTGTTTTACCAACTTCATTGTAGAAAACGTCTTGCTTGTATCAATCTAAGCTCAGTTCAAAATCATTACCCTTTGTCGTATTGCGACAGACCCTGCTAAGAAGTTCTTCTACAGCTCTCTTGTAGCACTTTTAGGTACTGAAAGGTGCTCCAAGGTCTCCCTGAAGCTTTCTCACCTGCCAACTGAACCACCCCACCTCCCTCAGCCTGTCTCCACAGGAGAGGTGCTGCCCTCTGACCGTCTCCATGGCCCTGAGAAAACCGAAGCTGGACCTACCTGTGCTGAGAAGCCAGAGAAGAAGCCATACCAGAAATGCACCAAGGTGAAGGCAAAATTCTTATAGAAGAAGTACTTGAGGAACTTGCACATGCGGATGTAGGACCAGCGCCCGTGGACCAAGAGCAGGCGCTGCAGGTAGCGGAACTGCGCGAAGGAGAAGTCGCTGGACAGGACCGCCTGCATCCCCTCCTGGCCGCTGATGCCAACCCCAATGTGGGCAGCTGCAACGAGGCCATTGATCACATCATTACACTGAGAGTCATCACTGCCCTGTTTTTAAAGTTACCCTGCACTGAACACTGTGTTAATTCCCTCACAGCCTTCATAAACGGTCATAATGGAAAGTTATTAAAAAAAAAAAATAATTGGTGCACTAATTCTTTCAGCAGCACTATGATTTTAGCTCTGTGATACATTTCTCATAGCTGGGCTTTTATAATCTGAATGAAATTATAGATTCAGTGACAGTTTATGGTTTTTTTCTGAACGTTTTCCAGCAGCACGAATACTGTTGTTCATAATGGCTGCTGTTACGAAAAAATAACTTTAATTTATACTGACATGTGACTTTTATTTACATGCATGCATGTCCCTCCAGCAGCCTTAAAACATCATCCCAGACAGGCAAAATCTTCAAACCATTTTAAAGTTTCTCAGACACTGTGCTAAAAGGCAGACTGTAGCTTTTCTATGTTTCCTGGGCTTTATTAGTTCAATCAAATAATTAGATAGAAGAGTCACATATTTTTTTAATAGTAACTTGCGTTTATTAAACATGGACATAAGTTTAATGTGACAGCTAATTATATAGCTTTAACTAATGAATACAATCTTAATGGCTGAAGGTTGGCTAGATTCAGAGGTTTCCATTAAACTGAATTGATAAAATCCCAAAGTCCCAATCCTCTTGTGGGGGGAGTGGGTTAGTTTCTAATTATTATGTACGGGGGGAGTGGGTTAGTTTCTAATTATTATGTACACTTTAACTTTCTTCTCCTTTCTTTGCTGACTGCCTGACTTATCTCCCTTGAAGCTCTCTACTTAGCCTTTTCTTTTTTAATTAAAATGCTCCAGTTAATCAATTCTTGCAAATTAACACAAGGAAGATTAGCAATAGGTCTTTCTGAATAATCTTAATTTAATTATACCTAGTTAGGATTTTTTTTCATAAATTCACTGAGGTAATGCAGCATCAAATGATGCTCAAGGATGGAGGGCCCTGGAAGCCCATCATCTCTAACACAAGGAAGATAATTAACAAACAGCCCTAACACAAAGAAATGCTAAAAAAATCACCTCACATAATACTATATGGAATGTCTACAGGCACAAAGATTTTATTTCTGCTTTGAGTCAGGCCCTCTATGATATAAACTTGTTTGTTATACACATTGCCCTTGTGGTGGTGGCTGTGCAGATACACTCACTGACACATCACAGCCCATGGGGCTTTTCACAGAATCACAGTCATTTAGGTTGGAAAAGACCCGTACGATCATCGAGACCAACCATTTTGTCTGTTCTAAGGCACAAACAGAAAAATAGGCACTTAGTGCAACCCTAGGCCCCAAAGGGGGTCAGTGTGACCCTGAAGGCAGGAGACACAACTAACCCATAGTGAGAGAGCTCTGTAGAGACCTGCCAAAATCTGGGACACAAACACTTGTTTCCACAAAGAGGGTGGGTACAGGAGGCACTCAGATAATGTGTTCCTGCTGCTAACCCACCTCAGAGAGCAAATACATCTTCGAGCCAGTCTGCTACAGCATGCTGGCTTTCAGCCATCACTCACTTTTGATCATGCTGACATCGTTGGCGCCGTCTCCGATGGCCAGGGTCACAGCCTTCTTGTACTTCTTTACCAGCTCCACCACCTGGGCCTTCTGCAGGGGAGTCACCCGGCAGCAGATCACCACTTTGCACATGCAGGCAGTTCTCACCAGCTCCAGCTCCAGGTTCCCTTCTAGCGCGTAAGCCTGGAAAGGAGGAAAGGGAGGGTTCAGGGCAGGCTTGCAGCAACTCCTGGCCTGACAAAGAGGGTGCAGCGAGATGGCCACGACAGCTGAGCCAGGCTCTTCCATTCATAGGGGTGAATCCATCCACCCAGTCACGGGGAGCATCCACACTGCACATCAGACTGTGCACCCTACACCTACGAGCTTGCACTTTGGGTGCACCACATCTGGATGTGCACCACAGCTGGGTATGCACCACAGCTAGATACCCACCACAACTGGATATCCACAACATCTGGATATCCACCACATCTGGGTATGCACCACAGCTGCTCTGGCTGATGTAACCTGACAGAGGGCAGAAGTGTCAAACACCAAAAGCACGAAGCTGAGACAAGCTTGTGTATCTCCATGTGACAGAGTCTCTGCTCATCCCTCTTGGATTACTATTTAAGCTCTGGGAGATAAATAGGAAAGATTTCAATTTGTTAAGTGCTTAATTTAAAAAAAAGAAAACATGTAAAAAGTTAAGCTCAGGTGAGCATGACAAAGCAAAACACAAAACTAGGAAGAAGGCTGCTTTGCTCAGAGTCCTAACCTTTAAAATCAGTCAGCTGGGTTATTTCTGTTCAGGAAGCACTGAGATAATTGGATGTCTAGTCACCCCTCCAGCTCTGCATGAGGAGGAGGGAGCAGTGTGAGCTTTTTGTATTTCTTTCACATCATGCTTTTTGGCTCTGTTCTTTGTTGTGTCTTTTTAGCAGACGTGTATGGAAGGAATCTACAGGGCTCACTCCTGCTCAGAGCCATTGCAGCAGGCCCACTGCCTTGTCTGTGTAAGGCAGACAGTCCTTAGGCCACATATTCTTTCTTTTTGAAACAGAGCTGTGAGTCACCAGTGTCCCCTCTTTCCTCTGTCAGTGGCAGCAGCCTTGCTCAACAAGACACCTTTTCAGGGTTTAGCTTGAGTACTGCTGGCCAGTGCAGTCAGAGACGGCTTTTGCCTCAACATCCTCGCTGCACAGCACCAGCAAAATGTTATCACTTTGTATATTAATGGTGCAATCAACTGGCATGATGATGCCATTAAGGATGCTGAGTGAGTTTCTGTTCACTGCTTTGTTCAGGCAACACCAGATGTGTGCATAGCCCAGCACTGCCCTCCCACCCCTCTGCAGGCAGGGATAGAGCACTGAGCAGGTGCTGTGTGGGGAACAATATCAGCACTGCTACCACTGTTCAAGCTCATAGAAATAAATAAATGGCATCTAGATTTGTCTGCACTATCCTTGAGGTCCCCATTGAGAAGAAAGCCATTATCTTGGTGAAACTCATTTGTGTCTGCTCCATGTGGACTGGCTGCTCCCACACAGCCCAGATTTGAGTTTCTTTGTGTGGGACATATCCCCTTGCCAGGCTGTGGGTGAGTGTGCATTTTTCCAGGAATATAAAGAAAGCTTTTCCATTGCTGCCAGTGGTGTTTTGGTAGCACAGCACTCAGGATCTGCACTGCAGGCTGAAGGGATGGCGTAGGAACAGGCAAGGGGCTTGCAGCTGATGTCCATGCAATGCACATGGACCAAACCTGACAGACCTCTTGTCCACTTTGCAGTGGGAATCTAAAGGGGATTATGGCCCTGGAGTTCAAGAAGAAGGGAGTGTGAAAGAGGAAGAAAGGGTACTTAACAACCAGGACACTGTCTGAAAGTGTTTGGGGTCTGTATACATGGCACATGAGCCAAAAGTAGAGCAGGATGACATTTTCTTAATAGGAATTTGCTGGGCTGGTACAGAGCTGGGAGTGAAAATTGCTGGACTGCCATTAAGAGAGGTAGCAACCACAGGGAACAGAAGCACCTTGTTTCTGAGAGGCAGCACCTCCCAGAACTTTCTAAATATATCTATTTGCTTTCACTGAGATCTGGGAAAGTAAAATAGAACAGATAAATAAACCTGACATAAATTAAGCCTTCCTCACAGACAGGTTTAAATTGATCTAAATTGTTTTTTCTTCCCTTTAACTAGGTCTAAAAAATTTCCAAGTATGGAAAATTTATTGCAGAGCTTCACTATTCTCACCAGGAAGACATTTCACCCAAAAACTCTCTTATCTCATTTTAATTCCACTACTTTGTTTACTTGTTATAATTTGAATAGTATGACCAAGACTGATCAGTATTCTCCAGGCTCAGAAACCCCAGCTGGCAAAGAAAAGAAAAATGCTTTCCAGATCATGCCTGACTCAGGTTTCTTTGTACTCTCTTCCAGCCTGGTGTTACCTGCTCTCTTTCTAAGCAGTTAAGGCAAACAGTGAGCATCAAATAGATGTGGGATAACCCTCTGCAGATGGCAGCTGACTGTTGTTTTAGATCAACAGTGAGCCCTTCAGAGCCACGCTTCCCAAGCAGTCTTTCATCTGTCACTCAGCAATTTTGTCTGGAGTGTATTACTTCAGCTTGCTTGGAAGAACATAATGGGAGAGAGTATCAATATATTAGTTAACTTGTAAGATCTATATCCTATCAATTAAGCATTTCTGTTTTCAGCTATATTTAGTAGAATATGTCTTTGGCATTGAAACCCACGTCTCATGTTATTTTCTTGCTGCAAACACAAACCTGGTTATTTTTCTAGTACCTTTCTAGAAATTAAATATGATCCAGCTACTCTGCCCCTCTTGTTCATCAAAGATCAAGATCAACAGTTCTCTGTTTCTATCTTCTGAAACATTGTCTGTCACCTTTGATGTCTCAGATAATCACTGAACCTAATCCTCAATTAGGGGGAAAAAAATTATTGTCCTCTACAGTTGAAGCATTTTTCAGTCTGCCAGTATGTCTTCCAGTAAGTTCTTTAGGGAACTCCTCCCTAACAAGGCTCTGAACCTTCCTTACCAGGCTGTGGCCAGTGATAACCAGACCGTACACGCCATTTGCTTGCTCGTCAGATAAAATTATTTGGTTTTTTGAAGATTTTTGAAACTGAATGTTGATTTCATCACTGTCCAGAAAGGAGTCTGGCTTCATCTTTTTCCTTGCATTCCTTAAAAAAAAAAAAAAAAGAAAAGAAAAAAGAAAACCAGGAAAATAATGAAAATCTTGAAAACATATGTATATTTTATTAAAGCAACTTTATGAAAACAAAAAATCAATGCTTCCCTTTCATAGTTCAGTCCAATTTTTACTGCATCCCTACAACAATATGCATTGTTTAGCTGCTGCTGTCTGCACAGATCATCCACATTTCTGAAACTAACAAGTGTTGCTAAACTTCTGCTGACTTAAAGCCAAACAAACCATCCAAGTGTCATGAAGGATGGTATCCCAAAGGGCATCCAATTTTCTGTTGTCAGGCAACCATCTACTCCAAGAGAAAAGGACTGCAAACCTTTCCCATTTTCCACCTTTACCTAAGAACCTGTGTCTACAAAGATAGGAAAGTAGGTTCTCAGATACTGCTGGAAAAGTATCCAGACAAAGAACATATCCAGATGAAGGACAGGAATGTGAATAAATGGGAACAGCAGTAGAGCAACAGCATAGCTTAAGCCTGGAGCCAAAGATTTGTGGCTCAGGATCACTTGTTGGTGAATTTCAGCTGATACTCCCTGCCTGACTCTGCTTTCTTATGCCTTTATTTAATTTGAGCTCTTGGATCGAGATGCTTCAGCATTTACTCTCAGAGGAGAATTCTACATTGTGTTTAGCTTCTGGATCTTCCAGGGAGACAGCTCTCCCTTATCTAAGGTCCCTCAATGAACTGCAACAAGGAAAGCTGACAGGAAAAAAAAAAAAGGTGGAATGATGCAAAACACAAATAGTGCTGGTGCACAGCAGTGAAACTGTGTTTCAGCCATTTACCTCAGCTCATTCAGTACGTCATCAGATGTGCTGCCTTCAATAATGAAAACATCTTCCATGTCATCGTTCAGCAAGTTGCAGGAATAACCAATATTCATTGCTGTCTCTGGGAAAGACAAACCAGGAGGATAATCCATCTTAGCAGCCCCAAATTCACCCACTTCTGTGGCTTTTTTGTACACATGACAAAAGCTCTCTTTCTGACTCAAAAGAGATTGGAGCCTTTCAAAGTCAACAGTAAGAGAGCCAGGAGAGTCGCTTTGATGGATGTAGCAGCAAATTTGACTTCACAAGACCACAGGAAAAAAATAACTCTACCAAAATGAAAAAGCTTAAAACACCCTTTGACCAACATACTTGGAGCAACAAAAAACATTTCACGTTGATTCAAACTTTTTTTTTCAGGATTTTTAACTTGCCCTCTCCCTACTTGCAGAAAAGCCCCAAACCACAACTCTGAAAAAGAATATGACATTTTGTCCATAAAATTCTGAAAAACATATTTTGGTATTTTATAGCAAAGCTAATGCATTTGGAACATGACAAAAGGAAATGTTTCATTTTTCTCAAAAATTCTCTGCTTATGTCTTGGATGAAATTATTTGCAAACACTTTTGACCTCCCTGAAACACCATTGTTTCAGTGAATATACTATGTCTCCAAAAAAAATTCACTGGAGTCTATTTGTTGTTCTTTCCACCTACAAAAGCCTACATTTCCTCCATTTCTATTTGGGATGATGACAGCCAGAAATAAATCGAGACACACCCAACATCCACTTTAACATTAAAGTTTCTGGAAAGAAGGACAAGATTTTTTCCATCTTCTTCATCTGAATGATCAACTGGATGAAGGTGACACCTTTTCACAGCTTTTGTCAGGGACTATGGGATGCTTACTGTCATCTCTCCAAAGACAAAGGATGCTGCCTTCACCCTGCTTCCACCCTCAGGACAGAAATTAAGGACAGGCACAAGCTACAGTCATCTGGTCTAATCCCGTTCACTGAAATTTTCCATAGCTGGCAATGAAGCAAAGCCCTGTAAGTTTGTCTTCTGTGCAGTTTTCGAAGAATGAGAACACAGGTCTTAGCAGAACCACCCCACCAGTGGGAGAGAAGAGAAGCATCCCAAGCTGTAGTGCCTTTACCTTGCTTATCTCCAGTGAGAACCCATATCTTGATGTTGGCTTTGGCAAGAGTCTCAATTGTCTGTGGGACCCCGTCTTGTAGCTTGTCCTCGATGGCTGTGGCACCTAGCAGCTTAACAGAAATGGCAGGGAGCTGGTTAAGTCCTCCCACTGCTACCAAAGGAGAAAGCATTAAAACTAGAGGTAATTACTCGACCAAACACAAATGAAATCCCCAGGAATAAGGTTGTACTGATTGTCATTCTTCCTCAGCAAATTTACTGTACAGAGTACAGCCCTGATCCTGCAGATGTTCTAGTCTCTGATCCCCCCAGGCTCTGATGGATTATGAATATGCGTGAAATTATTTGCAAGAATGTTTGCAGAGCTACAGGTCTGTGTTGCTCCATGTGTTCCCTTCACAGCAGATAGAGCTTTAACAGAGGGACAAAGACACTGTGGGTCCATGTCCCCAAACCTCCTCTCGTGTGGAACTTGATCCCAGCTGTGCTGTACTGCAGATATCACATGGCTGCTAAACATCTTTTCCAGCCCTTAACAGACCTGTCCCCACCCCTGCTCCCCACCATCACACAGCTACACCACAAACTGCTCAGGACACAAACCTTCCTTTTTCTAAAGTTACTGCTTTTTCTGCTATTTTGAGATGGTGGCTTTAACCTGTTGTCAAAGGGACATGGAGGTTTCACTGCTACCTCAAGTTTCACTGCTACCACCTACCTCCCGCTGCTGGGAGACTAAATTCAGAGGTTGGCTTTAAGTCCAGGATCCCTTTTGGCATCCTGGAATGTCCATCATCCATCAGCTATGGATCAATGTCAGTAACAGCTCTGACAGAACTTCTCTACAGGGTCCTCAAAACTGTACAATCCCCCTTTTACAGTGGTCACTGATCCAGCTAGAGAGGATATGCAACTTCCAAAGGCCAGCATCTCCCCAGCTCACACTTGCTCCTTCCCTNCTAGTCCCTGATCCAGCTAGAGAGGCTGTGCAACTTCCAAAGGCCAGCTCACACTTGCTCCTTCCCTGAGCCCTGCTGGCATTCTGATTCTACAGCTAATGGAAGGAGCAAAGGTGTCTGCCAGGATTTCCGGGATTTCAGGAAAGCACTGCCACGAGTGCAAAAGCTGCATTGCTTCTCCTCAGATCTCACACATGCTTTTCATTCATTATTCATGGCTCTAGAACACAGGCAGACCCTCCAGGGCATTTAAAAACTGTAACAACACTGAGGGAGAGAAGAACGTCTTGAAGATCACAGTTTAGTTCTATTTCAAATTGACACAAACATGTCCATGGATATCATCTACCCATCCTGCCCAGGGCTGGAAGAACAAAGGAGACGCTCTCAGGGGCAATGGGAATTATTCACTGCCTGCCATTTCAAAGGCTGGAAAATAAATAGATCAGCCATTTGCACATACAAAGGATAGCTATGAAATATTTGTGTCCACGTCATCTCCTGAGGGCTCTGGTACGTCACTTCATCATGAGAAAGCTACTCTGACACCCACGTGAGTTAAAATAAAACCATTCCCCTGCACTGGTGGCTGACACCCCAGTTACGGGCTCCTGACGGAGGTGCCAGCGAACACCCAGGGCTGCCCTGTTCTGAACTGCTCCTGTCACACAGCCCACTGAGCTGTTTGCAGAGTGCTGTTTACCAAAGTCATACTGAGCTGTTTATTGACAGACCACCACCCTCGCTGCCTCCCCCACAGCTTGGCCCAGATTCCCTGAATTACCAACCATTAGGTCTTTTTCAATCTCTTCATATAACTCCGACAGTTTGTCTTCCCGTCCTTCCAAGGCAGTGCTTGCTTCATGGTGACGCCTGATCCAATCCTGAAAGTAATCTTCCTCCAAGCTTTTATAGGCCACCACGAGTGTCCTCAGGCCTTCTCCAGCAAACTCCTGCATGACAGTGGTGAGGCAGAAAGGTCCAAGCAGAACAATCTGGTCACCTGGGCTTACAAAGGACCCTCAGAAAGCAGACCTTTAAAAGCGTCTTGGTAAAAATTGCAGAGGAAAGGTGAAAAAATGACACCTTAGGCCACAAACATTGTGGTATTTTTAAATAGCAATTCCAGACCACTTTCTCATTGCCATCCATGGTCCTTATGAAGAAAAAAACTCAAAAGGGCTTTTCTACTTTCTGGCTCTAAAGCTTTACAGTAACCAGGCATTTGTTTCCTAGGCTCGTATTTCTCAACAAGAGGTCCAGAATAGTGAGACCTAAATAAACACTGAACACAGCCTTGAATTTTGGACATGGGTTCAACATTTTGGGGTATGAATTCTGGCTGAAATGCACAGCATGAGCACAGCTAGTCATGGCATCTCAGCAAGTCCTTGTAACTGTGCTTTCTGATGGACAATATGGAGCTCAGTGTTTGGTGGAACAGTAAAGATGCACTCGTGAAATGCATCTCTGGGAGGTGTTTCTCCAGGCATGAAGTAAAGGTGCATCAGGAACAGGTCACAGGTCTTCTAAATGTCCTGCATTGTATTTGCCATCTTTGTCCATATTACAGAATCATAGAAAGATAAAATGTCTTGGGTTGGCAGGGACCTTAAAGATCATCTCATTTCAACCCCCCTGCCATGGGCAGGGACACCTTCCACTAGACCAGGTTGCTCAGAGCTCCATCCAACTTGGCCTTGAACACTTCCAGGGATGGAGCATCTACATCTTCACCAGACAACCTGTTCCAGTATCTCATCACCCTCACAGTAAAGAATTTCTTCCTAATATTTAATCTAAATCTACCCTCTCTCAGTTTAAAGCCATTAACCCTTGCTTTATCACTACCTACCCTTGTAAAAAGTCCCTCTCCAGCTCTCTTGTAGCTCCTTCAGGTACTGGAAGGTGTTATAAAGTCTGCCCAGAGCCTTCTCTTCTCCAGGCTGAACAAACCCAAATCTCTCAGCCACAGGAGAGGTGCTCCAGCCCTCTGATCATCTTCGTAGCCGTAGACTCACTCCAACAAGTCCATGTCCTTATATTGAGGATCCCAGAGCTGGACAGTGTTCCAGGTGAGGTCTCTCAAGAGCACAGCAGAAGGACAGAATCACCTCCCTTGATCTGCTGGCTGTCCTGGAGCAGTTCAAATGGCACCTGGTTCTCATGCTTAGGCAACTAATTTTATACCTAAGGCTGTAGAAATTAATTTGTTTCTCTATTCCATAACTAAAAATTGGTGCTTAAGTGCTGTTTCTAAAATCTGGGGTTTTTTCCTGAAGACAAAGTACGCTGGAGAAAAGGAAAACATCTAATGCAGAGATGTCTTTGATAAGGAAGCACTTACATTCAGATGTTCTGTGGTCTCCTCTTTGAGAGAGTTGCAGGATGGGTGAAGCAGTTCATACAGAATGGTGTCAGCCCCCTTGCAGTACAAAGTCAAGTCACCTTCTGGACTCTGCACTGTGAGGAAGAGGAGAAGAAATGCTACAAATCCCAGAATTATGCTCTTGGGATACACAGCCCTTCCATCAAAATCAAGAAAAGTTTCTACAGGTGTCTGAATTTCCCCAAGTTCTGGCAAACTCCCAGGAATCAAGACAAGCTCTGACAGAAGAGAGTGCATTGGTCTGAGCAGACACTGCATTGTCCCTACAGGCAGAACTTCACTCAAAAGTTAAGAACAACTTGTTTTTAGGGAACTGGTCCTACTTCTCCTCCTCTCCAACCAGTAAACTGTAACTACAGTTATGATATTCCTGAAATATTTGAGTATGATGGAGGACTAATTCAAAAAGTTTCAACAAAAGGTTTCTTGAATAATTTCTCCGTTTTCTATTCAGGAAAGTGCATTTCTCATTTCATTCTTGCTTTCTCCTTTCCTGCTTCCTCAAATTTCACTAATCATTTAAAAGCTGATGAGAAGAAAGGCCTTTCCTGCATTGTAATGGGGGGACAAGATACATGAAAAGCCCAGTGTCTTCAGGAGGCTGGCTTGCATCCCTGTGGTCCAGATGTTGAGATTTCTCCCACCTGCCTCCTTTAAGTATTTTTCTGGCACTGTTCCTGTCTAATTATAAAGTCAAGGCAGCAGATCCCAAGCCCTCAGAAATAAATGCTACTCAGAGCACATTGCAAAAGAAGTCTCCTAGAAAAATGCGTCATAGCAGAATGAGGGCCAGCTCCAGAACCTAAAAAGTCAGCAAGGAAAGAAAGCAGCAAAGGGAACATACCAATCACAGACATTCGCTTGCGAACATTGTTGAAATCAAGAATAGCCAGAAGTTTGTAGATTTTTGTTTCTCCCATTTCCATGACAGTGATGGTCTCTGGTGTGCGAGCCCGGAACACAAATCCAAAGTTTCTGGCAGCAGTGACTAGGGCTCCCTCATCAGGAGATTGTGCTTGATACACCAAGTTACCTGACATGCAAGAAAATAAATGTAATGTGGCTTCTGACTTATTTCTGAGCTAAAAAAAGTACAAAATCCAACATATCATATAGCAGTTATCCCTTTGCTTTTCTGTCTATCCACAGAAGTGCAGTGCTAAAAAGCACCTTATGTCCACACATCTCCATCAAGTCCCACCAACCCATCCTCCAGGACACTGAAAGAGGCCCCCTGGATTCTTTTGGGGACTTAAATCACTCTCTTTGGAGTCTAACATCACACTAAGAGGACAAGTTCCTTGGGTTTAGTCCATTCTAGTTTGATCTGCATGTATTTTTATGATCAGTATTTTCACCTAATATCTGTCAATTAATTCTAGCCTTTAAAGCATGGTTTTCATCCTGCCTGGGATTTGAGGAGGCTGACCCAGTAGCTGTGGGAACACTGGGTGAGAGGAGCTAGTGAGTCTCCAGTGGATAGGTGCTCTATGTTCCCTGCTTTTTGGGACTAGGAGAAGAGTAGAGAAAGAGTGGGGCAAGCCTCCGCCACCTCAGGGAAGCCGTGGCACCTGCAATTTCTGCACTCCAGAGATGTGGTGTTTGCAGTAGTGTCAGCTCCACCACAGGAACACACAGGGAGTGGAGGCCCTGGTCCTTTCTCTTCCTGTGTGGCATCTCCAAAGACACTGATTTACGTGAAGCCATACGCTATAGAAAATCACCAGGGAGCCAAAAGGACCAATAACAGCTTCTGTGGAGAGAAGACATGCTGTGGTGCGAGTGAACACAACCACTCATACCGATGCCTTCAACAGTCCTCACCTTCCTTCTTCTCCTCTGGCATCACTGTGTGGCAGAGTGAGAGCAGCCGGAAGAACCTGTGTGTCGGGACATCATTCAGCTTCACGGCTTCAACCAGGCTGTGGTCATAGAAGGCAAACTTTGGGTCAGCTAACGGGTTGTATGAGAAATCAACCTTCTCTGTGTTCTGAAAAAAACATGGTTTGGTATTATTTGTTGAGCTCTCACATGGCTGTACACCAATGCCTGCCCAACACAGCCCCTCTCTGCTCCTCACATTTACAAAGGACCCTATCCTGCAGGGCTGGCTGCTCATGACAGAGATTGGTGGGTTTAAGGAAGTGGGAGGTCATGAAAGGTATTTAATCATGGGACGGGACAGGCACTGGATGTGCCTTTCAGAGCAGCACTCAGGCTAAGAACCAATTAGCTAAACTGCCTCTCTGAGCAGCAGCTAATGCTCCAACAGGACCCCTGTCAATGGATTCCTACAGCAAAGATGTGCCTGCCTTCCACAAATGCCTGCTTGGAGGCATTGTGCTTATGATGTCAAAGGCTGCCTGTGATAGTGAAATGCAGGAGCCCAGTTTAAAATAATTTAAAAGGTTGTCTTATCCACCACGTTCTCCCAAAGCCAGAAAAAATTCTTGATATGGAAAAAAATAGGACAGACAGGTGACGTAAAGGTGAAACTCCATGGACACTGCCCATTTTGTTAAAAAACAAGGAGCCCCAAGCAGAGTGGAACACACTGGAGAAATGTCCAGAAGCTCACTGCATGATGTGTCATGGAGTAATGGACTGCCAAGCCTGCCTCAGACAATTCTGTTTCCCGCTCCATCCCTGGTGAGCTCAGAGTTTCCAGGATGGGAATCATCCTTTTGACCTCTGCACACTGACATTTAGCACTCAGTGCAAGAGCACAGACCGACCCCTCCCACACTCGTCTGTGCAGCCAGGTCCAGGCACAGCAACATCG
The DNA here is from genome assembly GCA_013397915.1 of Daphoenositta chrysoptera. Classification (NCBI taxonomy): domain Eukaryota; kingdom Metazoa; phylum Chordata; class Aves; order Passeriformes; genus Daphoenositta; species Daphoenositta chrysoptera. The sequence goes on from VZRO01002962.1 coordinate 99,039, forward strand.
TGGATTGTTGGAGGACTCTGCAGGACTCTGCTCCACAGAGTGTCACGAGCAGCAGGGTGGGGTGGACACTTGGCAGGGGTCCAGTGTGTGTCACCAAGCAAGGCTGACGGAGAGAGGGCAGGCTGGAGGCACAGCACTCAGCACAAACAGCCTGTTTCAGTGGGCAATTTGAGTTCTAAATGGCCTGGAAATGAATCATCGGAATGGGGAGTGGGATTTTCATCCTCATCTTGCTGTTTGTTATTTGGATTACTGAGTGCAGCTTTCAGACATTTTAGAAATTAAGACATGTGCGTTTGTGCCAGCAAGCAGAGGCTAAAGAGAAATGTAGAAATGACACATTTTCACACTTTCTGAAGTCCAGGCATTAGAGGGATTTGATCGTGACCTTGCTATTGGTATGAACTGCACTCACTAATTCCTTGCTAAAGCTTTCATTAACTGCCATGGTTAATAAAATTCACCAGTGTCCAAGTCTCCAACAAACAGCAGTGGCCAAGTGTTCAAGAGAAGCTGTGCATGCACCAGGATGTCAGGTGAAGCAGAGGGGACAGTGGGCTGTTCCTGACCTGCAGGTTTAAGCCAAGATTACTGGAAAGGAACTTAACTCTGTGAATTCTCTCACATCCAGAGGAACATACATCACTGTTATGAGCATCAAGAGCATCAGCTCTTGCAGGGTCAAAAACACAAGCTATGCCTCTGTGGGTTGTGTCCACTGGTACTTATCCAGGTCCACTGAAAGCACAGGTCCTGATAGCACTTGAGCACTTACCTCATTTATTTCTATCCTTTGCCCAGACATATCATACACATCACCTGCAAGCAAGAAAGATGAAATTATAGCCACAAACTGTGGATAAGTGCAGTCTCTGAGCCACAAAATTGGTTGAAGTGTTTCTAAGCTAGAATCAATTTTAAAAGTTAGTAAATTGACATGGACACTGATGACTGATGATACATAACAATCAGTTTCTAAGTTGGTCCATGACAAAACCCAAAGTCTGACAGGTGCTTGAAACACACAGTGGTTACCATAAAAATGGCTTTTGAGTAAAGAAGACTTCTCTTGAGCTGAACCCAGAGAGGATCTAGTGCTAGGGAGGAAATGAAAGTGCTTCCAGGGGATGACTTCTCTTGTGCATTCCCTTTCAAAATCCAGCTCCTGGATCCTACTGTTTGCAGCAGTCCCTGGACACCCACAGAAAAGGAGTTTTCAAAGCCCATTTTTCCCTGCTCTAGGTAGCAAGGCTGCTCTATTGATTTTCCCTGAACAGATGATCTGGTCATAGGAATTGAAGACATGTCATCTCCAGGAAACATTATTGGAACTCAGCCCAGAGAAAAGTTTCACTAGGAAGGTCTGGACTGTGCCAAGGCCAGCCAGTCCCAACACTTCATTGAAATAAGACTGAAATGCAATTAATTATGGGAATGACTGACTCATTTGCACCAGCAACCTCAACTGTGACCAAAGTCAATTGTAGTGCTGGTGTGCCTTCACAAAGCCCCTAAGAGTGTAAAAGGAGCACAGTAAACACCTCTCCTGAGAACCTATCCATCAGCTGATTCTCTGGGAACCATAGCCAAGAGGCTTTTGTTCATCTCCTTCCGTTAAGCCCAGATGAGAGCAGAACTAAATCATCCCCTGTGGCATGGCTTTCCTGAATGCCACTGAACAGCAGAGAAATACTGTGCTAGGAAGAAGCTAAACATTTAGAAAACTACAGGCAATAGATTCTTTGACTTCTTTGCATGTATTTCCCACTCATTTCTTCAACCCTTACCCTGTATCTATGCTAGTGGTGACATCCGCTTCAGAAAAGTCAATTAAGGACACATGATGGGAGAGATTTCAAACTGTTTAGCTGTACTAATGTTAGATATCATAGTATCACTGTTTGAGATATGGTGGTCTCCAAATATACACAGATTCATAAGAAGAAATACCTTTTTCCAGTCAGCTGATAGTACTGATGATGCAAACTTTCCTGGCACATTAGTGCATCAACAGGTCTGACACAGGCAAAGCAAGCATCCCTATACGAATAAGCAGTGACTAATTTCTCTGGGGCATCTAATGATGTTAATCAATTAGGCAGTTTGCAAAGTGTTAGCACCTTTTGAGCAGTCTAAAGAAAACTGCCTGGGGCCATAGCATGAATGAGACTTTTAAATCAATGACTTCTAGGATCTAACAGAGCTAACAACTCCTGTTTCCCATTTTTTCCAACTCCTTATAAACTTTTCTCTCTTCTGGTAGGTGAGGAATGTCAGGTGTAAAGACAAAGACCAGGTCATTGACTAGTCCAACTACGTGAAAAGGATGTGGAAAATCACTGCTCATGACATGAGAAATTGCTGATCGTGAGAGACAACAGTGTGAGAAACTGACAAAATTTGCAGATAGCCCCAGGAGGGATGGCTGATTTCATAAGTGATTAGGAGGGAGTTAGTTATGTGAGTTACATGTTATGTTTTGCAAGGTTAGCAATACCTGGCTAACAATGTCAATAATACCATAAAAAGCTGAGATTACTTAACTAGTGTTATCAGAAAAAAAAAACAAACCAAAAAACCAAACCAAATTTGAGTACAGATGTTGTAAATCTGGGACAAATGAGGAGAAACTACTAGTGTTGGTTCTTTAGTTGGGATAATAGTGGGGCAGAAAAAGGGAGATAAAAGAGAAAGAAAGGGGAACTATTAATACATGGCAAGTGATGCAATCAGGCTGTCCAGACATCCCTGATGGACAGCCTGGCACTTGATCACTGCAGCTCCTTACATGGCACTCTCTTCTGGATGTCAGATTTAGTCTCTGTGGATGAAGAGGCACACAGTGAAACAGAACTCAGAGACTAAGACAAACAGGTAACATACCATAGGATTTGCCGTTGATGGAGCACTTGTTGAAACACATGATGTTCTGGGTGAGAGTTCCTGTCTTGTCTGAGAAGATGTACTTGATCTGTCCCAGCTCTTCATTGAGTGTGGTGGTTCGGGCCTGAGCCGGCGTGTCGTTCAGTGGGTAATACATTTTACGGTCCCAGTCGATGTAGAAACTGTTACCCAAGCGTATAATCTCCACACTGATGAAACAGAAAGAGAAGGTGATGCAATTATTCATTAGCCTAAGGGACAAGCTCTTTATCTTCAGCACCACCATTATCAATTGCAATTAGAAGAACAACTTTCAAGGGTCAACCCTTTGAAGGTTGAGTTCAATGACAGGTTGAACTCATCTGTCCATAGATGGCCTGTGGTAAGGGATGCTGAAGCAAGGCCCACTGAAATGATCTGCCAAGTTTACAGCAAACTCATTTACTTTGTTTTATAAAGCAGTACTTTATAAAAGTACTTGGAGAGTTTCAGAAGTGTTTGGACTGAGAAGGAGGCAGGAGCAGTGGGTTTCACTGCTGTTTCAGGAGATGGTTTCCAGCAGAGCTGTGGGCTGGGCTGAGCCCAGTGCCAGGGGATGAGCACAGCCGTGTCTCAAACAACAGAGAACTCCACAACAAGAGAGCCATTGTGTCACTCAGTACAACCAAAGAGTGGCATCAGCTCACAGATGACATGAATTTTCACTTTGGACAGGAATGGAATTTATTCCTCATGTTTACCAACACAAAAGAGAGTCTCAGTAGCAAAGCTGGCGGAAGGCAGGTACAATGATAAACTAAACAGGGCTATGCAATCTCTACTCCAGCCCAAAGGTCTGAGAGCATCACAGACACATTGCCTGCCTGTCACTCCTGCTTGGTTATCACCAATAACCAACACAGCTCTGCATTGTCTGGGAAGAGACAACACTCACACTGCTCATATAGCAACAAGTACTTCAACCTGAGTGCACCTACTTACCCAGCAATCCTCACACAGTCCTAAAGCCACCTCGAAGAACAGGCCATTCATTCACTGTTAGCAAGATGCTAATGGTGGCAGGCTTCCAGCCCTGCTCCTAAAGCGTCCCACACACCTACACCACACCTACACCTCCCCTTCAACTGCAAAATCATCCTCTCCTCTTCCAGAGCTGACTGCTGTCCCGACTCCAACCCTGATAGAGCCTTCTGAAGGCAGCAGAAACAAGAACAGCGTCACTATGGTTGTGTAGGATCACCCATGATGGGGCTGTGTTAGGTTTTAAGGAAAATGCTGCTCCCAGGGTAAGGCAAAACTTCTAAGATCAAAAGTGAAAGGAACTTCTGGCACGTACCTGACGTAGAGTGAAATTGGTACCACGGTGTTTAGAATGATCACGTATGACCAGAACATGAGGAAGCCAGAGTAGGGGGCAGAGTTGACACCCTCTGCCCAGGGCAGGTAGACCTGGAAGTAGTAGCCCTTATCATACTCCCAGATACCATTGCCAATGGCCAGGATGAGACACATCAGTGCTAAAAATGCAAAGATCTGAAAAAAGAAAAAATAAAAAAAAAATCAAATAAATCAAAACCAAACAAAATGTATTGCATTTTAGAAACAAGGAATTTTTTATATACAGGTTAATCAGAAGATCCTAATGGGATAGCATTGGATATCCTGAATCATAGGAGAATGTTCCTAGGGATGAAGAGGAAAAATCAGTAAAATTATGGTATTTTTCCTCAAGAACAAAGCTACAAAGTGCACAGTCTGGCAACTTGGAATTGAAAGTCCTCAAACAGATGGGTATTTAAATCCCAAGCAGACATCTCAACTAGGGTGGTTACAGCAGTCTGCTGCAGAGCACCAAATCTCATTAGAGGAGAGCTGAGCTGAGGGTCCTCAAACAGCTGGCTGCACACTTGGGATAAGAAACTGTCTGGAGGACTTCACCTGACCATTTTCCATATGTACTACAGTCTTCCTCACAATTTCTGATACTAAGGATAATCCAGCACCATACAGTTTGTAATTCAGCACTGGATATTATTCTGATGGCTAGGGGAGAGCTCATTGCTTTCTCAAAACTAATGGTTGCCTTGGTATCTGCCCTCACGATTTCATTACACTTCCTTTGGGCAAACAAAAAGCAACATCAACCAGTGATGTGTATCCTTGGGCTTTAGAAAAGCCTGTTTCCTGAAGCCTAAAGCAACCAGGGCAACAGCAACTGAGAAGTGAATTTCAGATTGGGATACCTTACTGAAAACTGGGGCTTTCTCGGGAATACTTTTTAACAGACACAAAAACGTTACATAGGTCATGAAGCACTTTTTGATTAAAAGAAGACAAGAATGTAGCAATACAATTATTTGGAAAAGAAGACAAAAAGAACAAGACGAAGGAAAGTTAACAGAAATTAATACAAACCGCTGGGAATTACAGAACGGTGAATACCCAACAGTCATAACATATCAAGAAAAGAAAAAAATGTAATCATGAACAGGTGTGTGAAAAGCAAACATGTTAACAGACAGTCTTCCAAGAGGAAGGAGCAAGGAAGAAGAATGAATTATCTGCCCTATAGTAAATGAAAAAGGCAGATTATGTCCACTGACACAGAGCACTGTGTGGCTCTATCTGCTAATTAGCATTTTCAATGCAGCAGGTCCTTTTAATTCAAAGATGGAAGCTTAGAGGTTAGTTTTTAATCTTTAATAAGGTTTGTTTTCAACAATGCTTTGAAAACTGGGAAGCCCCACCATCTTGGAATCCTGCTAATATAATTAAAATATTTGTAAGGTAGAAATGGTGATGGTGGGGGAGATAAACTGCAGTTAACTTGACATCCTTCCTGGACAAACGATAATAAAATAATTCTTTTGGCACAGGCTTTTCCAAACATTTGATATAAACCAGCCAATATAATAATAAAAAAGTGAAGATACCGAGTCAACAGGCTGCACAAAAGGGCAATTAAAAATCATCTTTTGCAAGTATAAACATTAGAGAGGAAATATCAGTAAGTTGGACCATTATGTAAAGGCCACAAAGCAACAATCACATTAAAACAGTAATCAACCTTTTTAAAAAACAGTAATTGAGGGACAAACATAGAAACGTTGATGGTAAAGCTAATATTTATACTGCTGAGGTAATCTATGGGAGGAAGAAAGATACTTCTATGGAGCAATATGAATCACTTGGTGAAAAGTTAATGCCTGATCAACTCAAGTTTTAATATCAAAAAGCTACAAAAGGGAACTGCAGTAAGAAAGGGTGGCAGACTTAGTTTCAGGGGACACGTTTATTTCACACATGAGTAGTAGCTTTTCTATTTAATTGTGTGAAGCCAAATAAATTACTCAACTTGTGAAATGGAGACAATATTGCTTGCTGGTAAGGAATGTGGTGCAGTGTTTTCAAACCTCTGTGAACCAGAAATTAAAACATACTTCAATCTGTGCTATTGTAATTATAAGGACTTAAGTATATATTAGAGTCATGACCCACCCCACTGCCCCACAGGTTAAAAATTATCCATTTGCAGACTATCACAATCCGTGTAGGAATTTCAGTGTGTGATTCAGCAACAGAAATATATGTGGGACAAGACAGGAGCTGAACTTCCCCAACGTGTCCCTGCCCATGGCTGAGGTATTGGAACAAGATGATCTTTAAGGTCCCTTCCAACTCAAACCACTCTGTGATTCTGCACCACAGCAGCTCTTGCCTACAGTTGCACTTGATTTATGTACATTTTGTTTTCTGTGCATTGGGCATGTCAGTGCTCTCACAACCCCACTCATGTGCAACACCCGCGCTTGCACAAAGCTCACTAACATGCTGTCTGCTCTGAGACAAATGCAAAGGACCAAGCCATTGAAAGCAGCCCTGGAGATTAATTTTTGTGCACAGAAACAACTGTGTGCAGGGTGTTGCAATTGTAAGCAACTTCAGCCCTGAAGAGAACAACATGAAAAATCATAGGCTTTTTCATGCTCATAGAGCTTCCCAGCATGAACATCCTCCCTCCCTGGGTCCTGCCCATGCACTGCCTGCTAAAGATCCTCTTGGTAAGAATTTTGTGAAGAGGAAGTGCCTCTTGACTTCAAGACAAACATTGACTGTTGGACTGTGAATTAAAACAGTCTCGGTTTCTTAACTGGTACTTTGCGTTCTGCTTCGGGATTTGAAGCAATCAGTTGTTTAAGAGATGAATGTGAGAGCTTTCTTTCTCTGAAAATTTGCTCCCCCTAGCATGCTAAGAAGTAGGTTTTGGAGAAAAAAAAACATTTCTGGAGCTGGCAAGTGCATCCCCAGTGGAGGAACATTAACTTCTCTCTCAGATCGATGAGAAACACCTCCAAATGTGACAAAACAGCTATGACTGCCTTCTGGAAACGTTCACTTCTGATTAACCCTTGTTGGGGCAGACCAGGGCCATATTTAACAGGCACTCCCCCTGGCAAACCTGCTTAAATACTGCTTTGTGCCTGGAAGTTTTATGGGCAAATAAACACAAAATAACTTTGCCAGTGTTAACGTGGAATAAATTTCACTACATGTAAATTACTTATTTATAGTAAGTTGTGGCTGCTTTGTCTCAACTCAAGAGAGCACAATATACTTACTGCCTGTTTTTACGACCATGCTCCGTAACCTCTGACCACCCAGTGAGCTGGAAAAACCCAATACCACATCCCCTTAGGTGTGCAAAGAGTCTGGTGTTTAAGGTACGACAGAGCTTTACTTAGACATCAAAATTTTAGGTTCCTTAAAAATGTGAGAATACACCCTTGGCTGCTCCAGCACCCGAGAACCCAGGCAGAGGCTGATGCAATCGGCTGCAACTTGCTCAGTTTTTTTAAAACAGAGCCAGGAGGTAAATTAATCTCATTTGTTTTTATAAAGACAGGCCAAACAGACTGAAAGTTCTGGGTGGGACCCTTGGCTTGTGAAAGGAGATTTAGCAAATCTTAACTGAACGTTAAATTCCAGATCCCCTGTTTGGTTTTCCTCTGCTATGTTTCCGTGCCCTGTGGATCCCCCCACAGCCCATTCTCGTCTCCAGTCAGAGCATAGCAGAACACCTATGAAAATGTGAAGTTCCTCAAATGCTCACAAAATTTTGAATGTAAGAGCCCCAAACCTTGTTTGGTTTTGCTGTCCACTTCAGGGGCGGAAGGGAAGAAAACACAAGCTGATGATAACCAAGATTTTCCCTTGGCAGAGATTGGTGCAAGGTTACTAAAATTAAGAGCATATCCTTACTGTACACAGAGCAAGGCCTCAAGATGGATTGAAGATAACCATGGAGGGGCTCTCTGTGCTGTGGCACTGCTGGGCATCCGTGGGCTCACCTAAAGGACTTTTGGGATCCCAATTGAAAATAAGGAATACAGGGGCTGAGATGAAGAGTGGAGGTTGGAGGGTGGTGCCACCCTGGAGATGTTTGTGCTCTAAGCCGCAGGGCTGAGGAGGCACGAAGTCAGAGAGGGCAGGGAGAGGTCAGGACAGCCTTGCTGTGATGCACAGACTGCTGTTGGATGCCTCCTCCAGGGCTTGCACCAGGGCCTGGGAATGGATCCTGTCCCCAGCTGGCTACGAAGGTGTTCTGGAGAGCAGCAGTAGTAGGGAGGAAGCAGTACCAGTGACCACTGACCACCAGACCTTCCCAGTGGCATAAACTGAAGGTGGTGCAGCATGCATGGGAAAGCATGACAAATTTGCACTCAAAGGAAAATGAAATCTGAAACTAAAGACCTTGTGTTCAAGCAACACTGATTAAAGCAGTGTCAGAGTGTATGTCTTCCTTCCCTGAGTGGCTTTGAACTCGAGCAGTAAGATCTTGAGAGAGTCTGTAAAAGAATCACTATTTCTGCCTGGAAGTATTTGCCATTTGTTAAAACCATTGATGAGCTTAACCCTCAAATTAAATCTGTTTTTCAATCTGAGAAGAGTGCCTGCTATGTAAGATTAGTGTTCTCAAATTTGCCAGCTGCTAAAAACACCAGTTTCTGAGTATTAATGAGACCACATCTAATAATTTATCCTAACGTGTTAAGTCAGGAGCTGGCATCATGTAAATTAGCAAACTCAATTACCAAGTCCTATGCAGATATCACCAGAGATGCCAAGAAATTGCGAGGAAGAGAGAGAACTGCTAATGTTTATTTAAATAGAAAATGACAGAATTAGTAGAAGAAAAAAGGGCTTTGCAGGCTTCAAAATATTACTCACACAAAAATGCAGAGCAAGGGAGAGCAGAGAAAATGACAAGCTCAGAAGAAAAGTCCTTAATTCTGTCAATGTAATGGCCTTGCTTTGCAAGATGGGCTGGCAGAGGCGCTGCAGAACTCAGGCTGCTAATAAATTACGATGTACTTTTTCTTTTTATCGTCAGTCACTTCTGATATTCCCCCATTTGTGTGGACAAAGAGGTGGAGCATCTGGAAATGATGAACACATCTGAAGAAAGGAAGACATTAATCAGACTTACCACCAACACAAGGACATTCATGAGCCGATCGATGCTTGTTCGCTTAAAAGTTGTTTTTCCGCTGTTCTGCATGAGTTTCGTGTCTGGCCCTGGAGATGAAGCACACTTGTTAATTTTAGTAATAAAGCTTAGCTGTTCTAAAGCTGATTCCCTCTGAGGCCCCACTGTGCTTTTCAGCATAAATAACCATTGCAGCTCTCTTGAGGTCAGGTACACACAGCTTACAGTGCTGGTGGGAAACATGGGCAGAAACAGGTTAAGTCACTTGTCTGAGATTAGATGGAGAAGGTCACATAAAATCATTAATTCTGGATGTTGACTCAACTCTTTTCTTTCAACATTCAACCCTCCCTTTCAGGTTGAATCACTTTTCCCAGAATATCTGATATTGCTATGTTATTGGTGACATATTATGTATAATCTCACATGTCTGGAGGAGTAAAGAAACAATAGAAGGACTATGCTCATGAAAAGCATAGGTCTAATCAATAATATTATTGATGACCCTGAAATTCCAATATGGATTAAAATCACACAGAAATGATACGGAGTGTTTCGTTCAATACACTTGAGAGAATTCTTAACTAGATTTAATTGTTACATTCTTTCTTTGTCATTGATCAAAACTCCCCTCCTGTACTTGGCGGCATGCATTTCTGAAACAAGAAACTTTTTTATTCTCATACCTGATAGAAACATACTTTAAAAAGAGGAAAATACTTGATTCCTTTGTGCATGCTGTGTGTGATGTATTCCCATGCTATTGTGCTGCTGGGCTCTGCAGTCCACATGTCAGACTTTTTACCTACCAGCGTAAATAACGAGTCCAAAGCACCACTCTGTGTTCCTGATAGTACAGCCCCTCAGCAACATCTTCTCATTGTCCAGGGCATACTTCTCTCCTCGAAGAGTAAGAGTTCCTGTGAATTTATCCAGTTTGTTATTTGGTGCCTCACATCTTACTTCTCCTGTAAAAAGAAGGAAAAGTGAAAATGGAAATCTTGGTCCAGATAGGTGTCATCAATACTGCATTCCCAGTTGCTCCTCAGAGGGACAATATTTCACACTGTTGTTGCAGTCAACTCCTAATGCTGTCATTCCCATCCTATATCTTATATTTACTGATGTTCTGGGATGTTGCTCCTTCCCCATATGCATCTTGTAATTCAAAGGACCACAATGAACTTGGATTTATCCAATTCTTTGAACATGGCAGTTTTTTATTGGTAGAGTACGAAACAAAGTTTCCACAACTTTTATGTGGTGAGAAGAAATGTTGAACCAGCAATGTACTTTTAATCCATTCACAGCAAGTTCATAGTGGTAGGATGTCACTGGATAACTTTAGCTAAAAGTGCTGACATCACCTTTTTTCCTATTTCATTTTACCTCAAACTGCAGGAGCCCAAGCGAATAAAATCATAGCCTAAAGGCTGCAGAAGAGTAATTAACTGAGGTATCTTTGTTCACTGTTTTTTAATTTCATCTGTTTCATAACTCAAGTCCCAGGAGCTTATAAAAGATACCACTACCTTCTTTGGCCACACAGCTGACACTGTAAATGATTGGAGTGTCTATTTCCACACTTTATATTTATTTCTTGTAATAAAATGTGTTCAGATACCTCAGTATAAAAATGATTATTTAAATCAACAGCTGCCCCTGACATTTAAAGATTCAAAGCGGAGCCCTGTGGATGTATTGAAAAGAACTGGAAAATACAAATATGCCTTACTGAAAGGCAATCTAAGAGTTCATCCTGTTCACTTAATCAGCAGGAACACTAAAGTTATTTTGATCACAGGCTGTAAATACCTACAAAAAGACTAGCATTTGCAGAGAGTGCAGTTCTTCTAGCTGCTCTCAGATTTACACACCAGGCTCAAGAGACTGGAAACAAAATCCAGAGAAGTCCAGAAGAAAAGTACAGCTTTAAGTGTCATGATCATCTTTAACACTACACATTTTAAAATCAAAAATTATTAAAATCATCAAAAAAGCAGCTAAGCTAGGGCAGACAAATCATCAGACATGAAAGATCGAACAATTAGGAAATTCAGAGACACATGTGCCATCAGAACTCATGGTACCAACTGTGTTGATCTTGTATTTTATCATCTGCTCAGTCCAACAACAACCAGACCTGTGCCCCACCATTTCTGAAAGTCTCCAGTAACCAGGCCCGTCTCACTACCAACCTTGCAAAGCCTTGACAAGCACAGAGGAAACAGAGGCTTTGCACTGGAACCTCAAACAGCTCCAGGCTTGGCAAAGCAAACCCAGGGCGTGGTGTCCCACCAGGAACTCTGTGCCTGCCATGGGACACTGCTCCTGTGAGCACCTCGCATGTCCACAGCTGCTTTCCCATAACCGTGTGGGTCTGGGCTACTGCCATGCTGAGTTTGGGATCAGAAGGGATTCAACCAGATGAGACTGACCACAAAAGAGTGAGAAGCTGTAGAGATCCCCGAGGAGAGCAGCACTGAGCCCAGTAACTCTGCAGCTGAAGGCACCACAGCCAGGCACTATGCCTCCTGTCCCCTTCTCCCACTAAAAGCAGTAAGATATCTGGAATACATCTCAGCTGAAAGGGTTAAATACTGCCAAGTCAACATGTGGTATGTACAGGGTAACTGAAAATATTGTTGCCTTTCTGGTCTCCCAGTTCCCCAAATTAAACAAAGAAATTCGGCGTTTTGCAAGCATCTTCCTTATCTGAGCCATCAAACAAACATCATAACTCACATTAAGCATTCCACTGAGTGCCTGTATTAGCTGCACAACCCTGTCCTCTCTTCCTGTGTTAAAAAGTAATTAGATGAAGAGTTACATAAATATTTAAATATTTCTATGGAGGTTTGCTAAGGGAAATGCAAGGCTGGGTCTGATTCCAGGCACTCTTCCCAGTACACTGTCAAACATAAATCATCCTGGGAAACATTTTATTCATTTTAAGTATTGTGAAGAGGCCGCTTTTATTTACAACAGAGAGATTTACAGTATTTATTCTGTAATAAATAAATATCCAATAAGAAAATTCTCAATTTTCCAAAATATTTTTAAACATTTTTTTTAATTAAGCACTTCCAAGAACACAGTGCCCTTAGATAAGCATCACACTAAACATGCTTGAAAAATTATCTAAGATTAAGATTTTACTTACAAATTTATAGACACTTCAGCCTGCTCAGGAAAATAATTAAGGCATGCCACTCCAATTACTAACATAAAGCATCTAACTGCACCTGTAAAAACATATTTCTCAAGACCTAAAACACTCAGAAGCTCAGCCATCACTTCAGAGAAATCCTGATGTAGTGACACTTGGCAAAAACCACACACATTATTGCATAAAACCTCAACAAAGAAGGCAAAAGAAACTCTACCAGAGAGAGTCTCAGCTATGCTCTTTGCCACATCCCCACCACTTATCCTGGAATCATCTACTTATTTCAAAAACATTTTTTTCTAAAATTATTTTCCCTCTTTAGCAAAAAGTATTTCCTGAGAGCCTGCAATCCTTGAGGCATTCCAAGGACAGCAGAACTCATTCCACCCCTTTCCATACTGACTCCTCCTATAATCCTGTCCTCATATCTAAGCCAGCAGAGTACTGCAGGATGTGACTAACACCACTTGGTCTGTTCCCTCATCTTCTCTCCACAGAGAGATGATGTGTGAGCATGGAGTATTCTGGTTTTGACAGGCTTAGCTCCTTTCTCTGTATGTGCTGCTAAGTATTCTCTGGGATCCAGTGACAGGACATATGGAAATGGTTCAAGTTGCACCAGGAGAGGTTCAGACTGGACATCAGGAAACATTTCTTTACTGAGAGGGTGACCACTCACTGGAACAGGCTTCCTAGAGAGGTGATTGATGCCCCCAGCCTGTCAGGTTTAAGAGGCATTTGGATACTGCGCTTAAAAACATACCTTAATTTTTGGTTAGCACTGTACTGGTCAGGCAGCTGGACTAGATGATAACTGTAGGTCCCTACCAATTAGAACATTCTATTCTATTCTATTCTATTCTATTCTATTCTATTCTATTCTATTCTATTCTATTCTATTCTATTCTATTCTATTCTATTCTATTCTATTCTATTCTATTCTATTTCTATTCTATTTCTATTTCTATTCTATCCTGTCCTATCCTATCCTATCCTATCCTATCCTATCCTATCCTATCCTATCCTATCCTATCCTATCCTGCATTAGATACAGCAAACAGTGCTGAGAAAGGACATGTCTCCTATTAACCACATCTGCACTGCTTGCCTTTAGATGTTTTAAAATCCACTCCTTATTGTGGCATTGAGAGAGGAAAGGAATGGGTTCACTGTGAGGCTTCATGCTGGGAAGTAGTCACCTGTCCTGTGTGCACAGTCAGTCCTCAGGTCTGTGTGGTGTCTGAGAACTGCCACTGATCAGAAGATAAATGTAATTGGTGCATCAGCATTGCTACATCAGTGTGAAAGTGCAGTGTGCAAATGTTTTGAGCTCTGAACTAAGCATAAGGTTTTGGAATAACAGTTTCCACTGTGCAGTTATGTGAACTCTTGTGCTGGGTAGTCTCGACATGTACAGACAGACACAAAAGAAAAGTGTCCATCCACAAGAATTGCCACCAATGCAGTGCCAGGTTATAGCCATGCACGGCACTAAGACCTGCAAGTAAAGAGGGACCTTTTCCTTTACATCTCTTGTACAGACTGCAGAGTGCCTGGTCTGTTTTGCTGGCACTGTTTCCAGAGAAGTCCTAGCAGGGGGCAGTGGATAGCTTGGAGGGAACGGTCCCAACCACTCTCTGTAATTTGGGCAAATCCTCTGGAAAGTGAATTTTCCATTTATACTCACCATTGAACTCTGTCAGCTTTTGAAGATCTTCTCCAAGCTCTGCAGTGATTGTCAGTGCCTGCTTCACCTTCAGGTTTGTTTCACTGTAACGAACAATATAAGGCAAAAACATGAACTGAAAGTCATATGTGAACTGAAAGTTCTCCCTGAAAGTCACTTCTGCTCTTGAGGACAGTCTTCTTCCTTAGACATCTAATGGACTGTGATACCATGTATGTGTTTAACCTGGCCAAACGGTGTAGATTGTCTCTTTCAGTTGCAATGAGAGGCATTCAGAGGAATTCGGGGCATGGTACCAAAGGTGAGGTGGCTCTGTCTTCTTAATTTCACCACAGAGCACCCTACTGCCTATCCTGTCACTGATGACACATTTAAACACAAAGTATATAGGCATATAGGAGAGCTCTGAATCTTTTCTCCCATGTTATTCTGATCTCGAAGGTTACTTCAGTCCTGGGACTAGCTAGCTGGGGAGTTGGAAATGCAATGTCAAAAGCCATTGTTCAGGGCATTTTTTCAGGGCCTCTTAGAAGAGGCATTTGTGTGTATGAAAACTACAAGCTCATTTTCAGCAGAAATCAAATGGAGAAAGTCCAGAGGGCTGTCTGTAAGGTCTTGGGAGGGACACAATTTCTTGAAATCTCTGGTCTTGCATAGTCCCTCAGACTGTTGCTAGCTCTGGGCAATGCAGAAAAGGTAATGGAAACTGGGTCACAAAGATGACTGGTCAGCTCCAGTGTATTCCAATTAATACAAGTTGCAGCCCTCTGACTTGTGGCCAGTTGTGTCCTGGAGTGGGCAGCATTTGGAAGCTTTTGCTGTGTGCTTGCATTGGTATTATTCTCTGGCAGTTCAAAGGAGATTACCAGAGTTATTACTTATGATTATCTCACCCAGATAATCTGTCTCAAAGAAAATACTAAAGGAGATAAAAGAAACAGCCTCTGCTGGGGATATTGCTTCTGTGATGTTGCAGGAACATGTCTCTAACTAACTCTCAGTATTAGAAGAACTGTCACTGAAAAGTAAAGTCCTCTCCTCACATGACATTTGCACTCAAGAGGCAAAAGTATGCACCAGAAGATGTTATTTTCAAGATACCTACCCGAAGTTTATTATACATTTTATGAAACTCTTGCTACCAAATCTATTGCAGGTATGCCTGCAGCACCCAGGGTCACCTGGAATGGTGGCTTTGCAGTGGTGGCAGTGATTGCAAATCAGGGCCAGGCTCACTTACCCGTCCAGCTCAGCTGTCTCGATGTATGTCAGGCTGTGTGGCTCGCTGCTCGACAGCAACAGGAGATCGGCATGAGTTCACACAGCCAGCAGGCACTGCAGAGCAGTGCTGCTTGTGGTTACTGCCACGTCATCACTATGACTGATTTTCTTGTGAGTGATAAGAGTGGCAGAGATTAACTGTGATCAGGATAGAGAGAAAGGGTACTCACTGTCACAAAGTTGTTGTTTTCTAGTTTTATTATATCTCCCACTTGGACATTCATCCATTTTTGCTCCTTTAACCTGCAAGAAAACTTCTAGTAAGTAAACACATACAGCAAACACCTCTTGGGAAAGTGAGAAACCTGGCTCTGCTCCTGGAGCCAGACTGTAAGTGCCATCAGGACTTGGGAGCAGGATCTGCCATGATGTGTCCTGATCCATTCTAAGCTGGAGGACCACCACAGTACAAAAAAAAAAAAGCAGTAAAAAGCAGCAAAAATCAGTAAAAGCACTGGTTGGGCTGACCCATGCTGGGTTGAGACCAAGCCCCACAACAGCAGTGCAGTCCATGTGCACTATCCTTATCCTTGTCCTTGTCTCTGGACTGACTACTCCCTTCCTTCTTTCTCTTACAGGACCACATTGTCTCAAAAAAACCTCTCTGCTTTGTGTAAGAGACTTCACCTGGGAAAACTGCAGACTGTGTTAGGTTTTCCACGTGGTATTAAGGGCAAGGGTGGCCAGCTGTCAGGAAGGTCAGTGCAGGTGCTTGGGCTGTGCACTTGCCTGTCTGAGCCATGTCTGCAGTGGTCTCCACAGCACTAAGCCAGATGTGCACGCAGGCAGCCAGCTACACTGCAAGCACCAACACAGCCAAGTCATGATAGCTGTGTATGCAAATTCTAGAGGTGAGAAATATCTGTCTCAAAACAGCACTGGGGGCTCAAGCTTGAACTCAGTTCAATCTTGCTTATTCAATGTTGGTCAGAGTTGGGGAGGATCTGTGGTTTCCAGCTTTTGAAAAAGGCAAAATAAAAAATTTCTGTGTCAAAATGTGTTTCCTAGACACAGTAACTAATACACAGTAAACTAAGAAACTGGTTTACTTAGCAGAGAGTGCAAAAAATGATATCCCTATTCTTCAGTTTCCACTTACATTTTTAACTGTTTGATCATCTGTTGGAGTTTACACAACATACTGCTATCTATAGTGTGGAAAAAAGTCACAAAAGACTTCACAGCTGTCTACAGCTGTGTCCTACACATAGCTGGACTCCATGGAGCTGCAAGTAAACAGCACATCTGTCTGCCATGAAAGCCAAAGCCTCTGCTATTTTTTCTGCAGGAAAGAACAGTGCTAGCAGTACAATGTCCAAAGCACGCAGCTGAAATGTTCTGGGTACATCTAAGCCAGAAGTGCTATACACACTCAAAGTATGATGAAGTGTATGAGGGACCTATTCCAGCTTCTTAATTTGAAATAACTTGTTGATAATGCCTAGTTTTGCTTAATGCAAAATAAATGCTATGAGCATAAATGGACATAGAAGATAGCTTTGCTTGTTACTTCTGGGGTAAGGAGTAAAATAATACAAGACTCTGAAATTCTCACTTAAACATAAATATCCAGGAACAGAGAAAGGGTTTAGTTTTTGTCAGCACATGGTCACAACCATAATGTCTGCACAGATTTCAGCACTCTGTCTAGGGTTCATTAATCAGACACATAGTCCAAAACTGCATGATGAACTAGTGGTGTGAAACACAATTCAATTTTAAATCATTTAGTGATCCTTGAGAATCACACACACATACACACAAAATAAAAAATATTACTAATAAAATGCATTTCCCTGTCAGAATTACATCAGAAAGGACTCACATGCCATTGATCAGGACCTGGACTGGGCGGTTGTTGACGTGTTTGTCGCTTTTGTGTCGATTCTGAAAATTGGATCAGAAGGTTAAAAGGCATTTCCAGGAAACCAAACACACAGGAGCCTTAGGCAGCTTGTTAACATTTTAGGTTTCCACCCAGCTGGCTGAATGGGTCAAGCAGATTAGGGTCACAGCTGAGTCAGTGTCCAGCACATGTTTACAGCAGTAGCACAGGGCATAACCAGACTGCAAACAGGCAACACCAGGCTTGCTCTTGGAGAGAAGAAAGAGGGTAGAGCCTTACATGTCACTTTAGCACAGCCCTGACTCAGCTGGCATTGCTCCTACCCACCTCAGTTTGTAAGCACCAGAGAAATTAATTCCTCTTCTGTCATATGGAAAGTGGCCACTGATGTTCCAGCATTGCTCCATTGAACACCAAAATCATTTTAATAATGAGAGAAAATCAGATGCTAAACTCAGCTCTAATATCACTCTGTGAAGTCAACTGGACTTTTGACCATCAGCTCTGACGGCAGCAGACTTTGGCCAAAGCTGGGAAAGTTTGAAAAATCACAGGTGGGTTGAGCACTTGCTTCCCACCAAATGTTTCTCTCCACCTACATTGTGCTAGATGACAAAGTTGTCCAAAGTGCAAGCCTAAGAAAAGATTTCTGTGCCTGTGTCCAGACATACCTATCAGTCACCACATTTTCAGACATGCTGAGCAGTTTCAGAGAAAGTCAATGGAGCTGCTGGGGTGCTCAGCAATTTGGAAACTCTAGCTCCTTTTTAAGTAACAAACTATAGATTTTGGGGACTTAATCTCAGACCCCATCTTGGCCACAGACCAGCAATCTGAGTGCCTGCCACCAGCTGTGTTAAGCGGTTTATTTCAGTTACTGTGCTGAAGAATCATGGGCCAACTCCAAAGTACAAGTCAGAAACATAGATCTTACAAAATCATCAATGGCATCCTTGACTCCTGATACAGCCAGCACCAGCACCAGGGGCACCACTGTTGTAAACCAGGCCAGTGAGGAAATCTGAGGAATCAACTGTAGGAAGAAAAGATCTGAGTTAAGACATTTCCTGCCAGTTCAGAAAACCACTGCTTCCTAATCAAGCTAGAACATTTTTCTATGATACCTGAATACAGAATAAAGACAGAAATGTAGCTCTGTCCCTGATATGTGACCCGCCCCCCCCCCAAATGTGGGAGAGCCAGGGAACCCCTGTTTTCCTTACAAAACAAGCTATAATTTAAGTTAGAAAACTGGAGCTGTCAGAAAGTGTAGTGGGTTGCTCTTTCTTGTTGTTTGCAGAATTAGGATTGCGAAGTCCCCACTGTATTTCTTTGGAAGTACTGACATGGGCAAGCCTGCTGTGAGGGACTCAGAGCTATCTGAGCAAAACCAGCTGTGCAGAGCCATCAAAAGCTTCTGTTCTTTGTTTCAGTAACTTCTCACATTTTGCTGAAGTAAATTTCGCATCAGTGGACAATTGCAAGCTGACCTTGCTCTCCCAAGAGCAACACAACCATTTTTGCTTCCCACATCTTTACTAGTGAGAGGACCAAAGAGCTGAAGGTGATTCTGTCATCCCATCAGTGATGCAGAGGGAGATGTCCTACCCCCACACAGTTCTCCCCTTCCTCTAGAAGCATAGGACTAGGGATGGAAGGAATGTGAAACCAGCATTACTGTGTCCATCAGTTTGGACCTGGGGAGTGTCAAGTCCATGTGCATTGTGAAGTTGACATTGATGCACTGTCACAGCCTAGATCCTACAGGCACCTTGGCCCTGCTCAGCTGCAGAGGCTGCAACTGCTGCCTTCTCACCTACCTCGGAATATGCATGTCCCACTGGTCTGTGACAAAGGAGTGGAGACAGAGTCCCCATGGCCTGCCCATCACATCCACTCCTGATGCAGGAATAGTCCCGCAGGGATGGAGTGAGGAAAAGAATTAAATGGAGGAATATGTAATGCCTGTCCTCTTGAGGCTACCCGAAAGTAAAGAAAAAGCTGTGTGCTTTTATATATAGTCAACCCTAGACGGCCCAGCAAAACACACAGTGGAATAATTTAGGGCAAATATTTTGAAATACTATGAATTTGACAGACAAACAGCTAGAGTGCAGTACAACAACACAGAGTACAACTGTGCTCTCAGCTTAACTGAAAAGGCACCTTCACTGGTTTCTTGAAAAGTATACATGCAATGAAATCTCAAAAATTCATTCCCTATAAATAACGAAAAAAGATCATATGTGGTTTGCTGCACACTTAACTACCTTTCACCTGTGCTTTTTCAAGCTGAAATTGTAAAAAAAAAAAGCATTCAAAATGGGTTATTTTGCAAATTTTTGTGCAGTGAAATGGTCAGCTTTAAAACATCATGCTTGAAACATAATCAAAATTACACCCTTCTTCTGATAGTGTGTATTCTGATATGATGCAACAATGGCAGAGTACATGGCAAGGTGCAAAGGGGCAGAAATCCTGATATCAATTTATCCAGTGCGTTCAGCTTTCAGGGGATCATTAGCAGCAGTGATGAGCAAAGTGCAACTCAATGCCACTGCAGTCCACAGGGTTCAACAGTGCTGCCAGTGTCTGACACACTCCACACTGGACACCTTCCCCACCCTGGAGAAGGGAGCAGCAATATCCAGCTTTATGCAAACCAGCCACAACCTTGAGCCTTCCTGGTGTTAACTCCTTCCTTCCCAGGGAAACACCACAGGTTACACATGTGTCCCTCTTGCTGCTGCTTCCTTTATGACTGACTGTGGAATGTGCCTTAAAACCTATGGGTAAGAGACAACTTGGCTTTATTCTACAGGATGAATAAGTAATGCCAATCTGAGGACAGCCAGGAGCACTCAGATGTAGACACAAAGGGATGGTAGGGCAGGGCATGAAAAAGTTGCACAATTTTTTGAAAACTAATTAACTTTTTTTTCTTCATTTGGTTCAAACCCTCATATCCAAAGGTAAGAGAGAAAATTGCTTTCTTCTGCCCTACTTTCTATGTACTGTAAGGTTTTACTAAGATGCTAATTCACAACAGGAATGTAGTTTGCACTTCATTACACCTATCAAATATAGACTGGCTTTGATAACAGAGAACACCGTCTGCTGGAAACAGCACAGTGGTTTCATACCTGCAAAATCAGCAAGAAAAGAAAGTAGGCATTGGCTATTCGCTGAAACTGTTCAAACAGGTTGAGAGGCAGGAAAGTGAAGAAATTGTATTTTGATGTTTTAATTGAATTGTTCTGTAGGGAAAAAAATTAAAATAAGTAGGATTGGTAAAACAGGAAACAAAATTACAGCACAACACATTTCAACTGTGTCTTACTTGCTTATATTTAGCAATAGCATTGTTTCCAACAGCAGCTCAAAAAGCGTTTCCTTTTCCCCCACACACTCATGCCAAGCCTGGATAAACAGAGAATTCTTCTTGGAATGGCTGAAATCATGATGCTCAGCTTATGCTGCAGGTAGATAAACTTGCATGTAGTTGCTCACAACATCTTCCCTTTATTAATAGTCTTCTTACTTACACAGTGCATAAAGAAAACTGAGAACTGTAACCAGAAGACAACAATTTTGCTGTAAGCATCTACAAAGCAGGGCTGGAAAACACATGCCAGGTCAACCATCTGTAGCTTGTCTGATGCTTTGAAGTACCCATTGGCTGGACAACACTACAGTAGCTATGTGTTCTCCCAGGAGCAGGATATGACATTATTATTATAGTTTTCGGCTGATTTAGCAACCTTTCAGCTCAGCAGCTTCAAGGGGTGGCTTGTTTCTATTCCACAAAGATCACTTGCACGCGGTGTTGTGCAAACAGCCACTAATACAAGAACTCTCCATTTCAGTAAGTGAGCTGCAGCTCTGTTCCCTATTTCCAGTTTCCTTTTCTAATTGTGGATGGCCCCTCAAGCCACAAGAAGTGGCTGCTCCCCTGTCTGTCTTTTGCAAACCACAGAAAGACTTAAGCTTGATATTGCAGAACTGGGTATTTTTTTCCCCAGTGAAGAGCAGTCTGGTCCAATACTTGCCACCAGTCAGACAGAGTCAATACATCATACTGACCCACCAGCTGGGGCTGTCCCTTCAGTTTTCAGGTGTGCTAGACCATCTTTTCACATGAAGTTTAACAGGCCCTGGTCCATGTTTAGTCCTGGAAGGAAGAATGCCACCTGTTGTGAGAACATCTTAAATTTTTCCTCCTAGAAGGTCTCCAGACAATGCCCATTAACCCCCTTCCAGGAAACCTAAGGTGTGACAGCACAAGGAGGCAGATACAAAGCACACCTGAATTCCATAATAAATGTGCTGGTTCAACAGCAGAGAAAATGGTGATTGCAGTATTTGTAATAGCCTTTAGTTATTGCTAAGCTGGTGGGAGGACAGGAGCTACTAAGTATGAATCACAGCCCTCTTCTTAACCATGCATTAATCCAGGATCTCGACATCTACACTGACGCGCATCAGCATGTTTCCAGCACTAAACCAATTATTTCAGGTTACCATTGAAAGGTATGTGTGGGGGAAGCCATTCCATTTTAGGCCGTTACTGGATTTCTCTATGTTCAGACACACAGTACAGCATATGTGCTTCAGCATTAAATTCATGTTTTATCCCTTGGACAAGCCATATGAGTAAATCTCTAAAAGGGCAGAAATTAAAACAGCCTTCATAGGAAGAGCTAGCCAAATCCTCCTGTTGATTGCAGTCCAGGAAGAAAAGATATTTATCAGTGATCATCATATAAACAATATTGCCTGTCTCCTGGTATCATGTAGCTACCTACAAGTGTAGTTAACTCTGTCTATGCCATGACACATAGTTAAATTTGGTTTATTTCAAAATCATTAACCGTGGGGTATGCATTGTGGACAGCCTTCATGGACACTGCTGAAACAGAACCAATGAATAGCAGCATCCTCTGCAAACCCAGCATACTGAGAACTAAATTGCTTGGCAAGACTGTGTCCAGCAAGCACAGAGTCTAGCAGATTTTTTAATAAAAACTGGATCTAAGTATCTAAATCTGCCCACTATGCTCAGGAAAAGTATCACAGCCACTTACTTACAGAAAAAAAGAAAAGACTGTCGCTGCAGGAAAAAGTAAATGCAGCAGACTTGACCTTTGTGCGTCAACAGATTTCAGAGGGTCACATATAACATGGGAAAAACTACTCAGTAAACACTCAGATAAAGTTTATAGATCTTTGCCTGCAAAAATCTCAGAGGGGAATAAGAAAAGAATGGGAGTGGTTTATTTCAATTCCTGCCTTCTATTTTTGTCCTTTAATTACGTCAGGAAAATCATTGAATGAACCACAGCCATTCATTTTATTTCCTATTGCCATTAGGCATGGTAAAAACCCCAGACATAACAGCTTCCAAATGCTTAACTGCAGGAATCTGGACATCCAGCTTTTCTTCTCCATAGTTGTTTGGGATCATGATATTATTGGGCACATACTGTCTTTTGGGACACCAGGGCACTTTAGACCTGAGGATAAGGACAGGGAGTATTGTTGTGGATCTTCTCATTATTCTAGAATCTATAATTAAAATTAATCACCAGGAAAAAAAGAACTTCTAATTACTAGAAATATTTCTAATTCAACACGTAATTTGTTCATGAACCTCAGGGGCTGAAGGAATATCAATAGCAAATTATAATGACAAACTAGGGAAAACTTCAGCCTTTCCAAACCAAAGCTCTGCATTCCCACATCACAGATACAGCTGAAGCACTATGCAAGGTATCACGCAATCATAGAAACACAGAATGGTTTGGGTTGGAAGGGACCATAAAGCTCACCTCATTCCAACTCCCATGCCACAGGTAGGGACACCTTCCACTAGACCAGGTTGCTCAAGGCCCCTTCCAGCCTGGCCTTGAACACTTCCAGGGATGGGGCATCCACAGCTTCCCTGGGCAACCTGTGCCAGTGCCTCACCACATTCACAGTAAAGAATTTTTTCCCAATATCTAATCTAAACCCACTCTCTTTCAGTTTGAAGCCATTCTTTGTCCTGTCACTACAAGCCCCTGTAAAAAGTCCCTCTCCATCCTTCTTATGGGCTCCCATCAGGTACTGGAAGGCCACAGTTAGGTCACCCTGAAGCCTTCTCTTCTCCAGGCTGAACAAACCCAATTCTCTCAGGTATCATTTATGTTTTCAGGCAATACTACAGGGCTGTGTGTTTTGACAGCTCAGGCTCTTGGCCAGCTACAGGGAAATCTCAGCTGGCCTTTGCTGTTGATCTTATCCTATTCTGTGATGCTTAACATCATCAAACCCTGTCACTCCTTAGAGCTGGACCAGAACCTGACTCTGGGGTAAGAGGGGTGCAAGGGGTGGTACAGGAGCCTGCAGCAGGGCAGTGTGTTAAATAGTCCACATGCAGCCATCATTTCACAAGCAATGTCTCTAACACATCGTCTGCCTCCCTGTCCCCATGCTCTGCCTTCAGTGAGGGACATTCCCACAGAGAAAAAGTCAGAGAGGAATAATCTTTGAAACAGCAATTAGGTATTGAGAGGCCTTACTGAAACTTCTGGTTTCCCTATAAAAAACAACATCTAGCAAGAGCAGTTCTATGGGCTAAGGACAAAGATGGGGATGGGGAGGTTTACATTTACTCCCAGATCTGCCCTAGACTTGTGGTGGTACGAGGGCAGTCCCTGCATGCACCTGTGTCCTAAATGAGCAGGTCTGAGCGTGGTTACCCCCAGTCAGCCTGAAGCTCTCCAGATGCGAAGCTTGACACCAGAGCAATGTTGTCTGTGGGTGAGGGATTATTCTCATCTGCTCTTTTCAGAGGCTAGATTCACACCTCCTGGAGGTGTGACTCCACCAAAATGCTGTCCCTAAGAATAGTGCTCATCTCTCCACAGTTACACAAGTCCAGATCTGGTGGATGAGCTGTTACTTTGGGGGTGTTTTCAGAAGCCCGCCTGTGACGTCCAACAGCAAGCAAAACTCAGCAGATGGCTCCTACCTTAGTTCGCTGAGCAAACAAATCATCTCCTTGCCATAAAAGTCACTGGAAATAAGAGACACTGATGCATTTGTGGCTCGATTATGACTAGAGGGTATGGCAAGGTATTGACCCTCTGAATTTATACCCCTGCCTCAATGACATAATAGTTTCCAGCAGCTGGACAACTTAGCCCTAAGTAAATTTTAGCAAGACTTTGGTGACCCCACAGGGAGGTGTTATGCCACAACACTTGGCAATTTCCCTGATACCTGTGTAGCACAAGGTTCAGACCGATGGAACAGTGAGAAGCAGAAATGGCTTTCCCAGGTGTTTTGATAAAGCCTCGCCAATGAGGTGACAGAAGTGGAATTCCATGGCAATCTGTTTAACTGCAGCAGTGCCATTGGAAAGCACACAGCAGCCACAAGCAGAAATGTGACCACAGGGCTATGACTGTGCTCATGAAGATTTTTAATAAACTCATGTAACAGCGCATATGGTGCCACCGAGGCTTTGTTTTCACAGGGAGTACGGAACAGTCAGACCAGATCAGTTTTAAGCCTCCCAAGTCCACTAACTTATTCCTGATGGTGGGCAGCAGCCCCAGCTCAACAGAAGACTGATAAAGGATGTGATGGTGTTAATCTGGTCCCTGTAAAGGTCCCTGTAAAAAAGTAAACTCCCGGGAGTAAAAGACTTGCCAAACACCAGAAATAAAAATGTCAATTTCCAAAGCACAGTTCTCTTTTCTTCCTTTTCTTTTTTCATTTTTTTTCTTTTAAACAGAAAAAGGACAGGAATGTCTTACATATGTAACCCTTCGACCCTCTCTTGTCAGCACTAATGAAGTGAGTTCCAGGATCTCATCACATGTTGGGTATTCCAGGAAAATCTGCAGAAAAGTGTGGTCACTGGTTGTGTTTTCCTATGTTGTTCCTTCTGTCTGGTGTCACCCCATTACTGAGCAGTTAATCATCACTGTGGTGAGTGTCCTCCTCATGGTGGTGCAAAGGAGGACACGGGGTGGCATGGCTGGACAACCTCCTGTCATTGCTCACAGACAGGCCAAGCACACAGCCTAAAGGTCTTGTCTCTTAGTCATCCCCCTCCACAACACTGTGCTCTCCTCTGGCTTGGCTCGGTACCTGAAGCTGCTGCCCGGCAGGAAGGAGGGAAGAAGGGGAGGGCAGAGCACTGCTGAGTGGTGCAAAGGAGGCAAAGTCCAAATCACTGCACTGTGTTCATTATGGTCTCAAACAAGACTCCCAACCAGTGCGGAAGGAGTTTTGTCTCCATGAGACTTAATCTGATGCAGAGTGGAGGACTTAATCCAAAGCAGTCTATGGACTTCACTGAAGATCATATCTGGCACAGCTCAATCTTTATGCACTTCTCAGGGCCCTAATATGCCTTGAGGGCCTTGACCTCACCTGGTATCTCCATCCACAACCCCTGTCTAGAGCTCAGGAGTTCATTTAAGCTCAGCCATGAGCCTTCTATCCTCACCTGAGCTATGTTGGAATCCCCATCTCCAGACTGCCATCTGTCCTAGTTTCCCAAATATATCTATCCAGCTCTACTTCCTTGATGGACCTTGGACCTCTGCTGCAGATTTTTCTTCAGCCCTGTCTCTCACCACTCCTGCATGGGCTCACTAAGAGGGCCCTGGACCTGTTTCATCATCTCACCTTGTCTGGAATGGTCAGGATGAACCCCATCACCAGAATCCTGCCCTGTCCCTGCCAGCCAGATGCTGCAGGACTGCACCCTGGTCAGTGAGAGCTCTGCCTGAGCTGGGATCACCTCTGCTTCCAGCTTGTCCCCTCTTGTAGTACAGCCCCACTCTGGCTGCTCCCTGACGGTGCCTCAGCTGCTCTTTGCATTAATCCAACTTTCACCTTCCTAAACGCAGAAGGAGCAGTGCAGGTTGCTGCTGCAGATATTCCTTCAGGGACTACTGAGACCACTTTTCACTTGATCAGACCACACTCCCTTCAGCCTTGAGCATGAGTGACACTGGGAAACATTTGCAGGTTGAGATGGGAAGAGAGGGCAGCTGGTGACCACGCTGATAAGGTCCTTGAGGACCACCCACCAGGCATCCTTCTGAGATCAAAGCATGCAAGCAGAGGAGGCAGAGCAGAGTCTGAGCCCACTACCAGAGCTCCCTGCTCTCCAATTAAATTTCAAAGAGATTAAGTAACCCAGCTACTGATCCAGCCCAGGGCAATGTGTATTGGCTATAGGAAGCTATATACATCCCTCCTATTTCACTAGAGACTTCATCAGGTGACCCGAGTCCAAGTGGCCCCCTTACTGCTGGTCCTGATGACAGAATTCTGGTTTGACCCTGGGTCCTGATCCAAGATGAAATTTGTCATTGACTCATAGGCCTTGCATTTCCTCTCCTATTGTCTGAAAGCCAATTTCAAAGTTGTTTTCGCAGCCCTTCATGACGTCCCCAGTGCAGCTGTGCTAAATTCCAGTGTGAAAACGAAGAAATAAAAAAGGAACTAGGATCAGAGCAAACATTAAAAGCCTTCAGAAGAGATTTTCCTCTCCAGAGTGTTGATGGAGAGCCCATCGTGGTGGACCCACAGATGCTGTCCCCTCTGTAGCTGTGTTAGGGAGAGTGCAGACAGATTAAATTGATTAAAGTCCTTAAATCTTGCTCTACCACATCTGCCACCCTGCTTTCCACTTTATTTCAGTCTTTACACAGACAAATCTCTTTCTATATTCAGGAAGGATCTTTCTGTCTGCATTGTGAATAAACACAGGATTAGGACTTGACTTTTCATTTTTACTGACCTATATTGAGTCCTTTTCTGTGCTGCTCTAAGTGCCTTTTCATGCCACTCATTCACACTTGGTTTCTGAGTCATTCCTAACTAATTTTGTGAGCTGGTGGGTAGCGTACATACCTTCACACTCATCCCTTCCAGTTAACTGCACAGCACTTTGTTTTAAAGTTTGTTTTATTTTTCGAACCCTCCTGCTCAGCTAATGAGGCCTCATGGCTGGAGAAGTGTGGCAGGCAGGGACACACTGCAGTTTAGCATCTCCTGTATTTTCTGAGCAGCTCTGGGAGGAAATTTGCCCTCTGAAGTCTCCTGCAAGCTGTAGTGTGATGGAGGTGGACGTGCCCTTGCATGCACTGGCAGACATGGCTTTCCACAGTGCAGCACCAGGTTCCTGCAAAGCAGGTTTGAGCGTTATTTGGGAGTCTTGCTTCATACCAGGAGAGCCACCTTTCAGCAGCTGCCAGAGCTGATGTCAGACTCCACACACAATGGAGTTTTCATGTCTTTATCAGTTCGTCTCTTCTCCCTTCACAGATATCCTGTAGACTTTGCACCGGGAAGGGACAAAGTCCCACCAGTCAGGAATAGGGATATTCAGGGACAACACACCCACCTCTGGCTGTACTTTCCCACTTCCGTGTTCTCACTGTGATAAAGGAGGACAAAGCATCTGCGTACCTGTGATCTATGCATACATAATAGAAATTCTCCGTTTAGTGAAAGGCTCAAACCTTCACACCAGCTGGGACATAAAGCCTGGCCAAAGCACTAAGTCAATACATAACACCTCAGTTTTCATTTCCCTTTCTTTTTCCTTACTGGCCTTTCTCAGCAACGGCCTCACCCTAAAGAAACATTTACCGCCTCACCTAGCTTTGTTACAAGAACCTGTTCTATAGGTTTTATGGCTAATGTGGCCTTGAGTTACCAAGAAATCTGAACCTCACTCCTGTGACTTTCACTGTCTAAAATATTTTTAAAGCTTTAGTATATTGGTGGGTTTCCTTTGGATCTTAGTGATCCTTTCCCCCTGAATCATATCCTAAGTGCTTAGCAGTGCAACCCCTCCATGGTGAGACAAATCTGAATGTGAGGAGGGTGCCCAAATTTAACCCTTGCATGGATGAGCAAACTTTCAGGAGCATCATGGATATGTTATGGGAGGATGCCAGGAGACTATCTCCCTTTTTGTCATTTCTGCATTCATCAGCAATCTACAGCATGGGATCTGAAGTAATTTATGAGCAAGATTAGTTCTTTTCGTACACCATAGTAATGTGGAGTTCATAAATTGAACTTTTGCAAGGACTTATTGGAAATAAGCAGTCCAGGACGTGATGTGCAGCCCTGTACAGTTAGGGCAGTGCTTGCATCACCACCTAAAGTCTGGTAGTACCTCACCATCCACTCACGACTTTAAGGCTTGTCTCTTTTTGGGCAGTTTTCTGGATTTCCTAAGCCTCAGTCTACACTGGACTCCAGAAATCAAGACCTATAGCTGACTAAAACGAGGGGCATGATTACTGAAACTCACTGCCAGGTTTTAACACATTATACTGAGCTGGCTTTTTGGCTGCCTTCACTTTATCACCTAATCATAGATTTATGGAAATTCTGAAGTGTTCTAGAAGTTGCCTGCTTAATTGTGGCTATTTGCAAATCCTTGGGCACAATCAAGCAATCAGATGGGAAGCAGTGTCATGCAAAGTCAGTTTTCTGAATGTCTTTTCACAGAAGTAGGCACAGAACCAGAAGAGTTGCTTGTTCCCTCTACCCTGACAAAATTGCCCATCTCCCTCCTACTTTCTTGTCCCACTACTGCACACAGCAATCATTCAGAGGAAGAGGACAAAACCTTAGGTAGTGGCAATACCCACCCCAGCATGCTACTGACAGGTTGTGTGCAAATCAAGAGCACCTCCCCAGTCTCAAATCACCAGTCTTGATAAGAGATTCATGCTGCATAGTACTTCACGTAATTATCTTCCATGCATTTCATATTCGGGACACACGCAGCAGCTCTGGACCCTGGGACTCTCTAACCTGTGTTGTGTAGTTCGTAGATGAAAAGTGACCACTGAAAACCACCATATTGCCATTTGTCAAACCTGTTGGCAAGTCAGACTGTCCCCATCACGAAATATTAGTGTGTTCTAAAATGCTGAGTTTTTTCAGATCTTGCCAAGAAAATACTTGTGATGTTCCTAAACCAAAACATGATTCAAAGGAGCTTCCAAGTAACTGAATGATTAATTTCGCCACTGGAATTCAGATATTCAGAGGATAAAAATTCACGAAATTCACTTCAGTATTAATTGGCAGCTGCGAACACTTTGAAAGAATGCAGCTTCAGGATGGCCTCACAGCGGGGATGACCCTGCAGGCAGGCAGGCAGGCAGGCAGGCCAAATCTAGTGGCTGAGCTAACCCTCCTCTGCACACAGCATCAAAAAATGGCCACAAGGTTCAGAAATCAAGTTGCCCTAGGGGCTCCCTGGCAAATTAGCCTGGCCGACCTGGGACACAGCCAGCCCATGTCAAGGCGCTCTTTGGAATTACAGATTTCACGGCACAATGTGAACTTAAGTAGGCTGTTAAGAGTCTGGCAGAAAAGCTGGCAGAAAGCCACAAGGGCCAGATTCAAAACCTTCCTGACAGAGATGATTTCACTGCAAAAGCTGAGGAACTGACACATTTCCTTTCATATTTTACTTTAAATGGAGACAAATTTCCACAGAAAACTCCCCCCAGGTTCCATTATTGAAAGGCCTTGGAGCCTGATCCTGCAAATGCTTTGACTCACAAATAATTTTCTGGAAGTGTGCAAAGTCACTGTGTCATGCTTTTCCAGATTCGGATCTCCTACAACTGCCCATTTTTCAGGCTGACTCAGCAGCAATCCATCTCTGATGGTTCATCTGGCATGTGTTTGCCTGGTTTGCAGAGCCATAGCTGGCATGCACCCCTTTGAAACAGCACTTGAGACATGAAGCAGATGCAGCTACATCTGCGACTACATCTGCATGAAACAACATACGCTGGTTACTTACAGCATATTCAAACTGCAGATTAAAATCACGGTTGTTTGCTTGAAGTTGTCTCTCTTCCTCTGCAAAGAAGAGGAAACACATCAGTCATGCCTGAGGGTAAAGCAGAGTCAACACAGATGTGATTGAAGCATCAGAAAGGGCAAGCAGAGCTGCTAGAAGGGAGTGACCCAGGGAATGGGAGCCCTGTGCCAATAGCCCTGTGTCAGGGACCTGACATGGCTGGTGACACTGATGGAGCAGCACCGTGGACTGGCACCATGGCTCTCTTAACACCATATTAGCAGTCTTCTCTACCCACAACTCACTGCAGTGCCAGTGCTGGGTCCACAGGTTGTTCACCATCAGGGTAGGAGTTCCCACTTTAATAGCTCGCTCCTCCTGCTCCATCTCTTCCCCCCAAAGTCTCTCTGGAGCTGTTGCCATCAGCCTACAGTTGGTGCCCTTCTTCCAGTACAGGTGCATTTCTGAGCATCACCCCACCAATGGGAAACCATCACCACAGCTATCATGAAATCAAAAATTACTGGAAGGATATCAAAAGGTCATCAAATCTGTCCTTTACCTCAAGGCAGGGACTTGCCTCTCTCCCCCCAAAAATGACATAAAAAGCTCCAGCAATGCCTGTTCTTCAATTGCTTATTACAGGACTGAAGTCTCCTTCCCCAGGACAGTTTTTCCCTGCATTATCTAACATAAAACTCATTTCAATTTCAAGAAGTTTTGCCTTCTCCTGGGAGGGTCAAAGGTGGTCTTCTGCTTCCCCTAAGTTCCTTGTGCTATTTACCAAGGATGCAGAGTACACAGAGTTGAAGGAGGGGATTGTCCCACTCTGCTCCGCACTGGTGCAGCCTCACCTCGAGTCCTGTGTGCAGTTTTGGGCACCACAGTATACAAAAGGTATAAAAGCTATTAGAAAGAGACCAAAGGAGGGTCATGTGAATGGTAAAGGGCCTTGAGGGGAAGCCATATGAGGAGCAGCTGAGGTCACTTGGTCTGTTCAGCCTGGAGAGGAGAAGACTGAGGGGAGACCTCACTGACTACAACTTCCTCAGGAGGCGAAGAGAAGGGGCAGGCACTGATCTCCTCTCTATGGTGACAGTGACAGGACCCGAGGGAATGGCCAGAAGTTGCACCAGGGGAGGTTTAAGTTGAATATCAGGAAAACATTTTTTTGGCCAGAGGGTTGTTGGGCACTGCAAAAGCTCCCCAGGGAAGTGGTCACAGCACCAAGCCTGACAGAGTCCTAGGAGTGTTTGGAGAAGGTTCTCAGGCGTGAGGTGTGGTTCTTGAGGCTGCTCGGTGCAGGGATTCTATGACTCTGTGATTCCAAGTTCACTACCTACTGAAGGCTGTTTAGCCTTTCACTAGTCTCCCCAAGGGCAAGCAGCTCCCATTTCTTCAGTCATTTCTTATGCATTAATCCATCAGTAGCAGCATCAATCTTGCTGCTCTCCAGTGGGCTTCCCAGCTAGTTCACCCCATTCTGGATGAATGCCCAAAATGAGCCATGGTTTGCAGCTGAGGCCTTACCAAAGCTGACCAGAGCACAAGGGACACACAACTTTCCTTGTAAACAATGCATATCATGCATAAGAATTCACCCAGGAGTAATTTAAATATCCTTATGCACCACCAGCACACAGAGGATGGCATCCCAGAATATGATCCATTTTGGCAGATCCTTTCTGTCAGAGCCAGATGCCTCATCAGGCAATGCAAATCTTTCATTTGTCCTTGCTGAACTGCATCCAAATTCTTTCAGACTATTTCTCCAACTAGTCAATTCTAATCCTATCTTTCAGTGCGCTTGTAGCTCCTGCCAGTGTGGTGCCATTCACAGATGTACTAAGTGTGTTCTTTATTCTGTCAGCCAAGATGTAGAAGTAAATATTGAATACCAGACTCAGGATGGGCTATACCCCTGATGGATCTTTCAAGTTTCTTAATAAGTCATCAATATCTATTGTTAATGCCTTTTTCTTTCTGAAAAATCTGGCACTCACTGTATTGTGATTTTATCTCAAGCATGTATCTCCCGTTTACTTATAAAAATGCCACAAGTGACAGTCAAGATACATGGCAGCTATCTGAGGCTTTTTCAATAGCCCTCCAGCTACCACTAAAACAGAATTAATTTTGGTTTGACGCAGTTTTTCAGGACTGCTGACTGTTAATCATCTCTTCCCTACACACACACTCCTAGTTGCTTTGAAGTGGTTTGCTGTATTGTTTTAACCTTTACTCAAGTGAAGCCAATACATCTATAATTGCTCAGCTTTTCTTTTTCCCCTGTTTCAAGATAGATGCTGTGCTTGCTCTCTTCCCAGTCTTCTGAACTTTGTCTGTGAGCCAGACTCTCAAAGGCAGCACTGCTCCAGGGCATGCTTTACCTTACCCAGTCAACCCATTCTCTCTCTATTCCAGCCCAAAACCTACCCCTTTCTCCTCTGCTTCTGGCAAGTATTATGTTAGATGTCTAAAGGACAAAAAAAAAAAAAATTTAAAAAACCACAACGAAACCCCTCTGGTTTCTTAGCTTTATTTGCTAGGCTCTTTCCACTGAGCCTCCTCAAAGACCCCAACTCTTACAGAACAACTTTTATTGCCCTTTATATCCTTGATAGCCTTTTCTCACTTTAAGCCTTTGCCACACTGTTTGTGCTGGATAAAACAAACTGTTTTGCACCTTCTAGAGGCATCCTTCCTTTGTCTGAAGCAAATGGGGAGCTTCTGATTTCACCACTTCCCTCATCCTTCTGAGCCTTTCTCTGAAAGGTGATAACTTATACATGTGCCCTTAATATCAATTAATAATATATGTGCCCTTAATATCAATTATTTAAGGAAATGACAGCTCTCTCTAATTCTCTCTCCACCCCAGCATTCCTTCCCATTAGATCTCAGTTATTAGTTCTTCATATTTACTGAAGGTTTCCTTCTTGAAGTCAATGTTAAACAATTTGATACTGTCACTTTTTCCTAAGTATCATCCCATCATCTCACAACTATTCCTGTTTACACTCCCTCCAGCTTTCAGAGGACCAGCCAGCTCCTCCCATTCCCTCCCTTTTGGAGGGAATTACTTCTGAAACAACCTCCTCTTCTCTCCAAAAATTTACCCACCTCTGCACCAAAACTGTGCCAGCTGAATAAGTTAAGTTCCTCTACACTTCTCTCCAACTCTGCCTCTGCACAGCTAGAATTCTTCATTTACCACCATGTCCTGCTTCTGAGAAAACTATATTTTCTTTTTTTTTTTTTTCCACAAAAGACTGCCCTTCTTAGTTTGCTATGCCTCTGCTCTTTACCTTGTAGCATTACTCAGAGATCTGCAATTTGTTCATCTATTTCTTCAAGCTGCATCTCAGAGCACGCAGTCATAAAAGTAAAACCTCTGTTAACCTTAGAGAATTAGTTTTATTCTTTTCTATTAATATTCCAGCCTCATGAGTTATCACAGCACGTGTCTGCTACACCTATTAAATGATGTGTTAAGACATCCAGCTCTTCCTGTTTGTTCACTTTTGCATTAGCAAGCTTTTAAGCTGTTCAGTGCACTGAACTGCTAGACTTCCTCCTTTTCCTTCAATGACCCTGTAAACACACAGCATCCCTATTTTTTAAGCCCTTTTCAAACCAGCATTTTTTGGTCTCTGTCTGTAGGCTGTTTTCATCAAGCCCTCTAATCACTAACGTGAAGCTATGTTAGCAGGCAAATGTGCTTTTCTCCTTCTTCGGGCACATCTAACAGTATCCGTCATTTTGAAATCAGCTGCCATATGCCCCAAGTGAAGGATTCAGATCAACCACAGCGGATTCATTCAATACCCTCAAAGTGCTTAATCCTTCACTGCTTTCCTCAGACAAATTTTTCTTATCTTCACAATAGGGAGAACAATGTACCAAGAGATCAGAGTCACTTATCTGGTGTCCCAGAGGTAAACAGAAGCAGAGCTCAAGAGGTCCAGACTTGCTGGGCTTCAACTATTGTGTTGTGTGCTCCTTCAGGAATTTTCCTGAGAGCAACCGGGGATTCTCAAAGCCGATGAAAGATAAAGCTATTTGTTAAAAACAGAACTTCCCAACACTTGCCTGTTTCCTGCCATATACTAAGTGCTACCCTTATCCCCTCCTCAGGGGCTCCAAGTCTAGTCCTGGAAGAAATGCCACAGAAAAGATAAATGGTGTTAATGTAAATAGGAATAGATGACAAAGCTTGAAAGCCTCTTGGGCTACACGGCAGAGCCTCAGTGTCACACGGCAGCTTCTGAAGTCCTCAGTGGCCTTCTGTTTTGTATGCAGAAACGGAAATCCAGGTGCTGCAGGCAGCAGTTGAACATGTCCCGAGTTTCTTTGCTCTTCCCAGGGCACACTCGGGGAGCAAGAAGCCATCCTCTTTCTCAGGTTGCCCCCAGGGTCTTTGCAGCCAGGGAAGAGGCACTTGACACATGGATTTGAACTCTAGAGTCTCAAATGCTCTGAGAAAGAAGCTGACACATGTATGTGCCCCAGTGAGGAAAGGTAGCCTCTCAGAACAGTGAGAGATGAAGGCTCCAAATGGCTTTTATGTGAGAAACATTAATGGCAGCAGACGGCTCTGGGATGGCACAGAAACATGAGGCAGTGGGACATGAAACAGAGCAGAAAAGAAAATCAAGGCACTGCACTCCCATATGGCACCTGAGGGCAGGTTTTCTGTGAGAACTCCTGTCTGAAGGCCCCAGGTAACTCTGAACCTGGTTCAAAACTGAATGGAGCCTTTGGCTGCCGTAGCTATCCAGCCCTCTCAGAGGCAGTGTCCCTAAAGGCCAAAACATGAGGCTAATTTCTACTGGCGAGAATTTAATTTTTCCTGCTGGGTAACAGCCAATACCTTTGGCTAAATCAAGAAAAACCACAATAAATTTCACAGGGAGCCTCATCCAACAGCATCAGCAAGGAGAAATTCTTGTCCTTTGGCAGCACCAAAGGAGAACCACTCTGACCACATGCACAGGGCAACACTGCCTCAGTGGTTTTTACCAGCTGAAGACAGTGGGGTCCTACTGCTGTGCCTCCTAATCTAGCAGTACTCA
The DNA here is from genome assembly GCA_013397915.1 of Daphoenositta chrysoptera. Lineage (NCBI taxonomy): Eukaryota > Metazoa > Chordata > Aves > Passeriformes > Daphoenositta > Daphoenositta chrysoptera. Next base: position 134,314 of record VZRO01002962.1, read on the forward strand.
ACCATCATAGACCATGCAACTCATTTGTTTCTGGAACAGTCTGGACAGAAATGAAGACTCTTGCATGATCACAATAAACAAAAATTTAAGAAAAGTCAAGCATTACACCAGCTTTGCCTGGAAACCATAACTCAGGGTTTTTTGGCTGTAGATCCAAGCATGCGTGTCTTATCATGCCCTGTTGATTCTGAAAGCAATGAGGAAAAAGGGAGGGGAAAGCTGTATGGATATCAGATGAGAAGTTTTTCATTTCTTGAAACTTTTTAATATATCTCCAAGCAAGACAAATGTTCTGCTTCTGCAAATTGCATTCACTGGAAAGAAGGAATGGTATTTGTGCTCCAAGTTATCATTTCACTGCCACTGAAAACGATTTTAAATTATTCATCAGTGGAAACTCGGCGTACATAAATATGGCTTAGTGCCCAGTTCTTGGTCTAACCACTGAGACCAAGTCACTGGGAAAGTGCCTGTTTTCTCAGGCAGACAGTTTTAGAAGCTAAACCTCAGAATAACATCTGTATTTAATAAAATTAAACCCATGCCAAAAAATCAGCTATAAATGTAACTGGCCAGCCCACCAGCCTTCTTACTTTAGGACTGCTGCATGGAAAAGTCCTGCAAAAGGTTAGATTCAAGATCTGGTCAGACAGCCTGGAAATTTGTTTCTGGTTTATGCTAGGGAGCATGTGCCAAGAGAAGTGCTTTCAATGGGGTATTGGAAAAGTTTTGTAGATATTGGGTCTTGTGGCTCCAAGAAATAGGAGGTTAAAACCTGCCTCATTTTGCCAAGTCCTATACAAACTAGGCACTGATACCTCATGCACAAAATGAACACAGCCCAATTAGGGGAGTGCCTGCGTAACTAACCCTGACAACAGAACAGAGACAGCATAAACGCTGTAAAAATAATAATCTCTCATCCACCCTTTAAACAAGTGACCTCAAGAGCAAAAACTCTGCCCTGGACCAGCTACAAAGAGTGGCATCCAGGAGCTAGACTCATCTCCTCAGCTTCCCTCACAGAGTAGTTCTTAGCAAAGCAATTATCCTTACCAAGTTGTGAAAGCTGTAACAGATTGTTCTGGTTCCAAGTGAACTGACCCTACTGGGACTGTAATTCTGGTCTCCCCTGCAACAGGCTATACACAGTCTCAGAAGACCCCCTCCAGTCACACACCTCACGATGTGTCTCCTGCTACGTCCTCCTTGTCCCATCTCCCTCCTACTTTCGTTGTCCCTACTTTTTGGCCCAGCTTTTGGTATCATCTCTCAACTATGGCCACCTCACACCCAGCATCCAGGAGATCACCCAGCCATCTCTGAACAGGCAGAGAAATCCTGGCCCTATTTTCTGGTCTTTGTGGGACTATTCCTCCATGAGCACAAGAGACTGTGAAGTGCCATGGTGAGCCAGTACCTCTGTCCTTCCCTCAAAAAACCTGAGAATTACAGTCTCAACTGAAAGGCAACTCCATGGGAGAGGGCAAGTCATCATATATTGTGTTAGGCAACCAAAACCTTTTTCTCCTAGGAGGTTATTATACAAGCTAATACCTAAAATCTCCTTGCACCTTAAAGAAATAATTGCCCCTTTTTGCAATCATTAGGGGTGAAAGAACCATGCAACAAGTGTCTTGATTTGCAGGTACGGTATGTGGGTAGAGTCCCGGTCGTTGGGGTAAAGCGAATGGGATTATTTCTTACAGCACTGATACCACAGGATTTCACATTTGTAACACAGCAGCTCTTTGCTGGGATCAGAGCTGCAATGAGTGAACTCTACCCAAAACCAAAGCCAGGGATCTTTATGAGAACAGTTCATAATCTCATACAGACCAGAAGATGTACGGGTGAAGCAAAGAGCCATACGACAGGTCTGAGGGCCATACTGGTTAAATATCCATATTTCACAGCCCGTCTGGGACAGACATTTGGCAGGCCCCCATTACCTGAGTGTCACCCTCCTGCTGTAACCTGACCGGTGCCAGCACCTGCTGCTCTGCAGCACGAAACCAAAGCCCATCCCTGCCCTGAACCGCAGCCAGAGCCTGGCAGGGTTCAGCCAGCGTGGCTGGGGCAGCAGCAGCAGTGAGAAACCAGTGGGATGGAAACGGGGAGAGGGAGGTCAGAGCCAAGCCTGTCTGGGAGCAGGAACATGCCCAGCTGCCTGGCAAACAAACCTGGTTTTTTATTGACTCAAAGGAGGGGCTCTCCAGGGCTCCATGCTACAAACCCACACATTTTTAATGTGCAGATGCCCCTTTTCTATGGAGACTCTGGCTGCTCTGGCTGGCAAGGATTTATGCTGGCAATCACATGCATTTTAATCTCTGAAATGGAGTAGAGTGTGAGGCATTTAATTAAGAAAAAGAATGCATCATGACCTTACAGAGACACCATCATCAATGGGTTTAGCCCTATTTCCTCCTTCCTGTCCTTCCATTATTAAATAAATATATTTATTGCATCTTTTTGCCTCAAAAAAAAAAAAACAAGAACCCTCCTTCCTCCTGAAGAAATAAAAAGTAATAAATAGACTTTTGTGGTCATGGACTCTGTCTTTGGTGATTGGTACTGAGCTCAGCCTCCTGCTAAGCATCAAACAGACACCACACATAGTGGAATTTCTCACACAGGTAAAACATTTCGTATACCCCTGGTATAGAAAGCCAAATTATTTTGCCACTGGAATCACTAACAGAGGGCCCACTTAGGTGATGTACTGACCTCCTCCATCTTCATGGAGGAGCAGATGAAAGGTCTGAAATAAAAAACCCTGAGGGTGAACTGGAAATACTTCCGCCTCAGGTTTAGTAAATTTTTAATATCAACATAAAGTTCAGTGGTAGAGCCTGCCCTTTGCTAAAAGCAGAATTTTACATTATCACCATAAGAAGAGAGAAAAGAAGAATAGTGAGCTCCAAAAGGATGCCTCAGATTTGCCCAGCATGTACAACACTTGTGGTCAAACAGCTCTCTTGGGACACAGGTGGAAGAAGTGTTGGATAACCTTAAACCTGAAAATATTCCCATTTAGGTTTTTCTAGGAAGAAACAGAGGCTGACTCATTTCTCCCTTTTCCCATCTCTTGCAGTAACACCAGTTCTGGTTTTCCTTCCTTTTCTACTCCTGGCAATGTCTCACTCACATGCCCCTGGCTCTGGGCAGAGGTGGGGACTCACCATGTCTCAAAAATGCCTGGCAACAAATTAATTCTCAAGAAGCATCTACATATTTTCATATTTCTTTCAGTCCACTTCGGAATGAAACATATATTTTTCAAATATATCAGCAGTAGAAATTGTCTCTTCTTCATTTTGAAAAACTTCAATTTCCCTCCTCCCCACCATTTGGTTTAGAATTTTATCACTCAGTGTCCTGGTTTTATTTCTGATAGTAGTTCACAATATTTTGACTAATAATAAAAGGCCAAAAAAAAAAGCAGCTGAAATAGTCCTTTGTTTTTATTTTGAAAACTAGTCTGACAGTGACTGGCTGGCACATATAATTTCCTTTACTAGAAAACAGTGTCTCCTAGACATGCTGGTAAATGCCACAGCTTGACACAATTGTACATGTTGTTAATAACAGCAATGCACAGTGATAGGAAGTGATGCAAAAAATCATAAAAATAAATACAGCTCCAAAACGAACTTTGAGAAGTTTTTCAATTCACAGTTATTTCCCTCATGGGAAATTATGTAAAAATAAATAAATTTTTCATACTCAATGTCTATTGTGGTGAGACATTTCCTACTGGATCAGAATGGGGATCCCAGAAGGCAGCTGAACTCGATGTCCCATAGTGCCAGTTGTGGGCTGCCTTCCCCCTGAGCTGCCAAGCTCTTCCCAGAGCCTGACTGCTCCAAGCCCAGCTGCCTTGGTGAGCAGCAAGAAGGGAAACTCAGTGGAGCCTTCCAAAAGCCCTAGCTCAATTTATAACCTTCCTCTTCCTCTCCCAGTGCCCTGAGGCTGGGCTTATGGAGATGAAACTGCAGCAATGACTGCTCTTCCATCTGTGTAGATGAATTCTCCCTGCTCTCTATTCCCATTTTCTTCATGGACAGTACCTACCTATCTCTGTCCTTGAGGTACGAAGCTCCAATGCTGAACTAAACTGCCATGGTACGAAGCCAGTGAGCAGAGATATTCCACAATTCTCAGCCATCTCCAACCTTCCACATACTCGATGAACTAGAAGTTCCCCCCTTCCTCTCTGTTTCTTTTTCCTCAGCATAAAAGATCCCAGGCACCTTTTCCACAGAAACACCACTGCTGCTTATCTAAGAGGTGTACTTCCCTGCTTCAGCTGGAAGAGCTTCACCAACGTTATCCTGGAGCTGGTTTCCTCCAGGCATCTTTGTGTGTCTGACATGAGCTGCGTTTTAGTTACATTCCTGATTACTTCTATAAAGAACTTGAAACTATAAAAAGCTAACTCTTATCTCCAAGAAACTTAAGACCCTGTAACCTGTCCTCTTAAAGTACACCTATCAAATTTCGCCTCCACCTCAGCTCAAGTGGAAACCATGTCTTGCTGAGCAGAAACACTGGGTCTCATGGGAGCAATCCTGATCCCAGGTCCAGCAGCTGATGACTGAGGTAATCCATTCCCTCCCATGGAAGTCACACCACGAGCATGGCTCTTCAGCAAGGTTAAACATCATCCAGCTTTGTTTTTAGAACATAAATTTGGTCTTTCCATAAGCAGTACTGCTCCTCCAAGATAAGCACATGGGATGTTACCTGTGGAGGGCCTTGCCTACTCACAGGCCGCACAGTCCTTTGGACTTCTGCAAACACAAAACTTACAAACTCTTTGATTAAAATAGCACTTCAACACTGGCATCTACGCCTAGTGAAATGTTTACAAGGAGCAATCATAGCTTTAGGGCTGCAAGGCAAAATAATTAAAAACAAAAGGGGAGGAGAAAACACTCTTAGCTTCCTGTTATGGAAGCTCCTCATTCCCTGATCACCCCAGCTTCCTTTATCCTCTAAACTTCTTCCAGTTTGCTTTCATTGGTTTTGAACTGATGATTAGTTGTGAAAAGAAATTATTTTTCCCAATAAAATACAGGGTTTATATCTAGGAAGCTCTGAGCTTCTCGAATACTTGGTTGAAGATGGTGGGGCTGAACTCTGCTAAAACCCAGGCCCAGGCCCAGGAAAAACACAACACTTTCCTAAGAGAGCAACAGAATCTTTTTGATAATCTGAACAGCTACTGCCTAACAACTGGGGATGCCCTGAGTGGACGGTGGCTCACAGACAAACCTCTGTTCCCTCATCTGCAAAGCCAAGATGGAGTAAAAAAGATCTGGGGCTGGCAGAGACCCTGCCCTGGGAGCAATTGCAACCTCCTCTCCTGGGACTGTCAGAGAAGCAAACGGATGCCCCTGTCTTAACACCAGGGCTCAGAGTCTGCCCTGGTCCAGGAAGGGGAAATAGCAGCACAATTGCAAAAATAAACCCCTGGGAAAAAGCTGTTCAGTCCTCTGAGCTCAAAGAGGTTGGAAAATAATTTAGTGTCAAAATATAAGTAGGGCAGTAATTCCACATTCATCAAATACAGGGAGAAACTCCCTGAAAGGAAAGGCTAGAGACTTTCCCTCTCCACCAGGTCTGCAGAGACTGCACATGGGGTCTTTCGGGGTGCACACACGTGCTCTCAGGGTGCATGTCTCTGATTTACTCTTCTTCCTGTTTTTGATTGAAGGGAATATCTGGGCCATTGCCATCATAAAACAGAATCACGAAATTGTTTAGGTTGGAAAAGACCTCCAAGATCAGTGAATCCAACTGTTTACCCTCCACTGCCAACTCCACCACTAAACCATGTCCCTAAATGCCACATTTACACACCTATTAAACCTCCAGAGATGGTGACTCTACCACTGCCATGGGCAGCCTATTCCCGTGCTTGACAACCCTTTCTGTGAAGAAATTTTTCCTAATATCCAATCTAAACTTCCCCTGGTTGTATCAAGGCCATTTCTTCTTGTCCTGTTGCTTGTTACCTGGGAGAAGTGACTGTCCCCCACCTAACTACAGCTTCCTTTCAGGTAGTTTTAGAGGGCAATAAAGTCTCCTCTGAGACTTCTCTTCACCAGGTTAAACACCCCCCAGCTCCCTCAGCTACTCTTTATAAGACTTGTGCTCCAGACCCTTCACCAGCTTCTCTTCCCTTCTCTGGACACGCTCCAGCACCTCCATGTGTTTCTTGTGAGGGGCTCAAAACTGAACACAGAATTTGAGATGCACCAGTACATTTCATCATCCAGAGACTGCATGGGACCTTTGCACTGTGCATTGCTCATCCACCCACACCCGCAAAGGATTCTTGTATAAAAAAAGCCACCAAAACTCAACTTCCCCAAGGCAGTCATGTGTCACGACAGCGCACAAACTCTGTAGCTGGTTCTGTTGCAGATGTACCACCGTTCACTGGCACCCAGTCTGCAGCACTCCTCCAAGGTAGAATGAAATGCAGGAAAAGAAAAGAAAGTCTATCTTCCCCCACCTGCTCTGCAGGGCCAGACATGCTCCCAAACAGGAGCTCAGGGACTTGCACGTATGCTGTATTTACATTCCTTTGCTCCCACGACAATGGCAGTACCAGACTACACTCACCTTTCAATTTCTTCTTTCCAAATTTTAATCCAAATAGAGACATCCCAGAACTTTATTTTAGTCCAACTCCATGGAACTTCTGCAAGAGAAAAGATAAGGCAGTTCACAACAAATACAGCAGCACATACATATAATTCTATTCCCAAAAAATGGGGGAAACAAATTCCTAAACACTGTGGCCAATAGCCACAGTTTATCATCTAGAATGCTTTAAAATACAAAACAATCTTAGGTTTTCAGGTTGCACTGCATCAGTTGGCTACCTTACCTTGAACATGCTGATCAATTCTCATCTCCTGACGTGGCACAAAGAAGGGGCCAGTGGAAGAGAGACTGAAAAGGACATTACCACTACATTGGTGCTATATGAAAATGAGAAATACACATGCAGGGCTCGCACTTAAGGTACAGAGGAACTGCGTGTCTACCCAGAGCAAGACCAGCCTCCTTGAAGAGGAGGAAGCAGCGGGAAGCACTGGTTTCCTGTAAATCCGCCTCTGCTCAACACGTGCTGGCTCACACTGTTGTCCATTGCTGGTCATCCTGCATGTTTGGGGCAGACTAGAATAAAATTTCTACCCCATTGGCTGCAAACTACCTGGCCCAGAAACCTAAAGCCAGGCACCAGAAATGCATTTAAGGCCCTGAATATATCCTGATAGGCAGATTAATTTAGCATTAAAAAAGAAAAAAAATCACATCAAAACTGGCTGGTAGTGAAACTTTCAGTGTCCCAATCATCAGACAAGCTTATTTAAAGGATTTGAAGGTGATGTTGGTGCTGACAACCTAGAGGATCTGTGAACATGAGAAAAGCTGGCACTGGTCTGTGACCAGGAGCCTGAATCAACAGGAGCACTGTACCAGTTGTTTAAGTGGTCAGTGAGCCAAGCTGAAACACTTAAGGGAGTCACAATCTATCTAGAACAAGTTTTCTAGGTGACAGAATATAGTTTTTGCAGTTTATCCTATGATATCTGGTAGAGCAAGGGTGCATAAGGAGACAGGAATAACAAATATATCATGTTTTGGAAACATGCACATGCAAATACAGCCTATGGCACTGCCCAAATGCAAGCTTGGCCTTCATGTCTTTTCAGAAAATAAAGGTAAACTTTAAGGAAAACTCAACAACAGGTCAAACTTCTGCACAGATCTCTGCTCCACATTCTAAAGCAAAGCTATATTTAGCAGCTGCAGTTCAGTGAGTCTGAATTCAGTGAGGGGTTTGGGAGCCTCTTTGTGCCCACTCTACTTGGAAGAAGTCCCTTTTCTATTCATTCATCCAATTGTTTCTGCTGATCATGACAAATGCTTTGGCAACATTTCTCTCCAGAATTTCTCTGCCCATGAAGCCAAATCACTTAAAATATGCATCAATATATCACAACCTAAAGCTGTCTTGACCCTGCTGACCAAAATAACTTTCCATCCCTGAGCTCAGTCAATCACTTTCAATATATTTCTTCCATGTTTTAGAATTACTATTATGTCTTACAAAATCCTACCAACTAGGATAGAGATCTAGCTCCCCATAAGATGGTGGGAAGAGTGAGACACTACCCACACACACAGAGGTAAAAACCTCAGATTTCCAAAAGCACCAGGAGCCACAGGTCTGATAATCACTAATCTGGTAATCCTGGCAGCCCAAGGATGCAAAAGGTTGACTGGTTGTAATCAGAATATTGATGATTACATGAGCCATATGAACTCTGGATGTTGCTGTATTTGCGAAACATTTTAAAAAACAATAGTCACTGTTCACTGTCAGCACAAAGATGCAAAAGGTGAACTGGTTATAATAATCATATTGATGATTACATGATCCATATGAACCCTGGATCTTCCTGTATTATCCAAACATTTTAGAAAAACAATCCGCAGCTACCAAACCTCTGCCAGCTGTGCACTCAATTGACAGGGCACATAATTTCAGCAGAGGGTGAAAAAAGGATGTTTATATTTTTGGGGGAGCAGAGAAGAGAAGGTGGTTATAAGCCTTCTTTCAGCAGTAATAATGTGAAACAAAGAATAGATTTTCACATCTTCCAAACAAAAACCTGCAACTTCCTTCAGCTCGGACATATGGCTTTTGTTAATTGCTGTGATTCTTTGAACCCTGGTTTCTGGTGGGACTGCAGTGTGACAAGAAGCCTGAAACAATACACTGTTTTGATATGGAAGGCATGTAGTTCCCACAGTGCATTAAATCAGGATTGCATTCACTGAACGTCTTCACTCAGCAGTAAATTTAAATTACCATCATGGCCAGCACAAATACCCTTAGAGGCTTTCAAATCCCACAAAACTTTGCCTTTTAAGGCAGACGTGGGAGATAACTTTGCCTCATTCATTTGTACCAATTACCTCTCCAGTACGTCATTTCCACCACACAGACTTGGCATACCTGCTCCCTTAGTTAAATCCCAGGAGTTATGTATGAATCCTTCCCAAGCTAACCTGATCCTTTAGGCAAAACTCAGTTCCTGACTTGCCCAAACCACAACGTAATTTGAGAATGTGTCAGTATTCAATAGGCACACAGAGGATGGCATTAAGGGCTGGACACACCCCTATTGCATTGAGATGTACCCTTTATTTTCATAATATTGCAAATATCTTCCTTTACTGCTTTGTTATTGACTCACACATCTAATCCCCATACTTTTTTACTGAGGAAAGCCACTCTCATGCTGGCTGTGGCTTCTGTGAGAGGCTGCCTGCTCACACCCCCTCTGTGACAGGACACCGTCACACTTCCAGGGGTCTGTTTTCAGTCTGAGAGTTCATTGACCACCGGCTGCCAGTGTGAAAACAAACACAAGAAAGTAACGGTGAAGTTGTCCCCTTTGGTGGAGCAACAGGGACTGCTCCTGTATGTCTCACTGATCACAGCTTGAGCAGACAGACATGCTCTCTTGGCTGATCTTGGCTCTTCCTGCCTTTCAGTCACAGGTCTTTCTTCTTGGGTTATATTAGACTCTCAATTCTACCTGCAGAGTCCCACATCTTTGCACCTGTATTTATCAACAACCTCCCTCAGGGTATTTTTTTCCCCCACAGATTTCACGTGTCATCAAAATTCATGCCCCTGTTCAGTTTTCTTTACTTTTCTTTTTCTTAAATCTGAGATTCAGTTTCCCTTCCAAACTTGCAATGATGGGTCATCAGCCTCCTATCACTCCCATCCATTTTAAATTACCGTTTTAATTTCTCTTTGTGCCTTCTGGGGAAAAAAAAAATTCTCAGGGAAAAAAAATTATCTCATATTTCATTGGTTGTGTGGCATTTAAGTACCTGTCAAATTTTGATAGCACAATTTCATAGCCTCCTTTTCCTGAATTAATTAAAACCCCATAAACACACAAAAAACATTCTATAGTCAGAAAAAAGGCAATTTCCTGTTTGTCTTAATTTTCCCTGGCACCAGCTATGGTCAGGCAAAGTGAAGTGCTGCTTCAGTCTCCTCTAGTTGCTTTCCACAGTCTGTGTCAGCCCTTCTGGACTCTGTTGTTGTTCCATTTTCCACTTGATTATTTTTGGATTTTCTTTATTTCTTTTTACCCCAGGTACTCTGCACTGTTCAATAAACAACTGGGGCTCAGAGTATTTGAGCATTCATGCAGGTCCAACCCTTCACCTTAACAGGACACATGTTGCTTCCCTGTGTTTTCAGGGCCTATAGCAGAAATTACTAGAAGTTCAACTTCCCCGTTCTTCATTTATGGGGAATTGGGGATATAAGCTACAAATAAATTATCCCCGCTCACCATATAACACCTTTGTACCTACAGGGTGAACTGTCTCTCCATTGCTTACATGTCTGCAAAGACAATCCACCTGCTTTATGGCTACTGACAGTTTGATCACGGGCTCCGAGGATTTCAATATCCACAACGAGAAGCTGCTTTGACAGGTCTTGAATAGGGATGGGATGTTTTCTCACAAACCAAATTCAGCCTAATTTAAAGAAGCCAGACAGGTCAAGGCCATCCCAAGTACAGGCTGGGCAGAGAATGGATTAAAGCAGACCTGAGGAGAAAGCCTTGAGGGAGCTGGTGGGCGAGAACCTCAACACGAGCTTGCCTTGTGCACTCACAGCCCAGAGAGCCAAACGTGTCCTGGGCTGCAGCCAGAGCCCCGTGGGCAGCAGGGGAGGGAGGGGATTCTGCCCCTCTGCTCTGCTCTGCTGAGACCCCCCTGGAGCCCTGCATCAGCCCTGGGGTCCCTGCATGGGAAGGACAGGGACCTGCTGGAGTGAGCCCAGAGGAGGTGACCAAGATGATCAGAGGGATGGAGGATCTCTCCTGTGAGGAAAGGCTGAGAGAGCTGGGACTTGTTCGGCCTGGAGAAGGGAAGGTTTTGGGGAGATCTCAGAGCAAATTTCAGTACTTAAAGAGGCCACAAGAGAACTTGAGCGGTATTTTTGGCAAGATATGTAGTGACAGGGCAAGGGGGAATGGCTTCAAACTGAAAGAGAGTAGGCTTAGATGGGATATCAGGAAGAAATTCTTTACTGTGAGGGTGGTGAGGCACTGGAACAGGTTGCCCAGAGAAGCTGGTTTTACCCTGTCCCTGGAAGTGCTCAAGGCCAGGATGGATGGGGCTCTGAGCAACCTGGTCTAGTGGAAGGTGTCCCTGCCCATGGCAGGGGAATTGGAACAGGATGATCTTCAAGGTCCCTTCCAACCCCAACCATTCCACAATTCAGTTATTTGGCTTGAGAACATAACTGCAAAGCTCCTCCAGCATGAGGGGCAAGTTACAATGAGCTACAACATGAGGAATTTGCAAAGGTTCCCTGAGAGCTGTACTGCAAACTCAGGGTGGAGGGAGTCACTTCCCACTATCACAATCTTGAGAGGCAAAATGAGAAAAGACATGGCACAACCTGGATGAATGCAGAGCAGATGCTGTGGATGGAAAACACGTCTTGTTTCTTGGCCCTGGTTCTCTGGACAAAGCTATATGATACATCAGATTCAATGATAAATGCGAATTAGAATATACTTGGTGCCTCTGCTCCTATCACTTCATTCCCAGACTCTGTGAAATGATCCATGTTAAATACAATCATTTTTGGAAGGGTTATTTTAATCCAGATCATGGGGTGTAGTTCACTACAGACTCAAATTCCTGCCCAAGCAGTGGTCGTATCAGATCTGAGGGGGCAGTGAATTGTGCTGTAGTACAAGAAGCAAGCACCCAGAAATGAAGGGAATTAGTCAGCAGAACAAGATTTCTCCAGTCAATTTTGCCAAATATCCTATGGTGTATATATACACACAAAAAAGTTTAAACAGTCCTGTGCAGGTACAAATTCAGAAAGCGTATCAAGCCTCCAACTCACCTTTTCATGTTGGGTCAGTTTTTGCACGTAAGTTTGGGTATTTATAAATTTTAGATGATGTTTAGGTGTTTAGATGATGTAGCAATCACAAATATCCACAGGTCTTAGAATTCTATTATTTTTCAGGTTCAAGTACTAAATATCCAGCCAATAACTCAACATATGAAAAAATAGATCCTAAGCACTGGGCTCCATGACAGAAAAGGTTGAAAACTTCTTGTTTTCACTGCTCATTGCTCTTGGTGGAGTAATGATGTTAAATGCCAGATCTAAGTCCCTAAATTTTGAACATGTATCACACTGGATTTGGAGGCACAACTGAGAAAATATTATGGATTTAAAATACATCAGGTCCTCAGCCTCCCTGTGTTATCCATGCCTTTGCTGCCACATGTCATGTGCTGGAGCTGGCCAGTCACGTTCACTCACTGGTATTGCAAAAGGAGGACATCACTGTGCAGGTAAGGGCAGCATAAAGGCCTGGCACACCTGGCACAAACTGACCTTGCCATGTGCCACACAAAGGCATGTTTGCCAAGGGGCCCCTTTGAACTACAGCTGTACTAACTGTTTCAGTCAGATTTGTCAAATTTTGGTTCCAAAGAGAACAACGCATTTGCTTTTCCCTGTCAAAAGCAGACACAAACATTTCAGCCATTGGAAGTAATTAGCACTTACAATCTTTCAGCGCTGAAATACATTACTATTTGCATTTCTCCTCCCCTCCTTACATCCTCTTCTGTTTGAATACCTCAAGAGCAAAACAGGGAATAACATGTGTTGTACCACTCCCTGCTTTGCAAACATAGAAAGTGAGCTGCAGGGTGGACAACCGAAATGTGTGTTTTGAATCCCAAAACTACTCTTTTTCAGGACTAAAATCATATTTGGCAGAATTCAAACCTGGAATAAGTTTAAGGCACTGTAAGTGGTCACTCTTGGCATCAGGGTTTACAAAAGGAGTGTAGCCTCTGGTTTACATCTACTGACTCGCTTGCAAAGAGATTGAAAGTATCCCTAAAACCTCCCTGCTTTTTCCATACCTGAAGAGGTATCCTGGATGAGGTGAGCCAGCCCTACAGCAATTTTCTGGTGCTGTTCCAATCTATATATACAGAAACCCATGAAACTCTGCGTTTCCACCCCTACACTCAAATGTGCCAATGCAATTAGCTGTAATTGCTGGGAAACAGGCTCAGTCTGTTATCTGCCACGTCTTAAAGTAATGATCCAACATCCTCCATCTGTCTTCATTAAAACACTCTTTAAACTGACACCAGGATGGCAGTCAAAAAAACTGCATTCAGCTCCTTTGGGTAAGTTAGTTGCAACGACGCTCGGGTTACGGATCAACAGCTGCGGCGGAGCGGGTTCCCAAAGAGAAACGCAGTCCGATCCCTCTGAAACAAACAATAGCAGCTTCCCCGGGCGGCTGCTGCTGCTGCTCCTGCCGCTGCTGCTCGGAATCGTGCACAGCTCAGCTCACTCCACCCAGACGTCTCTCAGCTCAACCCCGAGCGCCTTGAGTAAGCTTCGCAAAACTCCTGGGTCTGAAAAAAAACCCCGCAAGTTTTCTGCTCCCCCCCAACCCCCCGCCTCCCCCTGAAAGTGGCAGGGAAAACAAGCGAGCGGAAGGAAAGCATTAAATCTTACCCTTGAAGGCTTGTAAAAGTCACAGCAACAAAGTTGCTGCCCTCCATAGCACTCCGGTACACTCCTCTCTTCTCATTTACGCGCAGCTTTATCCCCTCCCAAGACCGACAGCTTCGCTCGCAGTCGCAGCGCCAGGTCATTTACCTAAGGACGCAAACCTTATCTGCGCTGTGAGATGGGCATCTTGTATCCTCTCCGACACCCTTAAAGTCCGCCGCTGACTCGCTCTGACATACAATGTCCCGGCAACTACACTTACTCCAAGTTCCCTACTTCTTACTTCAGTCACTGGGCTTGGCTCCTTGCCAAATTCTTTTTTTTTTTTTTTTTTCTCCCCCCCTTTTTTTTTTTTATAGTCTGTTTCCTGTAGGGAGAGTGTAGTAGCTCCCTTTAAAAATAAAATGCTTCAGTGCTCCAAACTGTGAAAGAGTAAAGCAGAAAAGCAGAGCACCTTAGGCTTGGGGAACCCCAATTAACTCCAGAGGCAACAGCTGCCCGCTTTACCTACCTTCTGCCGACGCGGAAGCTTTCAAAAAGAAAGCAAGAGAGTAAAAGAGTCCAACATATCAAATTCCTTTCAAAAAGGATGAACTTGGGAAGGGATCCATTTCTTAGCAGCAGCCCCTCTCCCAGTGTCCGTAAAGCCGGAGTCGGTCAGGACTCCTTAAACCCAGAGTCCTACAAGCTGATCCCAAGGCTCCACCTCACCCACTTTCCAAAGTTGTGAGTAGCAAAAACTCTGCAGAGAAAAGCCTCATAGAGCACAATTGCATAACTCAACCACAGAGCTTCCTCCAGCCAGCCAGAGGATTGCTTCGGCGCCGAATTGCTTGCTCATCCCGAGAGCATGACCTTCTCTTGTCCTCTGGGACACCTGCCTGACCTCACTGTGGTCATGGGGACCCTCCTCACCAGAACCCCCCAGCACCCTCATGAGCCTTCCAACCTTCCCACCTGTTTTCCCACCTTCAATGAACAAAACATTCACTTTTTTGCCCAAGCTGTGGGACCCTTCATAATACAGTGCCCTCCTATATGCCAGTCCCCTGGCGTTTTACCTACCAGATGCTCTGATCTCCAGACCAAAACCAGGACAACTACAACTTTAATCCACTTCTAGCTTCCCTATACCTGTGAATTGCAATTATTTTTAAACCAACATATTCTTTACATAGTCGTGTTCGCAGTAATGCCTGCCAGGAACATCTCCATTTATTGTGACAACACAAGAAACTTTAACATTTCTATGTGTATTTGTGTCTGTTTTTTCCTTCAGCTTCTGAGTTTTCCTACTGGGAAATTCATCAACACTGTTAAAATTAATTTCTAACCTACCCACTTGAATGCATTAATCAGCTGATTAATTATAGTAACACAAGAGTCAAGGCTTTGCCAAAGAGTATTTTCTAGAAAGTGAAATCTTCTGTAGTCAAGAGGAAAGGCATGGAGGACTCTGGAAGCTGCAGTGGCAGTTCTCCAGTGCTGGTCATGAAGGTTGAGGAACAGAGTGACAATGAAGAGGACACTCTACCACCATAAGCATTTTCTGAAAGAAGAGTCTGTGGCCTTTGCTATGACTTCAGGGATATTCTGAGCTACACCAATTTGAGACAATGCTCACTGAATTGGCTTCCTAATTCAAACACACATACAAACAACCAGCATGGGACATGGCACACAGGACTGATCTCCTCAGGATCCAGGTCATTTTATGATGATTATAACCTTGACAGCACCTAACTGGAGAAGAAATTCCCCCTGCAGTAGCCATTTCTCATGTTGTCACCACCCACACCTCATTTCAGCAGCAACAGCCCAAGTATCACATTTTTTCCTGCAAGCAAAAGTACAAGGATCTGGATTAATTTCAGTCCTTCTACGTATTTGGAGGACCCCTTGGTTTTTCCTCATTCTGGAGTTTTCCTCCTTCTTATAACTTTCATCTGCTTTTCTTCATGACATTTTAATATGTTGGTTGATGACGAGTCATTCTACACTACTCCTACTTTATTTGCGGCTGTCTTTATACTTGCTTGTTACCACTTTGACCTAGGCCACAGTCATTTCTTGCTTCCTAGAGTTAGGTTTGTCTCCTTCCTCTGACACACAAGTGGAACCAACCATAAAGTCACCCAGCCTTGGGTCTTGTTTAGACTTTAAAATAGCTAAGAGTTTAGCAGGCTGTTTTGTTAATGATTTTTCTTGGCACTGCAATCCACCTCACATACATTGGCCATGACTTTTTCCCTCAGCTATGCTTTCCTTGTGGACTCCAGTGAACCTCTCACATAGGGAAGCTCAACACACATGGAAGCACTCAGAGGAGCAGGAGTGACTCAGGGTTATGAACTCAGCTCTGGTTCTCTTGTCCTTGCCTTACACTTTGTTCCGTGGATAGCATCTTCCCAATCACCACACGATTTGCATCCTCCTTTGCAGACTTCTAAACATGCCAGGGCGCACTGCTGTCTGCAGTAGCACTTGTGGAAATTTCAGTTCCTGTATAAAGAGTGTACACATATGCCGAGCGTCCTCTGCAGCCAGCATGGTTTGGGCAGAGATTCAGCTGGACAGGTGCAACAGGGCAGCTGTGACTTGCCATGATCCATAGTGGTGGGAAGAAGTTAAATCTGTAGCTTTTCCAGTAAACGAGCTGTCTTTTTGGCCAGGCAGCCTCCTCCACACCGTGCTCCTTCACCTTTGAATCCTCCCCTTTCCCAATGCCCCCTAGTCATAGAGGGCTAGCTAGAGCGGGATGGATTTAAATTCATGCCATTAAAACCTTATCCTAGGACGGTATCTGGGAAAATGACCTCCAGTGCTTCAGCCTCTGCGGCATTTCAGCTGGATCAAGAGGCAAAACTGAAGCCTCACTGACACTGTTTTAAGGGGTGCCCTCAGCCCACCCACCAGATCAGATTAGCTCTCCCTCCAAACAGCAAAGCTGACAGAGCAGAGGATCCTCTCTGGAGCACCCAGAACCAAAACATGTCTGGTGAGCTAGTAAGGCTTTGAATGTGTTAATATGCCCTTGAGTAAGTAGAGTGAACTAGAGGATAGGAGAGAAACAGGAGAGAAGCACACGCTGAAGAATCCCACAATGTAGACTTAAACCAAGTGTCAGTCTTTAAGAGAATCTTTCCCTATGACATACAATTTTTAAAATTACTTTCATCTTGATGCTTTCCCAATGATCCAGTATAGTTCAAAAGGAGCACCGATGGTCTTTGTTTTCTCTTACTCTCTTGTAACTGCAGTCTGCCACTCCTGAACTGCCAGGTTTGAAGCTTGACCTTCTCTGTAGAGAAGCAGCTGTGGTTGATGAGCCAAGCTGGGCTCCCCACATGCCCAGAGCTGGTGCAATCTCCAGGGATCATTTCCACCCACCAAGCTCATCTCCATCTCCCAGAACAGCACAAGTGCATTGCTCAGTCCCTAACCATGTCAGTCACTGTTCTAGAAAAGCCTTTCTACATAGCACTGGAGGGCTTCCTCACAAACCCCCAAGGGCCAGCCTTAGATGACTGAATCTCCTCCCACAGCCTCTGCTCTCCTTGTCCCAACTTTCCCCACTAGTCCTGACCAGTGAGGAGCTCCTTGTGTAGGGGAGACATAAGTAGCCTGCTTCACTGTGGGGACCCCTGGAACATCTGTTGAGCACCTACAATGGGTCCAAGGGGTCAGATGGCCACCACTAGCTTTCCTATGAGAGACTTTCTGTATCCTCTTGGTGTCAAAAGTCAGAGTAGGATGCATGAGAAATACAGGACTGAAAAGGAACAAATCAGGACATTATTGTCGACATCTTGGATATGAGAGACCAGTTTAAAAAACAGAGTGTAAGGAGATCCTCCAAGTTGTAAATTGCTGTAGTCCAGGAAGAACCAGCACAATCAAAAAGTGAATAATGAAAGACCAAGGGTCCCAAAATACACTGTATCACACATCAAGTGCACCGGCAGTGCCCTTGATCCCTGTGGAGGATGTGGCAGATGAAACTGTCCAACTGTCAGAAGGCACACCACAACTCTGCAGAGGAAGGGAAAGTGAAATCCTATATATCCTGTTATCATGGCCTGCCTGTGGGTGGAAAATGAAATGGGCAGAGGAGGGTAATGTCATGAAGTGACCAATTGTTCTAGGGCTGTCCTTGCATTTTGGGAGCTACTCTGCTCAACTCATTCAGCTGGTCCTCCAAGGAATTCCAGATTAACTCAGTTTGAAGGGGTGCTCTGGATTCCTACCTGTATGCATCCATCTCTGTGGGTATAATCTGAAGTGTGCAGCTCTAGCACCGCAGGTTCATACAGAAGTATTCCCATACTTCACCAGTTACTCCAGGAGCTATGAGCTGTCCCAGTACACGCTACATGGCAATGGTCAGAAAATAGCTTTTGTGAGTGTGTGTGGAATAACTGGAGTCTTACTGATCAGGATATGGTGGAGTGCCACTTACCTTCATCAGGGAAGGAAGGGTGTGTAGCTAGAGATGCCTTTTCTCTGGCAACGCCCCTTGCCCAGTATTCCAAACCCTTAACAAACAATGGCCAGCTAAGGAAAATCATGAGAACTCAAAAAAGGCCTTGACTCATGTCTTTAAAAAGAAAGCAACAACCTGCTCTGGCAACTATTGATCTCATCTTCCTGGCACCAACACCTGCAAATGTGATATCATCTGATGTTTTAAAACAGAAATTGAAATAATGTCTCTCAGGTGTCGCCTTTGCAGCCCACAAGAGATGGAGCAGAGCCAAAAACATTTCAGTGAAAGAGCTTTCATCCAGGTTCAGGTGTTCAGGTTACACTGAAGGGCAGATAAAAGTGCGGGGAAAAAATCAATTCTGCAGGGAACAAGGCCCAAGGCTAACTCATTTCTGAGTCCAGTTCCCATGAGATTTGGGATCTTGTGTTTACAAACTCCCTTCTGGCCAAAAATTTCACTGCTCTGGTAGGGAAGAGGCTGTTGCAAGGGGAGAAATCTCCTGGGTAGCTGAAATATTCTCTGTGATCCTATGAGAAATGGAGTGATTTGATGGACACAGATACTGGTGGGAGCTGATGGAGATCCTCCTGTCTCAGTATAACGTTCCTGGAATAAAAATCTGTGTCTCTTCCTTTGCCCGTGACACTGCACGTGCCCGACTGCACTGGCAAAGCCCGGGGATTAATCAGCTGCTGCAGCAAACCCCAGAGGTGTCCACGCTGCGTTTAACACATATTTCCTAATCATCGACAGTGAAAAAGTGGGGAATCCCAGGGGGATGCTTGGGAGGGCTCGTTAAAAGCTAATCACGCCAATGTGAATAGAAAAAAAAATCAATAGCTGAGGGCAAAGCTGCAGCCCAGCTCGTTTGAGCTCCTGAGGAGAGTGCCCTTTGTATCAGGGATGTTGCACAAGGCCCATGGCTGCTGCTGGCAAGGCAGCTGCTGCCACAAACACATATGCCATGCCTGGTGACACTTCAGACACTGTCACATGCCCACTCCTCAGATACACATCAAAAAACCCAGCTCAAACCACCGAGGAATTAGGATATCCCTCAGTGGGACCCCATGGTTGAACGCACAGAGGAAATCCAACCCATGCCAAGCCTCCACATTTTAGAGTCTTCCCACAATCCTCCACATTCTTCTGTGCTAGGTATGTGTGGAAGGGATGGGAAGTACCTGGTTCTGCATGGGGTAAATTGCTTTTGCATTCCCTGCAACATCAGCCAAGAGATCTGGGATTTATTTCTTTAAGTCCTCTGTGGTTTTCGTTACTTATTGCTCTGACAGTCAATTATCCATCCCATGAAAGACTTAGTGGTGTTCTGTGAGAATTCCTGTAAATAGCATGTCACATCCATTATGCTCATAAGCATTTTAGCCATAATTCCAAATTAAACATACTGTATGCACTAATATTTCTACTGTCTCTTTTCCAGGTTACAATCATATCTATCCTGCCAGGAAAAATATGGAGGTAACTTGCTGCCTTCCACAAAATTACTCCTAGTATCAATGATCTTTTTTATATTTTTTAGTATTATTTACTGAATTAAGTGTTCAAGGCCTGGCTAGATTAACCTGGTAGAAGGTGTTCTGTCCATGGCAAGGGGTTGGAGCTAAGATGATTTTTAAGGTCCCTTCAACCCTAATCATTCTACCATTCTATAATTAGGTCCTTTTTATATTATTATACCTTTTGATGGCTAGGTAGTGATAAGCTGGCCCACTTTAAAGGGGTCAGAGGGCCTTGAGGGTGACCAACTAATGTTCACTGTAGGGATGTGCAGAAGGACCAGCATTCCATCAAGCTGTGATCCCAAAAGGGGATGTGAACACACAGGAGTATAATACTGTAGTGCTGATGACTGGGACTGAGTGACTTCATGACCTGTCAGAATTCAAGTTCTGTGAACTCTGAGAAGAACAAGGAAGCCCCTGCCTGGTGGCAAAGGAGCATGGTCACAAAAAAAAGTAGCCATCATAAAAAACAAGGCCCAGGGAGCCTAAGGTATTGACAAGAGAGAACTTGGCTCCCCCCTGGAATATGAAACTTTGGGTAACTAACCAAACATCTAAAATGTTTGTGCTAATACAATATGGCATAAATAAGCACAAAACAATTCATTTCCCTGGATATTTCCCCAACAAAACTGAATGACATTTTAAGCAACAGTTTGCACTTCAACTGCAGCACCACCTTGGCAGTAAATAAGCCATATATATCCATGCTCTGCCAGCATGGCCACAGCACATGCCAGGTCCCAGCACTGCCAGCCTTTGCTTTTATTCAGTGCAAGTTTAATTTATTGTTATATTGTTCCTGCATCTGTTCTCCAGGAATTTAACAGAAGTGCCCTTGCTTGGCTGAGAGCAAAGACCTGTATTATTCCCATCTCCATGCACATCGACAGTCAGCATTCAGGCAGTGAATTCCTGCTAACTGAGATAGAAGTTGTACATGTGAATTTCTCTGCAGCCTTATGAAAGAGAGAACAACCTGATGGGTACCTGGGGCCTTCAGGATGTGATGGCAGAGTTAGGAGGGCACGCTCTTCTCCCATCAGTTCAGGAGAACCTGAAGCAGACAGCATCAGCTAAGCCAGTGAGAAATGTGCAGTGCACACAGCCACGAGGATGCTGGGGGTGTAGGTCATTAGAGGTTAATCACTGCCATTTCTGCTGTTGGGGTATGAGGCAGTATCACAGAAGATCCCTTTAAGATCAAGGAGATATATGAAAAGGGAGGCAGGTTTTTAAATTAAAGACCCTACTCCTGGTGTTACAGTTTTTCATACCACTTCTGGTTTTCATATGCTGCTTAAGTGTTAAATAAGTTGTGGGCCCCATAAGAAAAGACAGCATTTGCTGTTTCTTATAAAGTGATCAATGTTTTGTTGGTGTATCTCCAGAAGGCAATGACACACACCCTCAAGCTGGTAATGTGCTGATGAAGATACACAACAAAAAGAACCCCATAATCAAAGACTCTGGAACTAAAGGGAATGAAGTAAGGTTTCAGCAGTACTGTGCCGCACCAAATGCCTAGTCAGGAGAAATAAAGAAAGTAGTTTTCTTAATAAGGAAGTAAAAAACCCCACAAAACCCATGGCCCTTTATCTTGGTGTGGCACTGAAGCATAAAAGCTCACCCATTTTTGGTGCCTCCTCCCCACAAGGAGATAGATAATCGTTAGATAATCACAGGATATCCCAGCTTAAAATAATAGAGAGAGGTGGAAACTGCATGAGGATTAGTGCAGACAATGAGAAACTGCTCTTAAGCAGAATCTTCAGGGCGTGTTTTGTTATTTTTGGTTCTTTTTGTGCTGTGTTCCATTATTTCCAAATTGGCATTTTTAACTTTCTTAGCAGCCTTTTAACAGGTAAAGGGAACCTACAAGAAGACTGGAGGGGGACTTCTGATGAAGTCATGCAGTGATAGGACAAGTGGGAATGGCTTTAAATGGAAAGAGAGTAGGTTTAGATTAGCTATTAGGAAGAATTATTACTGAGAGGGTGGTAAGACACTGGCACAGGTTGCCCAGAGAAGCTGTGGCTGCCCCATCCCTGGAAGTGTTCAAGGCCAGGCTGGATGGGGCTTGGAGCAACCTGGTCTGGTGGAAGGTGTGCCTGCCCATGGCAGGGGCCTGGAAATAAATGATTTTACAGTCCCCTCCAGCCTAAACCATTCTGTGATTCTATGACTATAACCTTGAATCTTGGCAAAGACAACATTCCAGATGTGTCACATCTCAAAAGCAGAGCTCTGCAATGCTTTGCCTGGGGCCCAGCTCCACATTGGGCTGCTGGTATCCCCCATGCCCAGCTGCCCATGTAACTGCTTAGGCCGGTTTGACAGCAAATATTCACAGGGATTGAGCTAAGCAGAAATATCTTCTAAGGACTGTTAGTATCTGGCCAAGTTCCCTGGGTGAAGCCGAGTACTAGAAAACACGTGTAATCCCTAAAGACTTTGTAAAGATGGTGTAATCAGAACAGAATAAATGCTTTGTGTCAGTAAAGGAAAGTCATAATTTCTCTTAGAAAAGCCTGATTGGATTAGCTCTGGGGATGAGCATGGTACAGAGACGTAAACAGGTCAGACAGAGGTCTAAGTGTTTCTTTGGATGCCATCTGCTTAACAGGTGGTGTCTGCCCAGGCAAGGACTTGAATTTTTCCTACAATCAGATTGCTGTTTTGGCTATCGGAGAAAAAAAAAGCATTAAGCACAAAGGGGTTAGTCAAAGGCAGTGTCCCAAGTGAGTTTGCGGAGCATATTTGGGAAGAGCATATTTACACTAGTCCAACAAAAAAATGCTGAGAAAAAATGCTGTTTGTAAACTAAATAAAGAAAAGCACATTTGCCTGGCCCATCGACCTGCAGCACAGCTTTGCAGCAAGGGTTGATTAGAAATGAAACTGGTGACAATCCAGAGAATGACAATCTCTGGCAAGCACACAAAGTCAAAAGTAGTGTCCAGTGTCCAGCTGGAGCTGGGAAACCTCCCTAGTGTGTGGTGAAGTTGTGCTTCAAGCTATACCTTGAGACTCCCAAAAATGCCTAGGACATGAGGCAGCCATGCCAGTGAGGCATAAAATCTAAATAGACCAAAGTGTATATTGCTTCATTAATCAATATCTGATGTAGTGGAAAGTTTTTGGATGAATGATTTCTTGGAAACTTGTTTCAATCTGCAGCTGATCTTGCAAGTGTTCTACAATTTTGTTTAGGTTTTTTGGTTTGTGTTTCAAGTCTTTTGTTTGTAAACGAAACAAGAAGAGGCCTCCATGGAGGCTCTTACATCACTTGAAGGGGAAGAGACAAAGAAAGAAGGAATGCACTTATGGACCTGTGAGGGCCAGGCAGCAGAGGCAAAAGGATTTACTTTAGGAGCATACCAGGATGAAGAGAAAAAGCCCTACAATTAGACATAAATTTAAAGACAAACCCATTGCTTGACGGATACAGTAGTAAGGAAAGCACTGGAAACCAGTGAATTTAATGTGAGATGCCTGTGTTTGCAGGCAGTGGAGCCTGGAGGTTCCTGAAAGGTACCCGGGAAGTCTGACACAGACAGTGAGGCATCAACTGATCTTGCAGCAGATAGAGCTGCAGAGGATGTTAATTGGAGTAGTCACGGTTTGCAGTCCCACAAATAAACATAAATCATCATCAGTTTCAGTTTATGCTCACATAACAGTTCCTACAAACTACAGCAGCTCAGGAAGAGATGTGCTTCGGTTTGGATGGCTTTGCTGTGGGGGAGCAGCCTTTAGGATACAGCCATCCCAATCAGTGCAGAGACAGAGCCCTCAGGAAAAAAACACTCCGAGGGCATGGCTTCAAGGGTGGAGGGGTCTAGAAGACAAGGGAGAGCAATCCTAATTGGAATGCAAGACATCACTCTCTTGCAAACATGCATAAATTAAGCAAACCCATTGTTCTGACTCCCCTCACACCTGTACCAGTATCTTTTGTACTCTTGTAAAGCCAAATCTGTACATTTAAGATCAAGAAGTAAACTGTGTCCTGTTTGTCCAAGAAGTGAAATGGCAGGTGGGGAATTACTGGTAACATTTCACAACACAACAAGAGTATATAAATTGGACACAGCAGCTCTTACTGAGGGGCAGGGGAAAGCAAGTGGAGGTCTTAATGTTAAACTAGTGGGTAGTCCAGATTCCCACTGAAATAGCAGCAGCTACACATCAGAAAACTCAGACACACAAGAACAACAGAGCAGGAAGGAAGTAATGGATGAAAGAGTAACACGGAACCACCTATGGAGGCAGGCAGGGAGCTGCTCAGGCCCCTGGAGTGAGTCAGAGGAAGGGAAAAGGAGTCTTGTTTATCTATGGATCACAATCCTGTCCACAGCCCTTTCACTGCTCCTGCTTGGAGTGTGGCATTGGAAGCACTGGCAAAATCAGAACATTCCACCTTTAAATTGTGAAAAATCACCTTTAATTATAGATATAGATTAGATATAGATCTACAGACAGTAGAGCAGAACTCACCTCTTTGACTTTTCCTGCTGCATGAGTCTCCAGGACTGGGGTGGGTTTTCCTCCTTACCTCTACACCACTTTATGTGCCTGCAAGAACCTAATGCTGCTCCTGCTGCAGCCAGTGCTGAGCCCATGCAAACATTTCTGGGTCCCAGACTGGACCCATGAGTGTAAGGGCCTGGACAGCTACCCAGAATAAATACAGCAAATCTAACTGTGTGCAAGGTGAGTCCCCAGTGGGCACTGTGTCCCTCTAACACAGACTGCCTGGTCACAACCCAGGGATCTGTCGTCTCTGATAGAGATGAGCTATTCCCAGTGAAACTTGGGAGCGTGTTTCCTGGCTGATTTGAAGAGAGCTATACTGTCACCAAACAGCATGCTTTACTGTGATACCAGCAAATTAGCCTACATCTTTGTTTTCTTCTTCCAGTGATTTTTGTTTTGCTTAAGCCTGGAATAGTGACTTTCATTAATGCAAAACTGTGTGTAGGTCATGAATAAGCTAACACCTAGAACCAAAGCTAAAGTGCAGTAAGTCACACATTTGACTAAATAGGGATCCACGGGGAGCTTTTATCATTAAGAAAAATAAGCCATCCACTGAAAAGGAAGTAAACAGTTACTTGTGTACTGTGAATTGCAGTGTTACCTTACTCTGATGTTTTGCAACCAAGTTAATGCTGAGAAATAAAGAGAGTGCCTCTTATCACCAGCAATATGGCCTTAATCTTTGTTTTCAATACTGGTTTTGAAGTAATTTAACATTTGCAGAGTTAGGTATTGCTGCAAATTTGCTTTAGCTAAAACAAAAAAGGTTCCTTCTCCCATAGCCTCATTTAGCAAAATCTCCTGGCTTTCATGGGACTTCTTTTGCCTGTGTCAGGATACCTGAATAATTATGGGCAGAGAGAGAAGAGCAATGCTTTGTGGTGAAAATCCTCCTTCAATACATGCTAAAGTGTCTTACTCCTGGGATGAGAGTCAAAACAGTGCGAAATGTGAGGAAACATCGGAGGACTTAGGATGGATTTTGGGGGAAGAGGTGATTTTTCTCTGTAGTACAGACGATATTTTGGATGTGTTTCCTCTAGGAAAGACTTTGCAAAGTCTTTGGGCATCCACAAGTTGACATCACCCCTTTGCAGTGTGTTACATACTAGCTCAATGAAACAAAAATAACTATGCTAAGAAAAGACTGTCCAGGAGAAACCTAACGCTGTGATTTCTATATAAGGGTCTTAAACAAGTGGTGCAAATGCTTTATCCTAGTCTCATACCCTCCAGTTTTAAAGGCAGTGACACCATTTGTCACTTAGCACACGACAGGCCAGAAAACAACTTGCTAGTTGTCCCATCTACCAGTTTGAGCAAGAGCACGTCTCCTCTGGAGACAGTCAGTTCCGATGCAAACCCCTTCATGATGGAGGCTTGTGTTTCATGTCTTTATTGTTAAATTAAAATGCAATTGCCAGTAATGATGGTAGGGAGAACTCAGAGCACTTTCCACAGAGAAGGAGAAGCCCAGCTCTCCTTTCAGAAATTTATACAGCGAGAGAAGAGGGGCCTGGATCCAAAGGCAGTAAAATGAA
Source organism: Daphoenositta chrysoptera (assembly GCA_013397915.1). Classification (NCBI taxonomy): domain Eukaryota; kingdom Metazoa; phylum Chordata; class Aves; order Passeriformes; genus Daphoenositta; species Daphoenositta chrysoptera. The sequence continues at coordinate 160,048 of VZRO01002962.1, forward strand.
TGTACTTTCCCACCGACTTTGGAGAGATTTGCCAAAGCCACACTGCAGTGGTCCCAGCTTGCTCTACGTTTGAGTGTTGCGGACACACTGGGTCTGGTACTACAAACAGAAAACTTTGACGCCAGGGTCATTATTGAGAGCTAACATTTACAGATACAATAATAATCCAGTATGCAAAAGGGAAAAAAATGCACAGGTAAAAATAGCTGAAATCTGGGCTTCTATGCAAGTTTTTACACTTTTCTCTTAGAAGAGGAAATAAAGAATTGGTCCTACCTGGCTGTTCTGTGTCTTCTGTTCAACCTGGAGCTGTTTGTCACGACGAACAGAGGGGATTGTTTTCAGCACCACGCAAAGAGCCGCAGCTTCTTTTCAGCTCCCTGGACGGTTCCCGCAGAGCACGCCAGGCTTCTCCCCAGCTGGAAGGTGAGGCTGGCGAGGGAACACCGCGCTTTCCAGGATCCAGACCCGTGCAGGGGCACGCTGAACGCGATCCAGGAGTTACAGGATGTCTCGGCGTGTTCCGTGTCCTCGATAAGGACGGCGAGGGGAAAGGCAAAGTTCCCGAGGCTGTGGGTGGAACGTGGCACCGCGCAGCACTGAGTAAATAAAAACCAAGTGATCGTTGGACTCGGGTGTGACACCAGGTATTACAAAGGTTTATATACCATAGGCAGGACTCTGCATTTCGTCTGAGAGAAACGCAGCCTAAAAAGCCCTGTGGTGGCACCCTGCTTTTTGCAGCTAAAGCAACAGCGAGACTTTGAGCTCAACTTTTGGCAGTCGGAAGATTTGTCTCCTTGGACAGCACTCAGATGGAGAATTTCCATCGCGAAATTTATTCTTTCTTACAGGTCAGACGTTTCACTGCCTCCCATAAGGACGTATAAAATGCATGAAACTTCTGTGGGATAGTTGCTTGTTTGGGGAGTTTATGCCGCCAAGTACAAGAGGATCCTGATTCATGTTTCTGGATTCCATGGTTATGAGAAAAAAACACGTAGGTTCAGCTTTTAAACACAGTTTTTTGTTTCAATGCCCTCTTCAGACTAAATAAAAAGTTTACAATCATAAATCTGAGAGAAGAGAAAGGATTAATCTAAAAAAGCCACCTAAGTACAACGGTGATAGGGTGCAATATGAAAATTTGTGATTAAATTAAATTGTCTAAGTAATGACATTTATCTGCAACACCAGTACTGCATACTTTCCTACAGTGTGATAATGCAAACTTCCACTGCTAATTCACAAGCTTTGATTTGCTCCTTTAAGGTCTTTTTGCCACCTACTTTTAGGTTTAATGACACCTTCTGCCTGAAAAATTCCAAATTAGTGTCAGGTTTAAATAGATAAAGATTTTTTTCAAAGAAACTTTTTTTTTTTTTTTTTAACATTCTTTGCAATATGCTAAATTATTGAAGCAGAAGCCTTTCTAAAAGGTAATTCACACCTCCTTAACCACCTTATCTGTTTGGGAGTTTTTTGTTCTGTCTGTTCTTGGTTAATGAAAAGAGATTCATCAGTACCACTGTTCCCTGCAGCCTTTTTCAAACTAAATCTATTCTTTGGCTTTCAGTGCAGCAGATGGGATTGCAAACATAGCAGTGAAAGCTTACAATTTTATTTAAAGATCTCCCAGTAGATAATGGGCCATGGTTATGACTAATAGGGTCATGTGGACAGGACCTAAAGAAGGAAGGATAACAGCCTGAGCAACACTGAAATGAGACTCAAATCCCCTCTCACATCTGTGACAGATCCTGGGCGAGTGAATAAATGCTGCTGTGCTTCTCTTTCCGTATTCATAAAAGGGAATAATAATTATTCAAATCATCAAGAGACCAAGTAGGAGACATTGGCAACTACAAGGTGTTTAGAGACACATCAGTGACACCTCAGAACACGGGAATTTCTAAGTCTCATGTAACAAAGGCAGAGGCTATCCCGAAGTCCTGTTAAACACACTTTTATTCCCCCCCCCCCCCACCTTGAAATGGAAACAATCACATATCTGTGGGGCACAAATAAATAAGCTCCTTTTCTGTTTACTTTCCAGTTCTTGTATTGGTTCATGATACTATTATTGAAACAGAAGGTCTTAAGGGAAAAAGGTGCCACAGAGTGCAGCAGAAATATGACAGCCTCTCCTGTTAGCGTTTTGCCTCCAAGCACTACAGCTATGAGTCAGCGAGCTGATAGGAAGGCTTTTACATAGCATTCAGAATTAGTCTTGGAGGATACACGAAATTACAATTCTTTCCTGTCTGTGCTGTGTTGGTCACTAAAGTAAAAATAACTTAAAATTAACAATGGTTAACAATTTGGAGCTGAGAGTATAGCTTTAGATTAAAGTTTTTGTAGCGTGAGAACTCCCTTCATTTGGAGTTTAAAAGCTACTGTTTAAGAATGATGCAATTTTTAAGGGAAAAAGAAAGACATGCTGCTGCCTGATAAAAGGCCGTGTTGCAAGAACTGCTTACAAGATCTGCTCTTCCCTTAATGACCCTCAGCACTTTTCCAGAAGATTTCTTACAGAGGAGTTCTTTCAAAAGTTGTTGTCCCCTTTGCAAAATACAACGTTTCGGGGAGCATTTCCCCTTTCTCCCATCGTGTGGACTGTGGGTCGCACCAATAACCTCTTTTTCTCATGCTCTGTGAATTCAGTGTGAGTTTGTTCAGACCTACTGAGGGAGTTTCTTCACTCTGAGTTTCTGCCTTAAAAATATCCTGCTGTGCTGTGGCTTCCTCCTGTAGCTGTCATGTGCTGGGAAAGAGGCATGGCAATGGACAGACCTCTTGTGATTTCTTATGGACACTCATCCTGCCAGCGATATGCACAGTAGGCATCCTGGAATAAGAAAATTTAGAATGACACCATGACAGTGAGTTATATCTTAGCCATTAGTTTTGTGACTCTTTAAAAATTTTGTAGTGAACTCTGTTTAATCAGTTAAGGAATGTTTGACTGTGATTTTAGCTGCTTTTGTTTTAAATCTGTGTTGGCTGAGTGGCAGTAGAAAACCCTGAGAAATTACCTCACTTCACCTGCAGAAAGGAACTCCATGGATCCATACCCCTTAGAGAACTTAATCAATAGCTGAAGAACAAAATGCAATAAAGAATTGTTTAATGGTTATCATATAACTAGAGATGAATTAATTAGATGTCACAGAACATATCTTGAGAAAGTTAAGGAGCCAAAGGCCTATACATCCCAGAAAACTTGATTAATATATTGCAGGTGCAGTAAGGGACCCACTTCATGGGCTTGTACACCTCAGAAAACTTAATCAATGGTAATGGTTTAGTCAGGACAGCAAATTTAATAAAGCACTGTTTAGCTGGATAAAATTTGGGTTATTCATTAAACAAAGATAGATGAGATATTGTGGTAGTAATTAAAAGAAACAAAACACCTATACCATGATGCAATAAATTGGGCAGACTTTTGAGAGTGTCTGTTAAAAAATCTGGGATGTTACAGAGTATATAAATGCCTGAAAATTGTTGTTTCTCTGAACATGTCTAAAGCAAATAAATTCCCAGTATGTTCCAAATTTTGACTCAAAATTGTTATTAGAAATGTTTGTCCAACAGCTTTTTGCTGTTAGATTTAAAACTTTTTGTTTCAACTGATAGATGAAGCAGCAGGTATTTGGGTTTGGCCCTTCTGCATATCCAAAAAGAAGGATAAAATCTAATGGAAGAACAGGTCCTGAAACACAGATGCATTCATCAGCCACATGATTTCATTCATTTTGGACAAGGACTATCCCTACTTCCTTCTCTAGGTCTTGCCATGCAGGTCACAAAGACCATACAGGTCATCAGATATACATAACTGAGTCTCTAAGAATGTGTGTGTAAAGAGAAATGGACACTTTGATTGACAGACACCAAAACTGAGACTGGTTTGGCACAGAACTCCCTGCAAACAACGAGAGGTTCCTACAAACCATCAGGGTGGTTTCATAGGACATCTGCTTTAACACAAAACCCATCCGCAGAAGCTCCTGTTTGCCCCCATCATCAGACTGGAAAAAAAAAACAAACCATGCATTTTTATTGGATTGTTTCTCTGACGGTATGCCCTTAAACACCAGGAAATGATCTCACAGGAATTTAGGTGTGTTGCCTTAGGAAGGTGACATGGCTGACAGCCCAGCTGAGGTGCCTCTACGCCAATGCACACAGACTGGGCAACCAACAGGAGGAGGTGGAAACCACTCTGGTGTTGGAAAACTATGACCTTGTTGCCATTACTGAAACTTGGTGGGACAATCCCATGACTGGAGTGCGACTACGGATGGCCACAGGCTGTTCAGAAAGGGCAGGGCAGGAAAGAGAGGAAGGGGGGTTGCCCTCTTCATCAAGAGGAGGATTGAGCATGAAGAGCTGCCTTTGAAGAAGTCACAAGCAAGTTGACAGCCTCTGGGTAAGAATCAGAGACCGAGGAAACAAAGGGAACCTTGTGGCTGGTGTTTACTACAGGCCCTGATCAAGGGGAGCCTGTTGCCCAAGCCGTCTTGCTCCAGCTACAGGAGGCATCACACTCGTGGGCTTTTGTCCTGCTGGGGGTCTTCAACTTCCCCAGCATGTGCTGGGAAAGTAGCACAGGGAGCTGTAGTCATTCCAGGAGACTCCTGGAATGGAGGATAACTTCTTGAGCCAGGTAAGACAGCGCTACCAGAGGGGCTGTGATACTGGATCTGTTGGTCACCAATGCAAAAAAGATAATTGGGAACATCAAGACTGCAAGGTAGTCTGGGCTGCAGTGACCATGCACTGATGGAGTTTTAGTCCTGAGGGATCAGTTAAGGAGTAAAAGTAGGCTCCTGAACTTTAGGAAAGCAGAGTTCCAGCTCTTCAGGGAGATCCCCTTGGACACTGCCCACAGGGACAAGGGATTGGAACAGAGCTGTCAGATCTTTAAGAACATCTCCCATAAAGCACAAGAGCTAGCCATCACCAGGAGCATGAAGTCAGGCACGGAAGGAAAGAGACTGACATGGCTGAGTAGGGAACTGCTGGTCAAACTAAAGGGAAAGCAAAGCCACAGGCAGCAGAAGCAAGGGCAGGTGAGCTGGGAAGAGTATGGAGACAAAGTATGGTTTTGCAGGGATGGGGTAAGGCAGGCCAAGGTAAAGCTGGAATTGAACATGTCAAGGCACACAAAGAATAGCAGGAAGGGCTTCTATGGGTGTGCTAACCAGAAAAGGATGGTCAAAGAAGGTGCAACTCCCATGATGTTCCATGTGCCCACTTGACCTGGACAAGCTTGAAGAATGGGTCCATGGGAACATCATAAAGTTCAAGGCCAAGTGGTGGTGCTGCACCTTGATAGGGCAACCCCCGGTGTCAGCACAGGCTGGGCATGAACAGACCGAGAGCAGCCCTGGCCAGCAGGACTTGGGGGTGCTGGGGGTGAGAGGCTGGACATGCCCCGGCCATGGACTCACAGCCCAGAGAGCCAAACGTGGCCTGGGCTGCACCCAGAGCCCCGTGGGCAGCAGGGGAGGGAGGGGATTCTGCCCCTCTGCTCTGCTCTGCTGAGACCCCCCTGGAGCCCTGCACCAGCCCAGGGGTCCCTGCACAGGACGGACAGGGACCTGCTGGAGTGAGCCCAGAGGAGGGCACAGAAGATGATCAGAGGGATGGAGGATCTCTCCTGTGAGGACAGGCTGAGAGAGCTGGGATTGTTCAGCCTGGAAAAGAGAAGGCCTAAGGGTGATCTAATTGCGGCCTTCCAGTACCTGAAGGGAGCCAACCAGAAAGATGGAGAGAGTTTTTGCAAGGGCATGTAGTAACACGGGGGAAAAGGGGGAATGGCTTCAAACTGAAAGAGAGTAGGCTTAGATCAGATATCAGGAAGAAATTCTTTACTGTGAGGGGGGTGAGACTGGCACAGGTTGCCCAGGGAAGCTGGTTTTGCCCTGTCTCTGGAATTGCTCAAGGCCAGGCTGGATGGGGCTCTGAGCAACCTGGTCTAGTGAAAGGTGTTCCTGCCCATGGCAGGGGAATTGGAACAGGATAATCTTTAAGGTCCCTTCCAACCCAAACCGTTCTATGAGTCTGTGATCTGAATCACTGGCATTAAAGCAATGTCTGCACAATATAATGACAGCTGGTGAGGTCTGGTTATGTCTACTTGAAGTTATTGCCAGACAAATAAGACAGAATGGCTTTCAGATTTTCTTTGCTTTTTTTTTTTTTAATACAACTTTTCAGCCACTGAGTTCAAAACAGGGTATCACAAAGGCTTGCACTGTCACAATCCACATCCGATGAACTGTGGTGCTGGGGTTAGGCAGAGGTTAACTCCTTAAACCAGCATTATGATTGAAATCAGTGTCTCACGGGAGTGTGTCTTCACACATGGCAGAAATAACAGAAATAAAAGTCTCCCAATGGTGCCTATGATATGGGCCAGAAAGTGGATGTTACTGAAATGCGGGAAGAACAAAATATATGCTCTTCAATATTCACCCTGACCATTTGCTGAGAACCCTATTTCATGAAGAATATTTGCAATAAGGCAGCATTAACTTGCCTTCAAAGACATGACTTAAATCTCTGGAGGGAACTCCCATGTATATTCAGGACAGCTACCCAAACTCACTTGCAGAATTTAGAAGTCTCCTACTGAGAGATATGCCAGCAGATGCTTCCTGACATTTAATGCTAAACATGTTATAATGGGGCTATAAACAGCCTTTCACTCTGAAACATTTGAAGGAATAGCAGAAGACCCCAGGGAGGGACAGCTCTGTAGAAATGGGTTTGTTGTTCCTGATTAGGATTCAGACAGCCCTCCCTGGTGTTGTTAGTACTGGTTTGATTTGTTCTAAGGCATGTCAGATGTTTGTTGCACAAACAGACTCCCTGATGCTTTCATATGATGGAAAATTAAAAATAAGAGGTGTTAAGTAAAGAACGGGTTCCACCATCTGAGTCTAAAAGCAGCACATGGTCATGTAGTCACTACAACCCACTGCTGTCATGAGAACTTCTGACCAAGGTTTCCATTTTAACTTTTGCTATAGTGTGGTTGTCACCTTCCAGTGAATTTCAAGACGATTCATGTTCCTACTTCCCTTTGGCTGCTGTGAAAAGTCTCAGTTTCCCTGCAGGTTGTGAGAATACCAGTGACATAACCTTCAAAGCAACAATTTTTAAGGCTTCCAGAAAAACTGAGCTTTTCAGTCATTGCTGAATACCTGAAGAGAAAACTTTTGGCTCTCTGACCAGCAGTTAAATGTAGAGAACATTACAAGAAAAGGACATTAAAAGTCATAAGAGGCATCTATATAAATAGATGTAATATATAAATATATCTATATATTAAAAAAATATATAAGTAGATGTAGCTAGAGAACAGTAACAGAATAAAATCTGGCCCCAATGAAGGTGAAACTCAACCTCAGATAGGGGTCAACAATGTGTTCAGAGCTCCTTTTGTTAGAGGTAGGTCAAGTCTTGTGCAAGGTTTATGCTCAGGTTGATCTCACTTTCTCAGTGATTGCAATTAACATCATTAACATGATCCACAATTAACAATTAAATGTGGTTCATAGGTAACATCATTAATGTGACAGGACTTTGAATTTACAACAGGATCATAAATTAGAATTTGACCCTACACGCCTAACAGTGCAAACAAGCAAAAGATCACAACATGTGCTAAACTTGGACTTGTTTAACACCCATGAACTTCTACCATGAAGACATTTAAAATATTATTGCAAGTGATTGCTGACATATGTCTGTCTGGCATCATGCACCCTGAACTAGTCAGGGAACTCTAAAACATCACAAAATACTTTTACTTAACATACCCCGTATGCAATCACAACTGTGTTCATTGAGATCAGCATAGTGCATGCAGTTTTAATCCTGCACAAAAGCAGAGTCAGACACACCAATTCCTATTCTGGCAGAGGAGAAATTTTGGTGAAGGACTTCCAGAAGCATAATGGCTGACACGTTTACAATAAAACATTGAAGTTAAAACACCCCCTCAGCATGACAGGCAAAGCAGAGTACATGAGACTCAGTTTCCCTTCGTGGAATGAGTTGCTAAGGGCCATTTTCTGTCCCAGCTTAAGTCAGAAATGAAGCTAACATACTATGTGCTAACTGAGAATTGGTACAAGTTTTTGTATTTTCCAGGCCAGGTGGCTGTTCCCAACCTGCAGTATTAGGCAGCCAGTGCCAAGGGCCCTCAGTGAAACTGACCTGCAGCGTCCACCAGATGAGAATACACCCCACTGCTCAAATTTCCCAAATTTGCTTTACCGAAAACCTTACATAGATTTTGGCTTTTCATTATTTGATGTGTCCCAAGAGGTGCTTGAAGATGCCAAGACTCTGGAATAGGTTTGGGGAGGAAAAACTAGGCAGGAATTATATTTTTCAAAGACTTTTCACATATTCCCATGTTCTCAGTATGTGAAGAGCTTTCCATCTCCTCCCAGGACAATTTGAGTTAAGGCAATATCACAGACATACCTAAAGGCTTCTGTTTAACCCAGCAATATTATTTAGGCTTTTGAAAAAGGTATTTGACAAATAAGAACAAGAAAAATAATTTCAACAGCGATAACCCCAAGTAGAGTTTAAACTGTCAGGGAAGTAAGTTAAACAATGATGTTACCTTGTTAGCATCATTTCCCCTTTTCCCTACATGTTTTTGGAGTGCCTGAGTATGTTCCTTGCATGCTGGGGATGTCAAGTGTTGAGAGCTGCAAATTCAAAACCGCTGTGAAGACGTCTCTGATATCCCCCAGCTACAGAAAAAACCTTTTGGTTTAGGTTTGCAAAATCATCAAACTTCCTGCTCTCTCCCATCTCCTCTCAAGAAAAGAAAAATGCTCGCTGTAATAGGTGCCCTACTTACCTAAGGCTTTGATCTCTCTCAACTCTCTGCTTGCAGATTTCTGGAGGAGCCCCAGCGTACGTGAATTTACAACGCAGCGAGCTGCTGTGCTTTCCAAGAGGGCTGGTTTCAGCACCGCATCTGCAAGACTTCAAAGGAGAGGAGAAAGTTATTTTTCTACTTATCGTTCCAATTTCCCTCTCCACTGCCTCTGGACACTGTCAGTCCTAGGAGATCACAGAATGGCTTGGGCTGGATGTGACGTTTTTCAGGACAGGCTCTACGCTGAACTTCAATGAACCATGTCCAAGGAGGAATATGCTCGTGAGATGCTTTGGGGTATTTTTTCATTTCCTTGCAGGAGTCAGAGTGTGAAATACTACACTAGATATACTGCCCTGTGCTTCAGACACAGAGACACACATTTATGTGTTATCTTTCACTTTGAAACAGCTACCTGAGCCAGTAGGCAAGCCCGTGACTACACCAGCACTCTCCTGCAATCTCATGGGAAAGGTACTTAGACCTTGGCAAAGCATGGAGAATATTTTGAGGGCTTGGATTCCTGCCCCCTCATTTAACTGCAGCGACCAGTTCACGAAGATTATGCCAATTGGTCACCTGGGAGCCTTTCCAGGTCTCCAGGCATAATTCATGGCTGCATACCAGCTCCTGCTCTGCTGGGTGCTGCCCTTACCTGTAATCTCTCACCACCCTGAGGAACCGTGGATGGTTCATGCCTGGAAATGTTCAAGGCCAAGCGGGATGGGGCTCTGAGCAACCTGGTCTAGTGGAAGATGTCCCTGCCCATGGCAGGGGGTTGGACCAAGGTTGTCTTTAACGTCCCTTCCAACCCAAACCATCCTGGGATTCTGTGGTGACAGAGCTGCCCTTCCAGTTGTGCCTTCAGTTCTGGTGGTTGATTTCATGCCAAGCATTCAACACAGGGATATAAACCATGATTGCACAGCTGTGCACCACTGCACAGGTGTAATGGCACCACTGCAGGATGTAATGAAGAGCCAGAAAAGTAGGCTTTCCCGACAGTGTGAAAATTAACCAAAGTTTGTTTTATTCTTCTGTTAACATAGCACTTAATGCTATTTTAACATGATTATATATATGTAGCAATACTCTATCATTTTATTTAAAGTATTTTTTTCCTACAATCGTGATTTCTCGTGATTGTCATCATATCTCATGAGCCTCTGTTCCAAGTTCTTTGTCAACGAACTCATTGCGCTATACTGGAGCAACACCCTTGCCAGACCTAGGTCCAAAGAAAAGCAATACAATTTGTAGCAATGGGGAACAAAGCCAACAGACCCCCTCGTATGTCCAAAGAAGATCCATTTATTGTCAGAAGTCACCCCATCCTTATACCCTTAACCTCGACCGAACACAACCGGAACCAAACCCAAGCCTAACAGAACTTAACAGAAGGGGGGCACCCATTGGCTGGCACAGCTGCCGTGCTGCTGTCCACGCGACTATCACCCAATCAGCTGCCCGTCCATGTGCTGTCCACGCGTCCCACCACCCAATCAGGTGCCCGTTCTTCGGCTGTTCACGCGTTCCTCCAGCCAATCACAGTCTCACTCCCAGCTGTCACTCACCCGCCTGTCACCCCTCAGCCAAGTTCCAACCCTGCCGCCTGCGCCTGTGGCGTTCACACGGGGCCTTCGGTGAGCACGAGCCTGAACCGCTTTAACAAATGTAACCCCATATTCCACAGCGATTAACCTGGCAGGGAGAAGCCTGTGGCTGGCTGGAGTGGCAGTGGGCCAGCAAAACCACAGCACTTGCAGGAGCTCATCCCTGTATGTCTGCGCAGCTCTGGACTCTGCAGTATCGGCCTGCCCAGGGTAGGATCCTAAGGGAGGCAGGACCTTAAGCAGTGGTGAAGGATGTGTTAGTCCTGGATGAAGACCCATGAGCAGACCAGGATTCAGGCATGCTGGAGTAGCAGGTATGTGGGAATTCTGCTGATGCTGCAGTGCTATAAAGAAAACAAGGTTTGCTTTCCTGACGTTGGACAAGAAAGTGTTATCCTCACCAAACACCCAGTGCCAGTGTTTCTAGTTCTGCAAGGTGGTCCATTATCTAATTGCAAAACACCTGCTCCATGGAAATGACAAACCTGGGAGGCTATGGGGCCCCAAAGGCTTCCCAGAGACGTGTGTAGTCTGGGTAAGAAATCTGCCCAAATCAACTCCATTCTTCAAAAGCGACAAGTTATGAAAGAAATGAAAACAAAATCTCTGCTGGAGAAAGTTTTGCCTCCCAGATTCATAGACCAGTGACTTTTTTGGTTTGGTTTGGTTTGGTTGGTTGGTTGGTTGTTAACACTTTAAAAAAAAGGGGGAATTAAAGGATTTCTTTCTAGGTTTCCTGTTCTGCTGAACTCTCTAGTCACATCAGGTGCTCTGAGGCCAGGTTGAGTGTAGATGAGAAGGTGGTAAGAACCCAAACCACTAATTGACAAAAAACCTCAGTCCTCAGAGGGCTGACCTGCTCATTACAGGCAGCGGGATTAATTGAGAGGCCTCCCACAGGCAAGACCTTTCATGGACAAAGCTGTACCTGGGACAGGGATGCTAAAGGAGCTTGGAAAGTTACTTGAAGACAACCTGGGTGTAAACCCCACGCATCTCCAGTCAGCGTGACCTGAAAGAATACTTCTGCTTGATCCCAAATCCATTAACCAGCACTACCCTCGGAATTCGAGTGAGATGCCTGGTCCTGATTCCAGCTGGGATCAGAGGGAGGGAGCATGGCCAAGACAGGGTGGAATTTGATACCTCCTCATGTCATTGCCGGGGTGGGGAAAAGGGACACTTCCAGGAAGAAGGATGTTCCTTTCCAGTCAGGAGGAGGCCCAGGGTGGTGGGGAAGACACGGTCAGTATTTTGCCGCAGGCTTTCCGTTTAAGTGGTTTCTTTGTCCCGTACCTTTTGTTATTACTGTCACTGTTACTGTTCATTTTCTTATCTTGTTGCGGTTCCCAGTAAATTGTTATCTCTTTGTGTTTTGTGTTTTCTGCAGGGGGAGTGGAAGTGTGTAGCAGTGTGGTTTTTGTGGGTTTTGGGGTTTTTTGGATTCTTTTTTTTTTTTAGCAGGACTACTACATTCTGGAATACCATTCCTAAACCATAACATGCAGCAACCAAATGCTTAAGAAAAGGGAAGCTTTGAGGTGCCCATAAACCATGGAGGAGTGTATGAGATCAATCTCTGGTGCTTCACAGAAAGGACCGGAGAAGGAAACTTTTATTTAGTTTTAGCTTATTTCTAACCAGTGTTCAGTGAGATGGAGAGTGAGAGTCAGAGGGGTGGGATACAACCTGATCCTTCCAGGAGGCTTCTGAAAAACCAAAATACATTACCTGGCAATGGTGTGTTATCTGGCATTTCTTTCTTCTTCATTCTGGACCGACTGAACCATGTGGGTTCATTTCAGCAACTAATTCTGCTCTGTTAAACCTGCAGATAAACAACCACGTAAATTCCCCCACTTATTTTCTCTGGACACCTGACCTTCTGTCACAAATGTATAATAAAGAAAGAACCAGTGTATAGAAGTCTCAAACCAAGTAAATGAGTACTAGAAAACTAAAAACTCCCAAACCATCAACCAACAGGGCAAAACGCCAACAGCTGATCTCAATTTATTAGAGTTTGAGCAGAAAGATAAAGAATATTTTTCTGGTAGAGTTGACAAATGCGTCCAAAGCCACTGAGCTCAATACAAAGTTCACAGGTGGTGCAGTTATGGCCTGAGCAGTGCAGTAGATGAGGTGAAATGATCTGCTGGTCCTTCCCTGGCTCTGATTTTATGGATGTTACACAGAGAATCACTGAATCACAGAATGGTTTGGGTTGGAAGGGCCCTTAAAGATCATCTCGTTCCAACTCCTCTGCTGTAGGCAGGGATGCCACACACTAGGCCAGACCCTGAACTCCTGTCCATTTCCAGGCACGGGATATCCTGCAGTCATCATTGCTTTGGTGAATGTAAGAAAAGTCTGCAGTGAGCTGGGCAAGTGGTGGGGTGAATGATGAGAGAATTGGTGGGCTCTTCTCTCACAGAAGCTGATGGCCTTTATTAAAACTCATGCTAGCAATGCTTTCTGCCAAGTCCCACTTCTCTGTCAGTGTTCTCAAACCACATTACATGGCTGAACTTTTGTCCACAGCACGGACAGAATTGGCTGCAGCATCATTAGCTCTTGGTTTACCGATGCTCGTTCTTGTGGTGCTCTGCAGAACAGATGTGAGCTTTTACCAAGGGTGAGGTGTTAAATGCTTTGGCACCAGGATGGCACCAGACAGGCACTGGAGACTGAGATATATCGGCGTCAAGAGGCAAAACACATTTCTTTATTTCCTATTTCATCATCCCACACCATGCAGGGAAAACTAAAGGTGGGCATCCCCAAGCCATGTTACCTTCTTGTTTCTATTTCCCTTTGGTCAAACCTCATGCCTATTAGGTAAAAATTTTGAAATTTCAGCAAAATGACTGATTGCTACAGTTAGTCCAGATGGCACAGAAGAATCCTGCAGACTTTTCTGATGTCAGAATCAGAAGATTGAACACAGGTACAACTCACCTTGGCTATCTGGACAAGAAAAAATGTTGTGACATACAAGATAAAGTCAGTAAATGACAAGTCAAGGGTGGAGAGGAAAAAGACTTCCCAGGCAAAATGTATCAGTTTCCATATTGTTTATTGCTATTTTTAGTGGAAAAGCCTTAGTTGCCATCACTAGAACTATGAAAATCACTAGAACTATGAAATTTAAGGGTTGTATATTGCTTAAAGAGGCATCTTTTGATTATGATAGGGATCAAATCCCACTAGGAAAGGGTGATCACTAAGTGGCATCATGCCAATTATCAGATGGCTTTTGGGAAGTGGGGCTTGTACCTGCTGGCTTCTGGGAATCTGTGCTTTTGCTGGCACAGAAATGTAGGAATAATTTGAACATACGAGGTTGTGAGTTGATGCGGTGGGAGGGGTTTGGTTTGTTGTCCTGGGGTTGACACACTCATGTTTTCCCTTTTTCAAGAGTACTCCCCCCCAAAAAAGTCACTGGGGCTACAAATCTATGTAGTAAAACTTCCTCTGACAGAGATTTCGCTTTCATTTCTTTCATAACTTGCTGCTTTCAGATTTGATGCTGTGCAGCTCTCACCCAGTGACCGAAGCCTTCACAACCTCCTTCATTTGGGGAATAATGGCAGAAGTTTAGCTAATTTGGGCTCCAGCTGAAAGAACAAGATATTGTTTTTCCTCCTTGCAGTGTCTAGGCTGGAGTACAAGCTCCCCTCTGCAGAGAAATGGGCAAGGGTTGCTCTGCAGTGCTCTCAGGTGTTGACAGGAAAGGGTGGCTTGCAGGAATCAGCTGTCATACAGTGGCTTCATGTCCAGCACTGGCCATGGTCTCCTGCTTTTACTCATGGCTGTTTTGCTATTTCCAATGGGGAGAAGAAAGGCAAGGAGGAAAATGCCCCAAAAACTTCACATCTGTAGCATGTGGGGGTTGAGGGTATTTGTAAAAGGCTGCGTGGGTTTGTTGGAAAGTGTTTCAAAACTGAGCAAGAAACTTTCATGAAACACAGAGAGTATTTATGCCTTCAGACTACACACACACAAATATACACACAGGGGAATAAGTTATTGCTGCTGCCAAGCTTTGAGAGAAAACCTTGCTTTCTATTGTGTTTTTATTGCATCTGTGATGGTCATCCTCAGAGACTTCCTCCTTTGATGAAACTGATGACCTAGGCTTGACTCCAGGCGCATGAAAATAATTCCAAATAAGGACCTGCAGCCTGACAAGCTGCTGTGCTCCAGAGATGGATAAACTGACCATGTTTATCAACAACTTGAATTAAAGGAGTCTTTTTGACTTCATCACATCTTCCAGCTGCCAAAGCCATATACCTCTCTGCACCTCTAACTGTGATTAGGAAGGAGGCAAACCACTGTAAATTGTATTTTCTGCTTCTGGAGATGCTGACAGACAAGGCTTATGTTCCTTAGTTTGCTGAACACCAGAGGGTAATGAGGGAGCCTTGAGAAAGAGCATCTCAAGGGCAGAGGGTGGGGGAGGAAAGAGAAAAAAAGATTCCCAGCAGGCAGTGAGAGCACTTATTTCTTTGCAGAATTCAGTTAATTAGGATGCACCTCCCTTGTAGGTTCATTCACAAGGTTGGTGTTCTCATATTATCTGAATTATGGAAAATAGATGAAAATCCTTTTGGCTGACAGGTGTCATTACAGGAAAACAGCATCTCAGCAACTGGTGAATAGGTTCTATTAATCATGGCACTAGCAGATATGACAGCTGACAGGTTTTGTCACTACACAGTCACAGAGATGATAAAGGGAGGTGTTATTCTGGGTTTAGTTCCAATAAGAAGCAAAAATACTAGAAAGAGTAACTTACAAAAGCACTATTGTCCAGTGAATAGTTACATGTAGTATATATGTAAGGATAAACAAAGGATTTTTGATTTCTGAAACAACAACAAAAGACTTCACAAAGCAAAACCAAGTCAAGATAAATAAGATCAGGTTAAAGTGCATCTGAGTTAATCTTGACAAAGAAACAGAGGAAAGTATAAAGGTTCTTTGAGGCACATAGATTGAGAGTACTGAGCACTATGTACTTTGTCATGGGAGAACTTGAGGCTAATGCCTTTGTCTCAAAGTGAAACAATTACTGGTCTGCAAGAAGTTTTTGACACAGTTTGTGAGGAGTACTGAAGGCCTGTGGACATCCTGAGTGCTTGGAGGTCTAAATTTTATATGGTATTCATTGAACTTTCAATATTCATTGAACTTAGATTATTTGTCACGCAGTGTTTTATATTGTACTGAAATAACCAATGTTACACTTCCAGACTTCTCCTTGTCACCTGCAGGCTGCCAAAAATCATCACTCTTCTTTCCCAGTGCACAGCTGCTCTGATTCTCAGTGTCTTTTACAACACACAAAATGTGCAAAGGAATCAGCTCAAGCATCTCACAAACTTGCTGTTGCTCAGTTAAGCAGGATTACGGTGCTAGAGGTCCCCAGATGAGACTGATAGATGTCACCAGGGTCTGGATTAGAGAGGCACAGTTCACCTGCCTGCTCTTCTGCCCCTCTTTGACCTGGACACATTTAGGAGAGAGGAATTTGCAAAGGTGGTTGCAGTGCTATGGATCTGGTTTGCTCTCTCCTCATAAGTCACCTTGGTTTCTTGAGATTTTGAGCTTGCTGGTGTGATGCTGGAGGGTTTCCGTGGTGTTTGGATGTGAGGCAGTTCCTGGGGACTCAGCTGAGTCTAAAGCCTGTTTTGTGGTCATGGTGTCTGAGGGACGGGCTTCAAAGGGAGCCTGGTGTCCTTTCTGTCATATGCTTTTTGTCAGGGAGAAGGTGGGCAAAGGACAGGCAGATGAAAAACATCCCACAAAAGGACTTGGCCTCAGACATCACCCACAGAGAAGGAATCTGCCCGAAACAGAAAAGAAGGAAATAGAATATACTGTGCTATGGTCACTAGAAGTTCAGAGGGCTCAAATTCCCTGATCTCCAGCAAAGGATCACTTCCATGCTTACACTTCTGGTAACACTGACATGTGGAACTGAAGGCAGAGGGGGTCTATTAATCTGTGAAGGTGGAGCTCTTGTCCAAAATATGTGCCATATCCAAGTGACTTCTGACTTTTGCATCTAACTTGAGCAGCATTCAAGGCTTTAGAAATGTTGAAGAACAGTAAAAGGAAGGATGGAAAGAGAAACAAGATACAACATGGATTTGGCAGAGCTAGAATGTGCAGCTTAATCCTGGCTGGGAAATCAGAGATTTCCCAACTCTAACCTGTTCAAGGTGTACATTTCTTAAAATTTCTCCATTGCTTCTGAGATTATGTGGGAGCAGTGGCTGCTTGCAGGAATAAATACATGATAGTAAGAGACATTCAGTGCCATTTGTGAGCCAGCTGAGCCTTCCCACAGGTTGTGGGTGGGCAAACTTAATTTCTAGGTACATATCTGATAGCTCAAATCTAGGTGGACTCAAAAAAACCCCCATTGAATACAATGTGAGATGGGAATTCCTGGTGAAAGGACTCTTGGGTGACATAACAGAAATGGGCAGAGAAATATGAGAAGTCCACAAAGGCAGGGACTGATAATGAGAAGTACTTCTTAAAGCTAGGGGAAAGTGATGCAAGAGAGGCTGTACAATAGAGAAACAAAAAGAAGTTAGGCAGATGGGACTGGAAATGGAGAGCACTGCTTATGAGCAAAAACCCAGCTCTTGTCTGGTGTAGCAGAACAAAGTTTAGTGAAGATGACAATGTTATCCAGGCACCAGGAGACTTTACTGTGATAAAAAACACTGGTGCAAGAAAAAATATTTCTACATTGGACATAAATCTCAGGCAACAACTGAGAAGATAAAATACCAGAGAAATGAGATCCTGAAAAAAATTCTGTAGCATCCACACTCCTAGTTTACATGAGGAGTCTGAGGTATTATATACCACAACCCCAGGGAGGGCTCAGACCCACAGTGAATGTTCCACCAAGCTCTAGGGAATACTGCCAGCCCCGTTAGGCTGTTGCAGATGTTCACAGAGCCACATCCAGAGATTTCTCTAGAAGGGAGGAAATGAGAACATAAGAGCAGAAAAGGAGGAAGATGACATGTCTGGAGGAAATCCCATGAACAGCCTGACCTACTCCACTGCCACATCACTGCCTACTCCCTCCCTGATGCTGTCCAGAAACTGAATCCCACATTTCAAGTGCCGTTTGCCTTCTCAGTGTCTATGCTAGTCACTCCCAGTCGTCTTATCTCCATCCATCAACTTGCTAATCTCTTCCAGGAAGGCTTATAAACCACCCTTCCCACTCCTGCCCTTGGGTCTCTGCTCTCATCCATCACACACCCAGAAACACAACATCCTTTCCCATATGGACCTTTTATCCCCACCATGTGCACACAAGCACACATCATCCCTTTGAGTCCAGCTATCTCACTCCTCCAGCAAAGTTTTCTTATGATGTCACGGACCCAAGTTGGCCACAGCTTTGAAGGTGATTTCCCAAAGGTCAGAAAGTCTCTGAAGTCCAAAAACCAGGCTTGTTTTCTTTCTCTCTGTGCCTATAAAATTATTTAGTATTTTAAAATACTAGAAGTCTAGAAAAGAAAGGATTGCCAAAAGGCCTCAACCATCCCCCAATTCTCATCAGGGTGACTTCTCTCTTTCTCAGGCTGACTTTCCAAGTTACAGCAACCCCTTGAACTTCCCCTTTTGAGATCCTACAAAAGGCTTCTGTGTCACTGGGAAGGTTTGGCACCATGTCTGCTCCACCCAGCAGCCTTCCAGTGTCCTCTGAAGAAAAATGAAAGTGTTTTTTGAACTACTGACCATTGCTCTTAAGATTAAGAGCAAAGAGCAAACTCTTACCCTCAAACAGCTTCCTCCTGGAAGCTGATCCACATTTTGAATGCTGGATGCTGTTCTGGTCTTCATATTCCTGGTCCTTACAGCTCAGAAATGATCCACTTAAATGGGAAAGGTTCAAAGAAGAACAAAGACTATCAAAGGTTTGGGGAAAAAGAAACCAAGACACTGCTACACCACAGAACAATGACTAGGGTCTACACTATCTCCATTACCAGGAGGACAGCACTTAGGCATCTCTTTGAAAAAATAATGGAGGGTGTCAAATTAATTAGTTGGAACCATGTTCAAAATAAATGAAGATAGGTCATATTCTAGAAGAACTTGTAAATCCATGGAACTGCACAAAGAGGGGTAGGAGACGGCTAGTTTAGAATTTATTAGAGAGAAATCATGGAGTCAGGAACAGTCCTCAAGGTAAAAATCACCAGCCCCACAAAGAGCATCAGAAGGAAACATCATGAAGTTTACCTTGTTCTGGCTCTTCTTTGGACAGCTGCTTGTAACCACTCTTGGAGGCAAGATCTGTGGTCTGAAAAGTCTACTGTTCCCACAGACCTCACAGAAAGTTCCTGGGCAAGAACTGTGAGAACACTGGCAGAATTCACCCACCTGTTTCCAGCATGCAGCTCTCACCTCCCTCCTGTGCTGCTCTAAGTTGGTGTCACTGCATTCTGCATTTGATTCCTGAATGTTGATTCCTGGATGGGACAGCAGGCCACTTAACACTCCCTGCTGCTTGTCATCTTTGCTATGATGTTCTTGGTACAGTCTTTTCCAACTCACGACAACCATTTCCACCCCAGGTACAACAGCATACAGATATTTGTAAAGTAAGTATTCCATTTGTTCATTTCTTTATTATTACATTTATGATATTTACAGTGTATATCCTACATCCAGCTGTTATTTTGAGGAATATTCAGAGTAAAGACATTCATGTGCACACCACAGTATTGCTGCAATAGGTACCAACAGAAACCTGAGTGCTCATAGCTCAGGTCTGCAAGGTTTTTCAGGCAGAAAGGAAAATTTTAAAGCGTCACAATTACTGTAAACACAAGAAATGAAGCAAGATGGGCAAAAAATTTTAGGCAAACATGTTAAAAAGCAACGCTTGCGGAAACTGATGCTATGACTAAAAAGCTCACAAGCTTGGATGGCAAGAGAAGTGCCAGACTAGTGGATAAGCAGCAGAGTTGGGTTCCTGGCTCTTTTGTAAAAGCCAGACCTCTTGCCCTGTCCAGGCCTCTTCCCCATGGTTACACGGAACACTTTTTTTCTTTGAATTGCTCTGTATTGGTTTCTCTCATCTACAGCACTTGCTGAAGCGATGACAAGTGGGAATTCTGATGAGTGAAAAACCTGTGAACCACCTGAGAGGTGCTGAATTGGGGCTTTGAAGTCATGCTGTAAACTACACACCACGTGGGATGCGCCATCAACTTCAGCAACTTCCCCATGACGAAGTCGACTTTGAGTTGTACTTGATTTACCGGAGTTACTCATGGAAGATTGTAGAACCACAAAATCATTTAAGTTGAAAAAGACCTCTAAGATCATCAAGTCCAACCATTAACCCAGCATTGCCAACTCCACCATTAAACCATGTCCCCAAGGGCCAAATCTACATATCTTTTAAATACCTGCAGGGATGTTTGCTCCACCGTGTCCCTGGACAGCCTGTTCTAGTCCTTGACAACCCTTTCAGTGACCAAATTTTTTCTTAGTATACAACCTAAACCTTCCCTGGGGCAACTTGAGGCCATTCCTTCTTGTCACTTGTTACCTGGGAGAAGAGACCGACCCCCACCTGGCTATGCCCTCCTTTCAGGCCACTGTAGAGACTGATAAGGTCCCCACTGAGCTTCCTTTTCTCCAGGATAAACACCCCCAGCTCCCTCAGCAGTTCCTCACAGAACTTTGTGCTCCAGACCCTTCCCCAGCTCCATTGCCCTTCTCTGGACTCACTCCAGCACCTCGGTGTCTTTCCTGTAGAAAGTGGCCCAAATCTGAATCCAGGATTTGGGGTGTGGCCTCACCAGTGCCCAGCACAGGGGGACAGTCACTGCCCTGGTCCTGCTGGTCACACCATTGTTAAAACATTCAGGATGTCCTTGGCCTTCTTGGCCACCTGGGCACACTCCAGCTCGTGTTCAGTCACTGCTGACCAGCACCTCCAGGTCCTTCTCTGCTGAGCAGCTTTCCAGCCACTCTATCCCAGCCTGGAGCTGCAAGAGGTTGTTGTGACCCAAGGGCAGGACCCAGCACTTGAACCTCACACAATTGGCCTCAGCCCATGGATCCAGCCTGTCCTGATTCCTCTGCAGAGCCTTCCTGCCCTCCAGCAGATCAGAACTCCTACAAAACTTGGGATCTTCTCATCCAGATCATCAATAAAGATAAATAGGACTGGGCCCAACACTGAGCTGTGGGGGACACGTCTGGTGACCAGCCACCAACTGGATGCAGCACCATTCAGCACCACTCCCTGGGCTTGGCCATCCAGGCAATTTTCACCCAGTGAACCGTGCACCCATCCAAGCCATAGACAGCCAGTTTCTCCAGGAGATGCTGTGGGAAACAGTGACAAAGGCTTTGCTGAAGTCCAGGCAGACACATTCCCAGCCTTTCCCTCACCCACTACATGGGTCACCTTGTCACAGAAGGAGGTCAGGTGGGTCAAGCAGGACCTGCCTTTCACAAACCCACGCTGGCTGGGCCCGATCCCCTGGTTTCCTGTATGTGTCCATGATGGCACTCAGGATGATCTGCTCCATGACCTTCCATGGCACTGAGGTCAGGCTGCCCCGCCTGTAGTTCCCTGGATCCTTCTTTCGGCCCTACTTGTAGATGGGCCTTGTTTTTGCCAACCTTCAGTCAGCTGGAACCTCCCTGGTGAGCCAGGGCTGCTGGTAAATGATAGGAAATGGTCTGGTGAGCACTTCCACCATCTCCCTCAGTGCCCTTGGGTGGATCCCATCTGGCCCATAGACCTGTGTGCATCCAAGTGGTGCTGCAGGTCCCTTACCATTTCCCTTGAATCATGGGGGCTTCATTCAGCTCCCCCCACCCCCATCCCTATCTGCCAGCTAACCAGGCTGAGAGCAACTGGTCTTACTATTACAGACTGAGGCAAAGAAGGCATAAAGTACCTCAGGCTGTCCTTCTCCTTTGTCACTATATTTCCCACCATACCCAATAAGGGATGGAGATTGTCCTTAGCCCTCCTTTTGTTGCTGATGTGTTTATAGAAACTGTTTTATATGGCAGTAGCCAGATTAAGTTCTAGTTGGGCACTGGCCCTTTCAGTGTTCTCCCTGCATAATCCCACAACGTCTTTGTAGTCCTCCCAAGTTGCCCCTTCTTCCAGAAGTCAGGAACTTCCCTTTCTACCCCAGGTTCCAGCCCAAGCTCTTTGTTCAGCCAGGCTGGTCTTCTTCCCTGCTGGCTCATTGTTCGGCACATGGAGATGCCCTAGTCCTGTGCCTTGTGCCTTTAAGATTTGCTTCTTGAAGAATATCCAATGTTCTCCGATTCCTGTGCCCTTTAGGACTGCCTCCCAAGTGACTCTGTTGCTAAGCATATGTTAACCAAGGAAAAAATGACATTTCACATCACAGAAATTCAGAGACCCACGTTATCATGAAATATGTCTCTGAGTTATCTGACCTTGTCTGCTGGAAATTGGCAGAATCCCCAAAAAATGAGGAGGGGTAGTAGTTTACTTGCCATCAGGAAGGCTTATTCTTTCATCTCTAGTGCATACCATCTACAGAGTATTAATGTTCCTAAGAGGCTGAAAGTTATGAATCAAGTTTGGTATATAATTATTTTTCTTCATCTGTTATCTGCAAAGTATCCAAGTGCCTTGTCTGAGTCTTTGCATTCAGCACCTTCAGGAGACTACCCTGAGTACAAAGGAAATGTGACTTAAAGGCCAGACAGGAGAAAAAAATGTAAGTAGCTATTCTTTATGCTTTTCCATGATGTTTGAGTGTTATCAGAAGCCAAGGACTTCAGGGAAAGATGTCCCAGACAGAGGCACCATGGAGGAGGGGGGAACTGTCTGACTCATACTCCTTGCTGAGCATCTAAAGCACTAAAGAAATCTCCAAGACAATACTAAACCTAATAATTTCCAAAGATGCAGCAGTGATTCTGCACTCCATGGTTTAGGAAACCCAATCACAGTTACGCTGCAACAGACAACTCCAAATGCTGCTAAAAGAGTTTATTAAAGACTATACTAACAGTTCTCATAACAATGGCACGTACAGTGATTCAAAATCATGACAAGTAGCGTGGAGTTTTGAAGAGCATTATTATAACACACCATGGACAAGAACAAAGCAGATGTGCTGTCTCAGAACTCTACAAGCAGGCCCATGAAATACAGGAGTCACATCATACAGCTACACAAGTGTCAGAGAAGATAGAAAGGAAAAAAAAAAAAAGTCATTCAGTATGCAGTCCTTGACTTTATTGACAGTATTACAGTACTTTATGGGCAAGGACTGGCTTGTTCCAGCTGCACTTTCCAGAGCACAAGGGCAGCTGGAAAAGCAAAAATATCCCCAATAAAAACCCTCCAACAAACATGCCTCAGGTGCAATCACTACTCCAGACCTTCCTGCTTACGAATTTTCAGTCAGAAATTCTGACCTCCCTGCAATTACTTTGCTCAGGACAGTGTTTTGTTTTTTAAGAAAACAAAAGCAGGATGCTTCTTTAAGACAGTGCAAAAATATTTCAATGGTATTGTCAATGGTATTATAAGTTTAATGACGATCAGCATGGATCAGCCACAGCACGGCCAACAGCATCTCCAAGATCAGAAGCGCATGGACGTGCTGCCTCTTGACCAGCACTCCAGACCGAGGGCTTGCAGAGGGGATGTGTGTTCCTCTCTCCCAAGCAAGCCATCATTTCTGGGTTCATAGTGAGGAATGGTCTTAGCTACTTCAGGGTAATAAAATGCTACAGAAAGCCTGCGATATTAAATTATCCAATCCTCTGTCAAACACTAACAAAAGAATATTGAAGTGGAAAAAGCGCATAGCAGCCATGTGATTCGTCATGGCTCTAACTCTATGATTCTAACGCTGATCCCTTCCCGACCGTGTCGGTCACGGCAGCCCGAGCGTGCCTTACGGAGCTGAGCAGCTTACAGCACCCCCACGGCCATCAGGGACTCCCAGCAGCACGTGGGGATTTGTATTCTCCGAGACACACCACCTAATTACAGTGGCAGGGCAGCTGAAGCCTGCTCCTGGTGCGCTGCCTTTGCAGCTTTTGGCTACGAGATCTCAGGCCCCACGCCGGGCTCGTGGCCTTGGTCTCGCCCGCGGTCACAGCAGCACATCCGTGGACATACATTCATTCAGTGTGCATCTTCAGAGCCATCTGCGACCTCTTTTTTAAGCAGATGTTGAGGTGTCTGTATATCACGTTGGCATAATCTGTGTCAGAAGATCCCCAGGCAGCTCCACAGTACGTGAATTCAATGAGAGATAACTGTGCTTTGTCAACCCCCCCAAATCATCTCCTCCCAATTTCCACACACTTCTGTGTTTGCATCGTAGTGTGATTACGCAGAACCTTTTTAATGCCTTCCAAATTCAGAGGATAAAATCACAGTGCTGCATATCAACAAAACCCAGCAACTCCAGCCTCCAATATAAAATAATTTATATACACAAAGCAGAATTTACATGTTAAATAAGAAGAGATTGTCTCATTCTCTACGGTGTCTTACCCAGCTACTAAAAAATAAATAATTCACATCAGATTGATGGATTTGTTTCCTATACAGCACACGTGCGCTATCGGAGCTGACAAAGACAACATGAAAAAAACCTTTTGCAATTAATAAAAGAGAATTGTTGAACACTTGCACATATTGGCACAAGGCAGAAGAGAAAAGGGAACATTACACAGCTCAGCTCAGGTGCCTTCCTCTGTGGAGCGGGACTCAGATTTCAGCTTCACAAATTCCTTGGCAACTTCATCATTGGTTCTCTGAGAGAGAATCCTCAGGATTGTGAGTCCAGTCTCATCCATGTGAATCCTGCGCCCGAGGGGGCACCAGCAAGCACAGCTTCCTTTGTCTGCTATATCTCTGAGCTGCATCACTGCTATCCCCAGAACCCGGTCCTCCCGAGCAAAGCAGTAATCCTTCACACAGACTTGGAGCTCATAGGCATCGGGGCCATCTTCATTCCCCAGGATGCTGAAAAACATAAGTTCAGTTTACAGTGTCTCGAGTGCAAAACAAAGGTGCCAGAAGCTGACTGGAGGGCTCTGATAAGTCACAGAAAACTCCTTTCTACAGAAAACCCTGGTCAGAAAGAGAGAAGTAAAACCTACAGCATGTGGGCATTTTTGCTGATTTACAGCAGATAAAGCAAACCTGGTTACTCAAGAAGAAAAAACATACCACCCCTTTCAACCTGCCTTTGCAACTTGTGTTTGTGTGTGTGTTAAACTGTGAAATAAGAGGAGTGGGAAATATTACAGCCATGCTAGTAGATTTTCAACTCAGATCACTTAAAACATTTCTGCTTCTGCTCAGGGTTGTTTCATTTCAGAATTACTATTTTAATTAGATGAAGTCTTTGTTAAAGATTCAGGACCTTCCATTAATGCAAAAGCTAATAAAAAATAAATCCCCAACCCTTCTGATGTTTCTAAAATTAAAAGAATAAAAGGAACAAAATCTCTTCACTTAAAGGAAGCCTGCCTTTCCTCACAGAACAGAAAAATTATATCAACACTCCCTTCTCCCCCAGACATTTACAGCCTTTTGCTGGTCAGTTCTGCTCATCTCATTTTTATATGTACAGCTGAGAGAGCTCAAGCCTGCAGCTCCCTCTGTTAAGCCTCCCAAGAAGGAATATGTCCTTGTAATAATGAAAGAAAATGAAATAAGAAGAGATCAATACTCAATGCTGAGAAACACTGCCATTTTAGCAGTGCAACTTACTACCAATTCCAAGGGCTGTATCCTTGGAAACGAGTTCCAAAACCATGTCCCACAGGTCAAGTTGGGATAAAAACACACATTAAGATTAAGAAATAAATAAAAATGAATGTTTAGCCTCAACTCTACCAATAAAAAATACGAAGTTCATTAAAATGGTAGAGCACAGTAAAATACGTTCACAGGACACACAGAGTATTTCAGAAAGTAGCCGAAGGACACTGCTGGTATCCCACCTGCAGCAAAAACTTCTATAATCCAGCTTTTCTGCTAAGACACCCGAGACAGGACCAAGCTACTGGTTCATGTACTCTTCTGGGCCCTGAGCAGGCTGTCTGGGGACACAGGCAAACCCTATCTGTCCTCTGCATCTGCACTTGCCACACCAGATCCCCAGGATATTTTTCACACTTACAAATGAAAGGTTTCATTGTATTTTGGAGCCCAGTTGTTGCTCTTTGACTTGGTTGTGAACTTCCTCTTCTTGTCACTCTGGTGGGGCCCAATCATGGTAATTTCAACAAATGGACGGAACATGCCAGACGTCTGCCACTTCAGGTCGTTGGCTGCCACAACTGGAAAAGAAGAGTCACAACTTGGTTTACAGTAAATACTCATTTGTACTCATTGCTCTGGACATCCTTCAGTTCTGCTCTGCTTTCAGTTTCTTGTTTCTAACTCAAAACATGACAGTGTCACCACACACATGGGCAGGACTTTTTTGTAATGCAAGGATATGCTTTTTTGATCTAGTTTAAGTTCTCTGAAGGGAATTTAATGTTTGGGACAGCACGTAACTTCTGCCATATGGATTGTCAAGAAATAAGCCCAAGAAAACAGGCATTCCTGCAGCTCGGGGCAGGCTGCCCTGACAGTTCCATGCTTACATCACCTTTATGTGTGGGATAAGAAAAAAAAGGGGCATTTTGGAAGCCAATATTAAGGTCTTTGTTGAAAAGGGAAAATGGGACTGCAGGTAAGACAAACAAAGCTGTGGGTGGTTCCAGGATCCAGACTTTAATTAGCTTTTAATTCTCATTGTATCTCAGGTCACTGCAGGGAACAGACTGAAGCAGAGGAAATAGCTCTGAAAATCAGCTTTTGCATTTCCGTGTAGATTTAACCAGAAAAGAGGCCTGAAGAACTGTTTATATAAACCTTCAGAGGAAATTAAAGTAGTTAAGTATGCTGTATTCAAGCAAAGGCCATGAAGGAGGAAAAGGAACCCTGGGATGAATCACTACTTTGGTTATTTTCAGAGTGGCTGTTCAGGGACCAACACGGCCTTCAGGATGGGGGATTGGAGCCTCTGAACTCTCAGTGGCTCTGTGATCTCTGGGTATGCACGGAGCAGTTTGGCAAGATCAGCCTGCCCCGTTCTCTGCAGCACAGACTAAACTGTGGCGCCTGGCGAGACCCATCATCTGATTTCTGTTTACTTGCACACATCGCTGCCAATAAACAACTGGGCTGTGCACTGCCATGTCACTGGCTGGACAAACCCGTTTGCTGTTTCTCTACGTGTCCCTGATGTGAAACAGGGAAAACAATTCTGGCCTGAGATCCCACGAGCTAACACAGAAATATCCTGACTGCCAGCTGGAGATTTGCCCTGACGAGCCTGAGCAGCATCACGTGCTTTGCCATACCTTTCACCGTGACCTTGTGCTCCCCAGTTCCTGGATGGGTGTACAGGTCAATCTGGATGGACACTTCTCCCACGGGATCATCCACACCGGAGCCTGTGGGAAGAAAATCGACACCCCCCCGCCATGCACACATGGATTACTGATTATTGGCACAAGTCTTTATGACCTCAGGAAGACAAAGTGGTGTTTTCACAGCACACCTCCCAGAGCTAGCTTCTCAGTCAGCACTGAGAATGTCAGGGTAGTGCAGGATAACATCAGGCTTACATGCCCAACACACATAAACACCAAGACTTCTTCCACTCTACCAAAGATTTCATCCTATTGAGAACACCAGTGAGGATTTCAAAAGAATTTAAAAGACCTAGCGCTAAACAGTGGACCTTCACAGGGAGCAAGGATTTTTCAGAGGTTCCTGCCAAGCTACTGTGTGTACATGCAGGCATTCCAGTGGTGGGCATTGGCATTCCCGTCTGCTCGGGGAAGAAGGGAGGACAAAACACTCAACAAAAGAAAAAGGAGGTGAGGACATCACACAACAGAGGAAATTTAGGGAAATAAAAAGATATAGGTATTAGTGATTTGCATGGAGTCGTAATGCAGTCTCACCCTCCAAGAACATTTCTGCATGTTGTACATCACTTAGGAGTTGTCATCTTGACTGCCTATCTGCTTCCCTTTGGAGCATGATGAGAACCCCTTTGTTGTGCATCAAAAATGCTGTGAGAGAAGCACTCACAATTTGGATACTTATTTATTTCCCTTTATCAATTAACGATGGAGAAAACAAGGTGTAGCTTCAGAAGCAAAAGATAGTATGTTGGTAACAGGGAGATCTCATGAACCTTGCAATTCATATATTATGATTTTTTTTCAACTTTTTAACTTTCAATCACAATGATCATCATGTAATATGTGGAAATTACACTTTTCTGGGTAATACAATTAAGATGTCATGTGAATTACAGAAAATGACTGCTTTTGCAAAATGAAAATCAAGTTTTGGTAAGAGTGAGATTGATTTGACTTTCTCTTTGATAACTGCCTGACCTCAGTTTGACAATTAGCAATGCTGTTGTAATTGAGATACTTAGAGGGTAATTGAGTACCTATGAACAGCAGGTTTTTTGTCAAATTTGAGGGTAAGATTCATTACTAAGTGAAAAACTGGTCTGTTTGAAATTCTAGATAAGGAGCTTGAAGGAGATCATTAAACAAACATTTTGATTAGACTGATCTAACAAGTCAACTTTAACAAGAATGGTCTGCAGGCAGCAAAACCACTCATTTAAAGACCAAGAGGTTGAGAGCTAACCTGTGCAATTCTCTGAGGCAAATTACATGCCACAGAACTGTAGGCAGTGAAAGTCACATTAATATACAAGTATCTGAGCAACCAAAACAGAACCTCAAATTACTACCTCAGGGTAGGTTCTCATTCTTGACCTGAGTACATTAAACAATATTTAGGCTGTAACAAATATAGTCTTGAATGTACAGTTTCCTCTCTGCTTAGAAGGGCAATACTGCTTTTTTTCTGTATATAAGCACAGAGCTCTAAAACTGGTAATTAATTATTGACCTGACCTTATTGGCTTAATTATTGACCTGACTCATCTGATGGTGTGGATCTATCACTTACACTGCTGGCATTTTCCACAGGAACAGACAGAATTACCAACAGTATGGCCATAATCCAGAGAAACATCAGCCAACAAAGACTCAGGTCTTCACTTTATTAATCTTTAGTGTAATTAATAGGTTATAAAGGAGATGCTGATGCCTTAGAAGAATGAGAGTAGAATCATCTCTTTACCTTTGAAGAAGACAAAATTTACATTACAGTTTTCTTCCTGCCTTCATTATTGTCTTGTTCTATGAACTGAAAATTTCAGAGACAAAAAACCACTCTCAAGATAGCCAACAAAAAAATATTCTGAGCATGTACAACTGTGTGCATACATATACTTGTACATTTAGTGACAAGCAGATTTAATTCTTGACATGAAAGCCTCATTGGTATTGCAATACTGAAAGGTGAAACTGCAGAACTGAGGCCGTGCTGTGCGTTATAGGTGTGTTTCACCTGAGATAATAAAAAGACTTTGGACATCAAAAAATAAACTAAGAGATGAAACACTGCAAGACTTAATATTTAGGCATCTCCTGAGCATCCAGACCTTTAGCTAACCCCCCTTCAAGCCAGATGGTTCAAGCTTGGCCATAATGTTGAGTGCATATCAGACATTCCCATGTATTACAGTAGCCCTTCTCAGCAGACCACACGCATGCAAGTCCAGGACTTGAAACACACACCCCATGGTAAAGGGTAGGGGAACAAGTCTGCAGCATCTCCCAAAAACCAGTCCATTTTCAAGACAACTTCCACATCCCATGAATAAATCTCAAGCTTGGGAACAGGCTCTCAGGCAAGGTACAGACTTCTAAACCACACCACCTGTGGCTCAGTTTGTGGGATGCAAGCATTCAGTGGAAGTTCACTTCTACAAGGGAACTACAGGGAACAGGACTCTGGAAAAGGTTTCTGAGCATGGGCAACATGACTTCAAAAGCAAGGCAGTTGGGTAATGTTGTTATGGTAACAACATTAATCTTGAACATACCCTTATCAGGAAGAACGTCCTCATTAGCGGTAAACCTTATACCTTTCCCATCATGCACTGAGACATGAATTCAAAAGGCAAGAAAGCAAGCAGGATAAAGAGAGAAGAGTATGAATTACAACACAATTAGCAATGTCACTTAAACACAAGGCAAATATTCCAGCTCTTAACAGACAAAATGTCCTCCCAGATCTTCTGCACCAGGCTTTGGAGAGTGAGGCTGTCTGCAAGTAAGGCATAGTCTGGGTTAAAACAGAACAGAATTTGTGTTGGCATAACTTAAACTGCAGCCCTGATCCAAACCTGCAGAGCAAACATTTAGCAGCACAGTGCCATAGAAGCCTGTTCAGTAATGAAATGAAAGCAGTAGGTACCTCACAAACTGGAAGGCGCAACCATTCAGCAGAGAAGTAAGAGAAGCAAACAGCTTATAAAAGATTCTGCATGGAGCCATGTCCTCCTGTGAGCTTGTGGGACTTATGCAAAGGGAAACCTCAGTTACAGAGCTCTGGTAAGCAGATGTCAACTGTGAACAGTGCTGCTGTCCCTTCTGTCCCTACAACCTGTGTGCAAGCTCTGCAAACCCATATACCGGCCATGGTTAATGAGAAGGGTAAGCAAGTATCCTTCTTTAGCCCCAGTCCTGGGAGAGAGTCACAGAATCACACAAAATGCTGAGCTGGAAGTGACCCACAAGAGTCATTGAGTCCAGCTCCTGGCCCTGCACAGGACCACCCCAAGAACCTCACCTTGTACCTGAGAGCATTATTCTAACATTTCTTGGACTCTGTCAGGCTTGGTGCTGTGATTACTTCCCTGGGGAGCCTGTTCCAGTGCCCAGCCATCCTCTGTGTGAACGACCTTTTCCAGCTATCCAACCTTAACCTCCCCTGAAACAACTTCAGGCCGTTCCCTTGGGTCCTGTCATGGTCACCTGAGAGAAGAGATCAGAGTCATGCCCTTCTCAGAGATACCCCAGCCTTGATTCTGCAGATACCAGGTGGCGTAGCTCAGATCTTTTATTCCCCAAACAGGGTCCAAAATTCTCAAGCCTACTAATGTACAAGATGCTGATCTGGACCAGTAGCCTACCATGTTCCCTACAGTGGCTTAGACTAAGTCACAAAGAAATGTCATCAGTCAGCTATGAGATTTAATTGATGATCTTGTAGTGTATGCATATTATGCCCTAAAGCCAGAGCTTCATTCTAAGCTTCTTAAAAAATACATAAATACCCATGCACCTACTTCAGTGGCAGCCCTGTATATTCCTGCTTCTGAGAGATAATGATAATGTTCCCTTATCTTTGTGTTTCGGCTAAATACTTGCCCTCAGTGAAGTTTTACAGCCAAATCATGCATTGCATGAAGCTGCCTTCTCATATCAGCTTTGAATTTGTCACTTTTGTGACTTCAATGGAGCACTTTCTTTCTCTAATTTTAAGTACTCCTGACTGTAGCCATGGACTGCAGAACATCAGTGCTGCATACTTCTTTAAATCTTAGTTCATCATAACAATTTAACAGTATCTAAGTAGAAAACTAGGTTCAGTTAATGGTTTGGATATATAATGGGAAATACGTGCACAGGACAGTAAGCACTCATGTGTGCACTCAAGTTCCCCATTTGGTTTGTGTAAGGGATGGCAACAGCCAGGTTCCTGGAGTCCCTAGTGGATGTAGCAGTCTTTGACCTGTCTGGCCACTGGATGTCATCGTTGCTCTGCTGGGACACAGCGACAGGACCATTCTCACAAAGGTACTGATTTTTTATTTAATTTCAGTGTTTTAATGTAGTATGTTTCAACATAAGGAAGACTAAACTGTGCTGCTAAAGGCAGGGATCACAGAGTTGTCACAGCTGGAAGAGGCCTGCAAGGTCATCTAGTCCAACTGTCAACCCAGCAGTGTCACAAACATCACTAATCTATGTCCCCAAATGCCACATCCAGACACCTCTTGTACACTTCCAGAGATGGTGATTCCACCACCTCCCTGAGCAACTTATTCCAATGTCTAGCCACCTTTTCAATGAAAAAATAAATTCTACTATCTAACCTGAACCTCCCCTGGCACAACTTCAGGCCATTTCCTCTCATCTTTTCACTTGAGACATGGCAAAAAACACCAACTTGCACCTCACTACAACCTCCTTTCAGGTAGTTTCAGATCCCCGCTGAGCTTCCTCCTCTGATGATTCAACCGTCCAAAACTAAACCAAACTTTTCTCTTTAGAAACAAAGCTTGTTTTGCTCTGGAAATCCCTGACCTTTCCACACTACTAGGGGAATCAAGCAGCCTCATTTGCACACAAGGGGAAGTGTGTGAACTAGGGAGTGCTTTCCCCTTGATCCTGGGGCTCGCTGTGATGGCATGGTGGTAGAGTTAGTAGTCTGTGGAGTCGCCAGCTCTCTTGGGCCTGGAAGGATTAAAAGAAAAAGGATCCCATGCAAACAGATGGCAGAAGGACATGCCCATGGAGTTGTATGACTTTGCTGCTGGGATGAAGTAGCTTAATGGCAAGGCTTTTACTTAAACAGCCTGAAAAGTTAAAAATACCAGTTTTGGTTAAGATGCAACCCCTAACAGCATCTGTCTCCTCTTACTGAAGATAGGGAGATTCATAGTCAGCCAGTGAAGGTCATTGACTAGAGACCAAATTTTAAAGTACAATAATATGGAGATGTTCACATGAAAGCAATGCTTAAATTAACTGTTTACCCCTCCAAAATCAATGAAACAGCACTACTAAGCCATAAGGCTTCTCAGAGAGTCACCACTTTGGTGACCCATTCCAGCAGCTTATTAATATGTTGTGGTGATCTGTAATCATCTAGCTCCCACATACCTGGTACTGGCTGCAGACAAAACAGTGCATTTGTTGCTCTCCTGAGAGACCTCTCCCTTTACAGGCAGCCTGTACCTCCGTGACTCATCAAATTGCTGTCACTCAGCCTAAGCCAGGGCCACACGGGTTGTGCCAGCAGCTGGCCTGTGACCCAGGCACTGACTGGTTTCTGCAGTGGTCTCTTGCTGAAATGGTGCCTCACACCACCGTGCAAGTCTCAGTACAGTAACTTCAAATTTCACTTAAGCCACCCACCCACATTAATTCATGAAACGTGACTGTTAAGTGAGGATTTCAGAGAAAAAAAGACCACAAACACCCCAAGCCTTATGTTTCACATATTTCTGCTCTCTTAAAATGTAGTCAGGGAGTGGGAAATAACCCCCTTTCCCTCTTTCCCAGTTTCAAAAGCTCTGAATTGTCACGCTTTCAGAAATGTTACTGCCAAAAGCACTCTACAAACTGGCAGTACAAGGGAGAGAAATTATGAACAGAGCCAAGAGCTCCATTGAACTCTGCCAGTACAAAAGAGTCTTACCCTGAGCTGTCTGAGATTGGACAAACGTTTTGATCAGAGTGTCCGTGGTCTGAGTGTAGAGGGAGAGAGCATATCGAAGTGACTGCAGGTCTGGACTCTTCTCCAAGAAGGTTTTCTTCAGACCATTCCCACCAGCATGGAAATATTGCTAAGAGTGAAAAGAAACAGGAAAGGTACTGAGCAAGAATTGCAACCAGCAACCCACATGTATGTGCAATTGTGTACATGGACAGGAAATGGCTGGAAAAATTCACAAAACAGCTTCTGTACTGGAAACCCAGCTCTTAGACCAGCTGATACCAACTGCTCACGGCATTCCTCTTCCAAAGCACTTAAATAAGATTATGCTGACTCCCAGCATGCCAGTCCCCTGAACCTCCTCAGGTGTACAGAAACATGGCAGTATTCCCTTAGAGCCTTTATCACTGTGACAGCAGGGACAGACTCCTGCCATCTCCTGAACCGGGACGGGCACTGTCCTCCTAAAAAAGGACTTGGGCATGGAGTTAGGGAACAGCAGAGACAGAAATGGAATTGCTTACTTTGATTGTATCCAGTGCCAGGTCCAGGACAGCACACTGCTTTGGAGTGAGGCTCCTGGTTTCTTCTCTCACCATATGATCCTGCAAACAACCATTGTATCTGACATGAGCGTGCTGTCAGAGGCTAAAGGAAAAGGAGTCCCCAGTATCACTACTTTCTCTGGATTCACGCTTCATCTATGTGGCGACAGCATTAATTCATCTGTTTGAGGAGTGTTTAGTGGAGTCTCTCTGAGTCATTTATTACAGTTTAACTTGAAAATAAACTCATTTTCTCTCTCTCTTGCAGGCACAGAAGACATAAATAAGGAAAGAACTGGACAAAGGTAAGTGACAATTTAAAATCACGGTTTGTGTGTCAAGAAAACCCAAAAAGAAGTCTGCCTGCCATCACTGTCATTCTAGAGCAACCACAACAAAGCTCTCCAAATACCACCTGAATCAAGGAATTCTGAGAATTAGACATTAGTCAAAGTCGTTATATATAGTTTGTGGGTTTTTTTTAACTCTTCCAACTACAAAGGTCACTAATTCATTCCATCATTTGTGTAAAAGAAGAAAAACAAAAGAAAACAGGTTTGCTAAAAGAACACATTGTTCCCATTGAGACCCACCAACACTAAGAACAAAAATCCAGGAATCACTTGGGAAAGAATTCCCTTTCCTGCAGTGGAAGCACATTCCTGTTAGACTCCTGGCTGACTACAAGGATGTGCCATCCTTTGGCATTTCACTAAGCTCTTTCTCTCTGATGCTTAGTCTAGATCTCAGGGGAAAACAGCGTATTTTAGGACGTCAAAGCTTTGCAGAAACCCATAGTCTAACTGAGCTGCTGGAGGGTCAGGCCAGTTGACTTCAGGTTGGGTTCTAAAGCATTCATAAAAAAGCTGCAGGCCAATCAGGCAAAGGCTATTTATCTGTACTTTAAATATGTCATAGCCCTCGTAGACACTTTCAGGAGACACATCTGCTAAATTGCCTCTGTGTACAGCACACCTAGTGTGTGGCATCGTGCACGTTTCACAGGGACAGACCTGCTGGCTATCTTGCAGCTTGCTGATTCTTCACACTGCCTGGTGCTGTCTCCATTCATTACCCATTGCAATCCATCTCCTGCCCGACGGAGACAGGGCTCTCTGCAGTCTAGGGGCAGCACAGGGCATTTGCCACACTTCTCACAGACATCTAGCTATCAACTTTACACAGTGCAGCCTTCAACTGCATAGAAGATGCCTCTCAAGTTGTCAGCTTCTCAGACAAGTTCACAGCCTGCTTTCTTGAGTAGCAGAGATGTGCCTCGACACACCTCTTCCCCCACACAGGATGTCCCTGGTCTGGGGACCGTGTGCAGGGGCACAGTACTCAGTGAGCTGCATCATGTCTTCTGTTGTGATATGCTGTCCTGAGGGGAGCAATAGCTCTTCTCCCTCTTCTTTGTGAGCTGGGGATAATTCAGTTGAAGATTATGTGGCTTCACACTTCAGTACACAGAGACATCAGTACACAGAGGGTAAAGCGTTCTTTTCTCTGTCTGACAGATTAAGTGCAAAATCAGCCAGAGCCCAGGGCCACGTTCATGGGAGAGGCCAATTTAGTCAGGGTAGCTGTGTTCCCAAGGCCAGGTGACTTTCACATCTGCTAAAATGACTTTCTAGGCCTGCCTGCCAGATTCCCCAAACTGCCACAGAAACCAGGTGGTCAGCACTTTTCTCTAAAACACCTACAGAGCTCATTCAGCCCCCTGAGCGGTCACTCCACCCGTGCCCATGCTGTCAATGCACAGCAACACATCACTGCTTTCTCTGAGTTTCCCAGTGTCAGTTTCTTCAACACGTTATGTAAAAATAACCCAGAGACTGGACTGGTATTATTTGCACCTACTCAGAGAGGAGCCCACGACTGTCATTCCTGTGCATACCTGCCCTCTGCAAATCCCACACTGTTCCTATAAAGAACTGTGCACAGTGCTACCTTGCACTTCCCAGATTGCCAGCCAGGAGCAAAAAACAAATATTTACATCAAATAATTATGCAAGTTCAAGCAGACGAAGTAAAAAAACCCCAAAAAGACAAACCAACCCAACAAACTTTTCCTGATCTCTCAGACTCATCTTTGTACTCTCCACAGGTATTCTCAGAAGAAACTCTGTGGTCAGAGCCTGGCTGTTTACTCTGGGGGCAGCACAAGGGAGAGGAGGCAGCTGCTCCCTGCACCAGTTGCTGGCTATTAAGCAAACTGAACAGAAAGAGTTTGATAATAAGTGGGAGGCAGATATGTGGCACCAAGGAGCCAGGTTGGCTTTCTGAGCATTTTATAATACACTATGAAATTGATTTGTCATCAGGACGAGAGCCTGTGCTTGTCAGGTCTGTCAGTCTCAGTTTTCAGCTGAGTTATCTGATTCACTTGAGCTCTGTTCTCCCTGTTCTATTTAAGACCAATAAAGCTTAAAATCCATCCCATAATTTTCCCAGGCTTTTAGTGAAACTGCAAAATGCAGAGGAGAGGGGCTCTGAAGAACCATGCCTTCCCTGTCAGATTGTATGTGCCTGCAAAAACAAAAGGACAAAAAATAAAATATCCACGCTTCTTACATGGACTCAAACAATTTACACTCTTGTAACACTCCTATTCTTCTGGAAATTTTTGGACACAATGCTGTTTCCCTTGTGGTCTCCAAAATTCAGGTGCTTTCACACTTGAGCATGACTCTCTTGCCACATATAAAATCCTGTGTACCTGTACTGCTGCAGTTCTATATGTGGATATGCAAATAAAGGCTTGAACACACACAAGGGCTTGCCTGATTTGCATGATTACATGCATTTCTAAAATTGCAGTCCAGAGTCACCAAAGTTAAGCTTTACAGTAACTGAAGACAGGCTGCTGCTGAGGGACAGCCTTCACCTGACCAGTGCAAATGGAAACCAGCAAAGCTTCCAAACCATTCCTGGCAGAACGCGCCCTGTATATGCTCAGAAATTCCAGTAATGAGAAAATAAGGAACAAGTAAAAGCTAACAGTGAATTTCAGTGGCCATGCTCAACAATGCAAGCAAACCACAGGAACTCACAGACTGTCCTTGTGACCTGGGGGAAGAATCAGCAAATTCAGAGCTCTGCCCTCAGATACCAGGAGTACATGTAAAAGACAGGGATTGCTTCTCTTCCTCCACATGATGAATCCTTGCTGATGTTTTTGCAAGGGAAAGGGGAAATTCACGGGAAACAGGAGTCACATTTGGATGCTGTGGTTCTGCTGCCACTCTTGCAGACTGGCTACAAAGCTCCTTTCTCCCCATTTTTCCCATGGAAGCGACACACAGCATTGCAAGCACAGGAAGAGGGAAGGAAACACAATCCTCATGAGCCACCCTGTCACCAGGGATGACAGCCTGACCGTGGGAGTGCATAAGGCCATCACTCAGCACAAGTGACAGCTATTCCCCTGGGGAGCCGCACTTGGAGGTTTATGCTAGGTGACTATTAACTGCTATGTTACAGCCTCGAAATGTAGCTGGAGAACAGGAGCATGTCTAATGACACACCTGCATGCCCTGATCACTTGCCAGGACTGCTAATAAGCACTGCCTTAAATGAGCTATGTACTGGCCACATAAGCATGTATGGAAAATGTATCTGCTGGGCAAGGGACATAGGTGTATGAAGATAGCTGTATTAAGTGTGCAAGACAAACCCAAAAATCTATAAGAAGGGACAAATCCATTTTGAAACTGTACTAATCACTTAGAAGAATGTGCTTTGCACTGGGAAGATTTCCCTAATCATGCTCTGAGACAGAGTTCAGGTCCAGCTCCATCTCCCTCGCAGCAGACTGTGCACTGTGACACTTCAGATTTAGACCTCCTCCTCCTCTTGCACCATACCTGTCTTGTAGCACAAGTCCAACCACAGCACAGCGCACTCTGAGTGCTGTAAGGCGTCACTATTTTCATACCACTCCTGTCGTGATCAGCGAATTAGTGTTTGATTCGCTTATGATGAGGTGGCGTGCACTTCATAATGCTCATGTCATGCACTGTCACGTCATGCACTGTCAAAACACATCAACAGAGCCTTCATGCTAAATGCCAGCTTGCCTGTGAAGGGAGCCCACGCAGAAGGAATTTACAGACACAGGCTCTCTTCCATAAGCAGCAGTTATTTTTGTAACAGTCCATGTAATTCATCAACAGCTAGCACAAGTGTCTTTCCAACTATTAGGGACTCCCTTTTATAAATGGGGATATGGAGGAGCTGGAGAGATTTTGAGAATCTACTTTTTTTCATTTTAAATCGATGTACCAGACTTACCATCGTGTATACAGAAGAGAAGAACTACATTGATGATTAAACCCACAATAAGATTTAATGTTAAATACTACACTAATGTTAGTAGAATGCATTTAAAAGCACATTTAATGCATTTAAACGCATTTCTCCACAACTGCATTCAGCAACAAACCACTGCAAGCACAAGACATGCTATGCACTACCACACTTCCATGCTTACACACAGGGACATTAACACAAGCCATGCAGGACAATACCTTCAACTTTGACAAGTGTCCCAGTTCCTTAGCAGCACTGAAAATCAATTGTGTGCCCTATGGTTGCAGAAGTTAGAAAAGAAAGGAGGGGGGGAAAAAAAGGTTATAAACAAGCTTCACATACTTTTCAGCTGAGCAAGTCAAGTCAGTTCATAGCAACTTTACATAACCACCCCAAGGCCAGGCACAACAACTGGTCTCCTTGCCAGTTTATTACCTGGCACAAACCCTGACATTTCCGTGGATACCACATCAAGAGCTATTTCAGAGCACAATGTCTTGCTAACCAGTTCACTCTTGCTTGCAGCAGCCACTCACTCACACAGGATGAACCTTCAAATGGATTGCCCAGGCTTGGGGTGTAGGCCATCTCCAAACACTCCTGCAGATTTCACATCTACACATGAAGACAGCAAAGACTGGCCAAAGCAAAAGATCACACAACCCCAAGATGATAAGAATCCCTCTACAGAGGTAGGGCCCAGTCATCAGGGTGGAGGTAAGCACAGATCAGATCAGAAACAAAACTGGGCCCCAGCTGTTTAGGGCTGAGAGATTGCCGAAGTCTAGTGAATACTACAGCATCACCTTCAAATATCCTAGAGCTTGGCCAATGGCTCTTTTTCCCCCATTGTGCCTTCCTGAAGCTGCATAACCAATGAAGAAACATAAAGGGAAGATGAACCCCAGTGACAGGAAATCTTGCATTAAGTCACTTCACCACTGTCACTGTAAAAAAGTCTTCCTTTTACCTAGCTTAAATCTACCCTCTTCCAGTTCAAAAGCATGCTAGCTACGCACTTATGTACCAATT
Source organism: Daphoenositta chrysoptera (assembly GCA_013397915.1). Taxonomy (NCBI): domain Eukaryota; kingdom Metazoa; phylum Chordata; class Aves; order Passeriformes; genus Daphoenositta; species Daphoenositta chrysoptera. Next base: position 198,940 of record VZRO01002962.1, read on the forward strand.
GGTTATTTAGGCATTTGGAAAATAAATTTTAACACATAAAATGTGTTTCCACTAGATCAGGTTGCTCAGAGCCCCATCTAACCGGGCCTTGAATACTTCTAGGGATGGGGCATCTTGTACAAGGACTCTTGGTTTCACAAACTAAAGGTCTCCAGTAAATCCAATTCTCCCTCCCCCTCCTTTACTATCCTTTTTTCTCTTAATAGTCTTTAACCCTCCCACTTAACTACAACAGCCATGACCACTCCCCACCCCAAAATACCTCAAACTCTAAAGAAGCAAGATGTAAACCCAGAATTATTATACAGCCCTTTGCCCCTGTCTATGTCACTCAGCTTTCCTTTGCTGCCTTCCCTGGTATTTGTTCATTGCCTTTTAGGTCAGTATGCTGTTGAACAGGAACCTTCCCACACAGGGATTTGCAGAAAAGACTGTGGGAACTTGCTACTGCTGCAAAGATCACTGCTGAAATAATTCTTTTTTTTTTTTTAAGGATTAAAATGAACATCAGCCCCTCTAAAAGTTAGCCCTCGGCATAAAGTCTCTTTATACCTGTTGCTTGGGGTAGCAGAAGAAAAACAGGCTATATACATATAACATTGGAAAACCCAAGACTTGCTCTAGGGCAACTGGACACCCTCTGCCCATTAAAACAGCAGCCCAGAACTGAATTTTTAAGGTCAGGGGCCCTTTTCTTTAGTTTTTCCAGCTTTGGAAATTTCTTCAAGCTGAAAGGCTCTGTGACCTGAAATCACCACAGATCACCTCTTTACTTGCTCTACTTGTAACCACCAGCTAACCCTCACTGTTTCTAACCCTTTTATGTTTGTTGAATACAAACCGACACAGAATGAACATTATTGATTTTGCAGCTAAACAGAAGTTCTTGATAAATGATTAAATTCACAACTTTTGGCAGGGGTGGAGGGAAAAGTGCAGGCAAGCACCATGAATCCACGAAGGAAAGCTTCTGAAATGAGACTGGGAGCTTGACTTGCTGTCACTTTCCAATGGGTAGTGTTGAAGAGTACAGCTCTCTAATCTAAAAGAGCACAAATTTCCATTTATTTCCAGCAAGGAGGGCTGAACATGACTGCACACCAGCAGCAACAGAGAGATTTCACTGTGGGACATGCCAAATAACCCAGCAGAATACAGGGTTTCACCAGTCTCTGCTACCCAACAGATGTGCCTGTTGTTCTGTATGATTTGCCACAAAATTTTCTTGACTTACGGGTCTTAAAATTTACGTTTTTTGAGTCTATTGACCAAGCAGGAAACAAAAACCAAAACATTTTTATATCTCAAATTTTGAAAAAGGGAGTAGTCTCAAAACACAGTAACATCAACATTTCTTAATTCAGTATTTTCAGCATTCACTGGACACTTTTTTCTATATAAGTTTGAACAACAACATTAACCAGCCCAGGCACGTAGTCTTGCTGCCTCAGGCTTCTAAGGAGGGCAGGTCAGTAACACAGAGCAGTACCCAGTGACTGGATACACTTCATGGAACAAAGCTGCTCAGATAACTCCCAGTTCTTGCACGCTAAGAAAACCCTCGTCAATCAGTGACAATCTCTGTCAATGCATCTGCAAGGAGAAATTATTTTGCTGTTACACTGAGTTTGTCATCAGTGCTGGTAACATCTAATGAAAATCTGGACAGCTCCTTCCTCTGCCAAATGGCATTCTTGTAAACAAATGCCATACTCCCCGGAAAAGTTATTTATGCATGGAAAACGCACCACAAAGCTCTATGGACAGCACTCATTCCAGTTGTGCCAGGGAGTGAAAACAACTAAATTTAATTTACTAGGTAGCTTTGAGAAAAGCTGCCCACAATGGAATTGATTAAAATGTCAAGGATAGAATATGAAGACAAATTAAATCCTTATCATTAATCATGCCTAGCTCTGCAGCAGACACAGCTGGAAAGGGGATAGGCCTTCATGCTGGTTTTTCTGGCTCTTCCTGTAATATTAATTTTACTTTCCTAAACTCTTCAGAAGCAAAAAACACACCTATAGTCCACAACACAGAGATTTTAAATTCCTTGTTAATGGTCTGATGCTTTTTTTGTGAAATGCTTTTGTTAGAGCATTTAGAGAAGGATCATCAGCTGACTCAAATCTAATTGTTGGAAGCCAACAGAACTGCACTGACTTACACTCCAAGTGACTCAAACCCTAAAAGCTTAACTGTCCTACTGTTCAGCTGATAAAGTTAGGAAACAAAAGCCTACTCCAAGTTTTTTGGATTCCAGTCCTTTTTTGGAAATCATATTATTAGTGATGCTTATTTTTCTGAGACATAACAGTGAAAGGAAGTTTCATCTGATACTGTACTTTCTTTTCCCATATTTTTTTAGTTCCTATGTTCAACAATGAGATCTGATAATTTAACTTAGCATTTAAGTTCATTTAAAAAACTCTATAATATCTGGTAATGTTTGTTAGCACACATTAAAATAAAACTATTTTTTAGTTGTTGTGGTGTATCAAACCACAAAAATTGACAAAACAGGCTTAAAAGTGGGGATGAAAAGAAGAAAATAATTACCTGTCAGTACAGAGAACTAGGCACATATGCAGTTCACAGACCATAATTTTATTCAACACTAAGAAAGCTTTTTCTCCTCATCACAGAGGCAGCCTTGAACTTTTCTGCTCCAAGCTAGCACAAGGGAGAGGATTCATTTAAACTAACAGAAGTTAAGAGAGGTTTCAGAAAACCTCTTAAAGCCACACTCTCCTCCACCACAGAGTAGGTCTGGAGCAGCTCAGGCAGATGAGCCTGAAAAACAGTCAGATGCAAATTCTGTCATCAGCTTAAAGAAAATTTAGTTCTTACCCTGTTCTCATTTAGTGAAGAGAAGTTTGACAAGCAGAAAAAAGCACAGCAGGACCAAGCACAAATGGAGTCTCATGTGAATGGCTGCAGTGTACTGTGTGAAATAAATAAAGGAGAGGCTCCAGAGGAATCACCTGGGTGTAAACTAAGCACCTCTTCTCTCACCTGACTAGTCACTGATGGCATGGTACAGTTTCATCCTAAGCAGTTGAGAAAGAGATGTATAACTAATCTGTTAATCTCCCCAAGCATTGTGCACTGAACCCCAAAATAAGGATTCCCAGAGTGTATATCCACTCAACCAAGACAGAAGGTGTTTAATTACATGCTGGATCTTAAAATTAGTGAGGTGTGAATTACTTGGTGAGTTACTGGAGATCATATTGCTGCTAATCTCACAAGCCACAGGCTGAGAGTGTTGAGAGAGGCTGAAGTCACCCATCTGAAAGTCATGAAGGACCTGCAGCTCTGGTCATCAAGAGTGGGAGGTTGTAAAACTGCCCTGTCCCCATTGGATTCCTCACAGAGCTAACACCTTCTCACCTGAGCCCCAACACAGCAGAATCTTCCAGAAGCTAATTTAAGTGGAATTGTTAAGTCTGGAGAGAGGCATTGAAGCACTGTGCTGTGGCAGGGTCACACAAGTGACAGGCAAGGCAAACTGCAGTGTGACAGGAACCTTCTACCCAAGTATGCTTTCCATGTTCTCCATTAGAAAGACTTCTGCACCTCCAGCAATTTTGCAGAAAGAAGAGAATATATTCCATAAAAGAGATTATTTTCTACCACGAATATCCCCTACTTCTTAAGGGCTGCACATGAGTTTTAGGACGGAAATCCCCATCAGTGGTCGTTCAAACACGAAGAGGCACCACTAGGGCTTCTGCTGCTGAGGGCTGGGAGAAAAGCGTGTTACAGTGCCCTAGGCTATTTGTGTCTGATGTGCTTTCAAAAGAAAAGAGAAAAAGAAAAAGAAAAAAAAGCCAGATTAGATAAGAGCTGCTCGGCACATAAGCAGAATACCAAAGAAAAAGTACTACTTCTGCCCATGCTGGCAACCCCGAGTTTTGCCCTGCCTTGCTAGCCTTCACTGCTGGGAATGATGAAAATCTGGTGGTGACAGAATGAATTGCTATGCCCCAGAGAACAGTGGAAGCAGCTCTTCGTCCTTGCAGCTCATCCAGCCTCACCACAGGTTCCCTGCTCAAGGACTGCAGACAAGGCCATTTTAATCATTGCATTGTTCATAACTGTCCTTCTGGAATAGCAACTCTTTTCCATTTTAGACTAGTTCAGCCTCCTTGCTACCATACAACTAAGCAGACACCAAAAAACCCCAGCTATGAGCATTTTGCGTTATCTCAGACAAGTGAGTATGCACGTCAATTTGATTCTCGAATTTGCCACTGAAATGATGCCAACAAGAAACTATGAAAAAAACTTCAAGTGGCTTATAGCAACACCCTGCAGGTTGGAAGAATTGGCTGATCACAGTTATTGCGTCTTTCATGATACAAATACTGAATCACTCTCCTACTCTGCCTTTGAAATCCAAAACGAGCAAGTATAAAGCTCAAGTAGTGCCTCCCTAGTTCTCTCTAAGGCCCTTGATCTCACTGATTCCATTCCAAATGGGTCGTGTTAATGCTGCTCCTACATGATGATTTGAGCACCTGTCCCCAAAGAGTCCTTTTTAAAAGCAATTCAACCAAGACAAGGAAATTTCATCCTCCTAAATTTATTTTCTTTTTCTTCTTTACAAATCATAAAGGCAAGCAGAAATGATTACTCCAAATCTGAGCTCAGAGAAAGCAGTCTTTAGCAAATTATGCCTCACAATAATTTTATGGTTGTAGGTATGACAGCACACTTCCTCTCAACAGTTTTATTTAAAGTCATCATCATTAAGGCCAGGGACCAGGGCCTTTCCTCTCAGAGCAAGAAACACCTAGAGCAAGAGGCAGGTTTGCATCACTTCCCTGGACGCTGCAACCCAAGAAGCCCAGTCCAAATATGTGAGGGAACTGCTGAACAGTGAAAACCACTATTGTTCTACCCACCACTGGGAAAAAGGTAAGGCTCCATAAATGAGCTACAGACTGCAAGTTTACTCTAACAGCAAGATGAAAAGAAGTTCTGGATCATCTGTAAACAATGAGGTTACAGCCCAAACTTCACACTGCCTCCAACTGAGTGTCATCCCCCAGAGCAGCTGGGCATGCATGACTGACATTTAATCAGTTTCTGTGGTTTCTCAAAACTGGGGAAGAGTTAATCTTCCATTGTTAAAAGCATCACTACATTCATGACACACATTCATCCAGCATGTCCACACAGCTGAACAATTATACAAAAGACTGCCTTTGAAGGAAAACTATCTGGACACGCTTCCAACTCCCCAGCATCACAGAGAAAGAAATCCTGCCAGCCAATGCTGGTGTTAAAGCCTTCTGAGTGGGTAAAGTGGGGGATGGGTGATTAAAAATCAAGCTCAAATTAACCACGTCTTTTTTAGAGAGACACTCTGGCTAATAGATAATCAGGCAAAAGTGGCTACAGATCATGACCTAAGGCCATGAAGCCTAACTGTTCCATAATCCCACACAGAGCTCTCCGAGAGGATTGCAAAGCCCTCATCAGTGCAAAATGATACACTGGACAGAAATTCCTTTTGGATCATGGATTTTCAATTGTGGTTTTTTATCTAGAGTGTGCTCTGTATCTTGCAATCCCACCATAAATAGAGATGCTCTCTTTCTTTACCAAGTTACAGACATGTTTTTCCATCCTCAGGCAGGCTACAAGCAGACAAATTTACCTGGATGGATGACTCACTAGGTCAAGGGGATGAGTTACACAGGCAATGGCAACACTTTCTGGTGTGAGTCAGGAAGGAGAAAATGCTTTACCGTATGGTCTGTAAGAGGAGGCAGCACAATCAGCTTCTCCATGGTGTTCATTACCACCCTCCAGAGCTCTTTCAGCACCCGTTTCAACACTGTCTTTTCACACACAGTTGCAAACAGTGTCAGGCTGCAGGGAGAGAGCAAGAACTGAGTAAGTTCAGAGAGCACAATATGCAATGAAAAAGGAGCTGCATATGGAAGATTCAGTGCCCTATCCAAAGTAGCTTGTCATAACACTTGCTTTAAGGGTAAAAATCTTCCCTTTTCGTAAAGCACAGCCTGTGTTCACCCTTGGAGTTCTAACACTAAAATCACTGGCCAAAATGGAGGACTGACATTTCTGACCCCAAAAATTTCTATTTATTGACCTGGGGATTACAGAAGGTATCACGTGGTGATAGGTGGTTGGGAATAATATATATAAAATCTCAATAAGAGCAGGTACCATTGAACAGGATCCCTTTAAGAAGATGTATTTGGTTTACAGAGTATACAGAAAAAAGTTACAAATATAGAATAATTGGTTTTAAGCTTCAAGGGGTTACTATAATGACTTTAGATGGATACCTAAATTAATACTTCCCAGAGTGTTGTGCAGAAATTCCTGCACAGCTCCTGATAGCTGCTGAAGTATCTAAATCTTTCACCTCTAAAATCACCCCAAAGTATTTCTTGGACAACTCCATATTTTGTTGTGATTGCATTCACCAATCACCTGCCATGTGTTTATCTGCTCTAAACAGAAAGAGCTTTATCTCCCTAGTTTTTCTTACTTGGACAGGCTATCAAAAAGGCCAGGAAGTGTTAGAATCTCCTTTGAAACGTTTGTTGAACTTCAGGATTTACCAATCACACTGTGAGAGCTATAGAACAGCAACTCTGTGGCCAGCATCACTCAGCTGACTCTTCTCCATTGTGTAACATCTTCTCCCAACTTCCCTTCTTCCCATAGCTTGTTAGACAGTAAATTAACAAAACCAAATAGGGACAAGACTGATGTGGGTGGGATGCAGGAAGCATTAAAAAAGTACTCTCCTTCTGTAAAGGAGGAAAGAAAATAATCCAGGCATGGATTATCATAATCAAAATTACTTGCTCCACAGCTGGATGGCAAGCCTGTAGCACACCAAATTCCCAGTGGTACAAAGGAATCTGGCTTTTCAGGATTCATGACAACATGAATGGAAAATGATCAAACGAGATGGCTCCTAGATGTAATGACTGCTGCAGAGAGTCACTTAGTACACAGTGACCCAAAAGAAAGATGGGATAATCAACACTAAATGCAACCAAACTCCCTATATTTTAAACTTGTAAAGCTTCACATCTATTGCAGCATTAATTATGAAAACTGCTGGCCACTCCTTACTAAATGAAGAACTGATGTGAATCAGCATAAAGTTTAACTTCTACAAGGATTAAAAACTACTTCTGTTTGCAGTTCAAGACTTGGCTTATAAAAATTATGTCCAGTAGTCACACTTAGCAGTCCCTGTCCAGCTGAATCATGCTGCATGGTATTAATGCAACAGTTAATTAAAGCAATGGATCAACCTTATGCCCATCCCCTGGTTCAGAAGCTTATTTGCTTGTCAGAACAGCAGCAGGTATGACTAGAACACACGCTTGACACAAGCGCGATACTGAGTAGAATATGTATCAAGTACATAAGCACTGTTTGCAATACTCTTGCTAATTGTCTACAGTAAAGTCTCCATAGGAAAAAAACCCACAGGTAGAAAACTCATAATTTCAGTCTTTTTCAATACTTGATCAGCAGTGTGTTTTGCTGATTGCTATAATTACCAGAGGTAGAAAGAAGAACTTTGAGTGTGCTTTGGCAGTGAATGAAAGCTAAAGAGCCTATCCATGGCTTGTGAGAGGCAGATAAGGGAAGAAAAGCTATTAATTCGTCTTGAGAATTTGGAGACTGGAAATATCAGTAACAATCCAAGAACAGAGACCTTTTTTCCCCTCTGCCTCTTTCTTGTTCCAATCCAATGAACTGTATGTGTAGCATATATTTGAGCACTCCCTTACTTTCCATCCAGGAAGTCCATCAGTGGCCTCAGGACATTATCTGCATCTTGTGCAACTGTGTTTCTGGCATTAGCAGCAGAATTTGCTGTCCCTTTCACTTGACAGAGGATATCAGACATTTGCTTGACACACTCATCAATCCGAGTCTGAAAGCTGCACAGATAGGAAAAGGCAAAAACAAGATTACCAGTGGCAGAAACACAAGGTAAAAAATTTCAAGTTCACTCAGTTTCACACTCTCCTTTCACAAGACTTGCTGCTCTTTTCCTTACTGTATTTGTCACCAAGGGGCATGCCCTCCAGTTCCTTATGCCCACCACCCACACACAGCTGACCACCTCTGAACACGAGACACGAGCACATTTGAGAGGAGTTTGTTCATTCATCTTGCAGCAAGAAATGATCCCTTCCTGACTTCAAGAAACGCTGTTATTATTAGCTCAAAGCCCCCTGCTCTACCCTTTGGTTTCTCCACCACAGAGACTGGGATATCACACGGAGCAATGACACAATGCATGCCCCACTCTGAGCACCCAGAAGTCCATCAGCAGAAGTCCAATTATGACCCACCATAGGCTAAGTCTTTAAAATAATAGAGACAGCCTGAAGGCAGGCACCAGCTTAAACCAGTCCACTGCCATACAGTCCATGCCAAGTGTCAAATCGGGATGTGGGGCTCAGCTGTGCAAAGTGCAGTGTCTCTGTAAGGAAGGCAACACAAGGCATTAAAGCACAATTACTTTTCCACCTCCTCCTGCTAGGAGGAGGTTCAAAATTAAATAATGCAGTGATTAAAAATTATGAATAGATCAGCAGAGCTGACAACAAATCAATTCAGCAAATAAAGGAAAATGCTTTGACATTTAAAAGAACAGTTACTAACAACAGGCACTACAAGTGACATTTAACTATCCATTAATGGCACAGAGGAAAACAGGAAAACAGGAAAAACAGTTGAAAACAGGAAGAGAAGCCAGTATTAGAAGCTAGGGTAAAGATTTAAGAGCAGATACAAAAGTTTGGAAGTCAGCTTTACATCTTCAAAAAGGACCCGAACTTTCGATGTGCAGCCCACTGGGGACACCTGTGGGTTGGGTGTGAGTGTGCAACTCCTCTGCCCCATGGCTCTCACCTTCCTTCTCCACCTGGTCACCTTTCCTGCTCTGCCACCTCCAGCCTCACGGTCCCTCTTGCTCAATTCTAGCCTGCCTCTCACCGGAAAAATTCCAGAGCTGTCTCCCACCTGCCCTGTTTCTAGCAGAAAGAGTCCTGCAGCAGTCAGTTGTGGCTGCAATGTCAGCTTAACCAGAGACCTAACCCACATCAAATAAAAGAGCATAAAAACTTTCCTGTGCCATTAACAGTCCCTGTTCTGTCACAGGCCAATCCCACCCCACAGTTCTCCCATCACTACATCAATTGCAGGACCCTGCTTCAAGAGGCTTCAAACCCCCCAGTCAGGGATGGAAAATAACAATGCCTTCATAGATAAAAAGTAATACAAGCCAAAATGGTTACCAATTTTATGACAAATAATAGATCAGTTACTGTGGCAACAGGTTCACCTGAAAGTGAAGCTTGTGTAGACGTACAGCTTAACAGGAGCCCCTGGCAGCAGCAAGCTAAAAACCAACTTCACCTATGCTGTCAGACAGGGCCTACTGCTCCCTAATTTCTCCAGGAATTCCTTCCTTCACCCCTACAACCTCCAAGAACAAAACAGCAGCTAGCCTTGCATGAAGGACAAACCCTTCCAAGACTCCTCTCAAAGTAGAAAATGCTTCTGTGTCCAGACAAAATCCTCTCTCAGCACAAGGGTGGTAAGGCTCTCTGGACATGTGCTGCCTTCTCAGCAAATGCACTTATCTCACATAGATGAAGAGTTAAGATCTGCAGTGTCAGGTGTGCCAAGTGTTGAAGGAGCAACTGTTTACAGACTCTGCACAGAATATTTTGGATATCTGCCTTATCTCCTAACTTTATATCCTTTAGGAGATCATGCTTATATAGTAAACTGCAGCTCTGCTTTTCACTTCCTAAGACTGTTAAGGAATAAATGAAGCACCTGAACCATCTGACTGCCTGAATCTCTGGCTGGCTCATCTGTCTAAAACACTCCCCAGTATGTATGCTGATACTGGATAATCTCTTTAAGTCATATTTGCAAATGTCAAGATTGTCCCCTCATTGTTTTGTAGCAATGACACCGTGGAGAAAATACTCAGATTAAAAAAAAATTCACCTCCCTAATCATTATTTCTCAGTCACCCTCCATCTAATTATGAACTTCATTGATTCCATTCAGTTACAGTCTGAGTCTTTCCATTTCTTGCTGGAGCATCTATTACTGGCAATAGGAACTGCTCACTTATCTCCCTGCCTTAGCTTCATGTGCTGAAATCCAAACAGTCATTGACAAATCCCACCATGATTTTTTAGCCATAAGAACTGCAAATCTGTCAACTCTGGGAGGCCAGGTTGGTACAATTTGCTCTGTCTTGCCCATGTTCAAGCCACACTATGGCTCATGCCTGCACTAATCCTGTTACGCAGCACAACATGAAATGAATGGGGTTTGTAATGAGAAGTGGTTGTTTACAAAGATCAGTCAGAAGTTCTGCATTTTTAGATTTTGCTTAATTGACATCCTTTATAGTTCACTACAAAAGTCTGATAAAGTTGAGCACGTTTTTATCCTCAGGTAAATGATAACATGATTTGCATGTTAACATGCAAAACCTAATTGCCATCAATTACTCTGGCAATACTTTAAAGAGCTCCTTGGAACACTAGGTAATATTTGCAGCAGCATTAGAACAAGTCAATCTCCAATTCCAAACCTGCTTCCTTCTTATTCCAGTATTCATTTAACAATCAGAAATCAGTCAGCTGTTTCATACATTCAGAGCACAATGTTTAAACAAGAATGTTGCTTCATAAACACTAAGCTGGAAACAGCTTTTTGAGCAGTAAAGGAGCAGGCAATTCTGTTACTGACAAGCACTACTTACTGAAAAGAAAATCAGTCTGTGTAATTCAAATATATTTCACAGTTGAGAGATCTCCATGTTACATCTCCAAGCACAGAAATACAGAAGAGAAAGACTTTTAAAATGTTTCTCACTTCTTTAGATGGTCTCTGTATTTGAAAGGCCATGAATTAAGGACAAAAATAAAAATATAATGCAGTTCACAGGAATTTCTCTTTTTTCTTAACCTGACTGAATAAGATTAGACAAAAGAAGGGAATGCTTCAAGGACAAGGACTTTGTAATACTCACCTGTTACCAAACACTGCACTAAGCTCATCCAAAACATTGTTCAGCTTCACCTGGAGCTCTTTGAGATGGTCACTTGCTTCTGCATCCAACTGTGGATGAAAAAAAGAGCATTTAGTTTGAACCCAGAGGGCAATCTGCTGTCCTTTGCAGTGCTTTTCCTCACTGTTGAGCCTACACTTAATAAGCAGGTGAACTATCCCCAGGGGACTCTGCCAGGTAGGATGCTCTCCTCCACTGCCTGCTGCTGCTGCTACAGAAGCTGTGAAATCATCAACAGGTATTTGCCTAAAAAGCAGCAAGTAATTTCCCCAGGCTCCTATACCCTTCAATATCCTTTCCTATGTTCGTAATGTTGAGGAAGAAAGGGAATGTGAACTCCCTGTGGCCAAGAGTGTATCTAGGCTGAGAATACATCAAGTACTGTGCATTACCCTGGGCTCACGGGTAATTTCACCCCTCTGAGTCTAGAAGGATACAGGGCTTTTCAGACTGATTGTTACTCCTCGTGCATTTCTCCACGCATGATCTTGAAAGAAGCTATTTCACCTTCCACCCTGCTGTCAAATACTCCAACTGAAGATTGACCCAGACACTGCTCTGAGAACCCAGCTATTTTGAAAATCTGGCCACAGTATCATGGCAGGAGCTGTTCTGTTCTTTTGTTGATCATTTTTGGAAAGTAAAATCTCAGCTAGTGGTATTGAGCAAACATAGTTCTACTCTCACATGGAACCAGTCAGTTTTTTGTATGCAAGTGTTCAGAAGAAAACAAAAAACAAGTGCGCCAAGCCCTACATGAATGCTGTTGACACCTTGGCAGGTTTTGTAAGAAAGTGCTTCCTCCATTCTTATCAGTCCAAATCCACTTGTTTTAAATTGAACATGATTTACAGTGTCTTGTATTCCAGCTGCAGTCACCCCTCCAGCCTGGAAAGAGCCACTTCTGAGCAACATACCTGTGTGTACACATAGCAACACAGGATGAATGCTTTGAGATCATTGAGATCATTTGCTCATAAAAAGTAACTTGTAAAACATATTTGCCTCTGTATGCAGGCAGGCAAGACGTCTGTAAAACAAAAACCTCCCTCTAAGGCAGAGCATCTATTTAGGAATGTAATGAGCCAGGTAGCAGTACAGTGGTTAAAAATCAGTTTAGATTTTTATGGTATATCCATCTGTACAGGATTTGAACACGACAGGAGTTTCCACTTTTAAAATCAGTGCTGAAGACCTCTTCATATTCCTTCAGCATCTGTCAGAGAAAGCCAAGCCTTAGGGGATTTGGAATCTGATCCGTTCATTTTCCTGTTGTAAGCTGGCATGGAAAATTGACTCTATTACGCATTTGAACCTGTGCTAATGAAACTTCTGGATCAGAATTTTAAAAGTAATTAAAGTAAGAACCAACAACCAAGAAAATGATGATTACTTAGGCCTTGTAACTTTAGGCATTGCTGCCTCCGATTATTTTTCCCTTATTAAAGTAAATTTCTTTTCCTATTATCTTTATAACACTCTTGCTCTGTGACGGCAGAAGGAAGCTTATGTCATGCCAATCAACATTCATTCTAGCCAAGCTTGTAGGTAATAAAATAAAAACAGCATTTGGTGGTGGTGGTTCCTCTTGCCCCTACATTAATCCTTCCCTCCTACTGCGTAAAGGCGCAATGAGTCACAAGCTGTCTGATTTGCTCTCTACAATTAATGGCACTGAATTGCCCTCTGATTTCAGCCATTTCTGACAGATTTGAGGTAGGACCAGTTCATGATTCATCAAAACATTCCAACTAACTGCTTTTTCAGTCAGGAAAAAAAAAAAAAAAAAGACAGAAGAATTTGGCACAAGACAATTATTCTTTACAGTTTACTTCTCCTTCTTTATAAGCTATCAGATACACAGTCTACAGGATGTTTGAGGTCAGGATGAACAACTTGTTGGCCTGGTCCATGAACAACGCAATCAGTGATTTATTTTACTGTGAGGTGGCCTGGAGAGCTCACTGAGCTCTAAGCTTTCCCTCACTGCTGTATTTTACTGCAAAGTGATCTTCCTCATAGCAGACATACTGCTGTCCCAGTACTGCAAGAAGAGACAGCTGGAACAATGCCTTGCCAAGGGGATGAGCTCCATTATCTGTGGTAAGGAACTCTCACTCCTCCAGAACATCAGCTCACAGCTCTCTGGATACAACTGGCAAGAAAGCTGCCCAGATTTAACGTTGAGGTGCCCAGCCTCATCCTCAGGAAGCCAAACCCTGGTGGGTAAGCATTCTGGTTCAGCATCCACAAAGTCCCCCGTCACATTAGAAAAGCTATTGTTTTCTGAGCAATTGCTTTGGGAAGAAGGACTCCATATAACATTAACACTTAGGCATTGGCCTGCTCTGGCTCGAAAGCAAATTTTGGGGAATTATCTGAGTGTGATTTAAATTCATTGGGAAGGTGCTGGTAGGTGTGTACTGCTGTTTCCTACATATAAATCACATGTCAGTAAGAGAGTACTGCAGCATGTGGTATTAACTGCAAATGTGGCCAGTGTGGTGAAGCACTGATAAGAGTGCTCAAATGAACCCCACAACGGTGTTGCAGTTGCTGCTCAGTCAATGAATTTTAAACATATCAGCTATCAATGATAGCAGGAAATGCTGCTTGGACTGCATGATAAATCTGGCTGGTATAGCAGAAAACAGGATTAGACAGCTGGGTCACTGCCACATGTCACCTCCACACCATTTCTCTCAGCAGGCTTATGATCTCCATTCTGTGGGTGTATCAGAGATAATTCAGAGGAAGAATGAAAAGTTCTCTGTGCAAAACAGGGACAGTGAGGTGGCTTCTGATCTCTGAGCAAATGTTCTAATTCCAGTGGAAATAATGGGTGGCACAGACACTGTTCTGTGTCTGAGGCTAAATGTGGGATGCTGAAAACTGAGGTGCAAAGAGGGAAAAGCTAATCCCATATTTAAATTTAAGGGGAGAAACCAAGTCTCTGTTAATTTTCTGAAAATATTTGGGACCTGGCATTTGAGAGAATCTGGGCCTCAAAGTTTCATCTAGGGGTTCCATTTTGGGCTGGAACCTCAAGTTCTCTGCTAATCTGAATGGTGGCATTTATACTGAACTACTATTAACTTGAATTTAAGATGACTTTCTCCTCCTTTCCTCATGCACAAAAATGAACCCCTGACTCTAAGAATTTGCAGTGACAGGCTTCCAAGTTTCCCAAGAGATGTAATTAGTTCTTTGGTTTCCACACACACTGGTGAAGCGTGAGTGGCCAGAACTGGAAGGCTTCCCTGTAGGTGGTGTAGGTGGAGAGACGAGACTTTTGCCTTCTAGAAAGCTCAAGATGTTAATCAGTTCACATCTAAAAGGCAGAGACGCTGTGAAATCATCAGGTCTGATCTGGCATATCAGCAGCTGAAGAATTATGCCCTGCTAATATATTTTAGCTTTATGGAAGTTATGGGGCTCATCTGACTCCAGTTTGAAGCTGCTGGTTTTTGTTCTGCCTCCCTCCACCAGCCCCTGGGAGCTCAGCAGATCCAACCCCCCTTTAGGGACTTACTTGTACCGAATTTTCAGGCATTTCCCCAGTTTCCTACAGGATTCAAGACTAAGGAACATGGAGCACTAAATCCAAACAATAGCTGCCAACTTCTCAAATACTAAGGCGGCCTCAGCTCTGGCATGTGGGATGCTAAAGAGCAGCAAACAGTAGATACCACAAATCCTTTGAGAACATTCCTATTTAAGTCTTGGCTGTTTCTAAGCTGTCCTGCAATTTGTTATTCAGGTGGCTAACTTAGGATTTAAAATGTGGGCTAACCCTGGCTAAGCATTAAGAGGAGAGTTTCCTGAAGCTTTAATTGTGCAGATTAGCTTGAAACCGAAGGAATGAAAATTGTATGATGACAATATGCTTGCTACTCAGCAGCTAATTCCTTGGGTTCCCTAGGCAGTGCTTGTCTCTGATACTCACCTCACATGTTTCCCTTTGGGAAAAAAGGTGTAGAAATGTTTTAAACTACTCTTTCACACTACATCTAGACTCCAGCAGTGCGCAATGCAGTATAGCACCTTTTAGTTTCACTGCCATGAGTTCCTTACTCTTGATAAGCTAAGCAAAATAATGGACTGCAGGCTGAAGTCTGCTGGAAAACCACAGAGGTGGGTAGAAAATACAAGTCACATTAGGTTTTATTAGGTAAAGTATGAATAATTAAACAAACAAGGCCAAGTTCAGGCAAACACTAGCACTGAATGAGTGTAGTCCACCCTAGCAGACAGCTAAACTATCATCTCCATTCTGCTGGTGTATTGGAGATGATTCAGAGGAATCAAATGTTTCAAAAGGTATTCATGTACCCAGTTTTTATCCAGGACTCACCCCCTAATTTCACTGTTCATTATGCTTTTAATGCTATCTGCCACTTCATAAACACTGCCTTTCCAAAACGTGCTTTAGGGATGTCTGAGAATACTCCCGAGTCATGATGAAGCTGTTTTGATCCCATGAGATCAATACAGCTTAGAAGGGAAATGTAAGTATTAATTGTAATTCCTAAAAATTATTTAGGGTACTTTTCTCTGTGTATGCATGTGTGTTTATTTATTTGTGTGTGTATATATATATATTTGCCTTGAGTTCTCAAGCACAGACCCAAGGGAATCCCTCCAAACAGAGCTCTCTAAAGCTCTGCTGCTGTCCTTACTGTTTCTGACTAGTAATGTTCATAGACCACATGATGTTGACACATTAAAGGCAAAGGTGCTGGGCAATTTTTGCCCTATTTTGAGTAGTACAGTTCAGAAAAGAGGAAGAAAAGTGAGGGGAAAAGGTACCATAACTCACTGGGGGAAGTGGGTGGAGGAGAAAGTAAAGAAAGGCACTATATCCAAGAGCCCCATCTCAATAAACAGTATTGGGCAAGCACTTCTGTTCCATGTTATGCCACTACACTGCAGGGTGACCACAGGTGAGCCCTGTCCCTTCATTTCCCTTGCTGCAAAACGGAGTAAGTGACCTGGATTTCCCTAGGGGTGTGTTCTGGACCCACTGGCAAAGAACACCAGGTAGCAGCACTATTTCAGAGCTTTCCAGAGCTGTGCAGTGCTACAGCTACAGCTGCAGATGGAGATGGATCTGGGAATCAGAAGCAGATGAAGTCACAAGCACATGGCAACTGAAACCAGTCCCCAGGGTCTGGCTGCACACACAGCACAAGTAACATACCTGCCACAGGAACAATGGAATATTTGGTACCGGCTCTCAAAAACACCTTTGAGAACACAAGAAGTTGAACAGCTCAAGACCAGGGCATACCACTATGCTAGTTTCTTACTCTCCTAAGGAAGCTGTTCTTAGTTCAATGGAGTAGTCAGGATGACGCTTACTTTTGTGCAAGCTTCTGTGTCATGTATAGACGAACATAGAACAAATCTGCCACAGAAAGTAAGAATTGTCCCTCCTGAAGGAGGATAAAGCCCACAGATGCATTTCCAGGAAGTTCTGTTTTCCAAGCTGTTGTCTCACCTATTGTTACCCAGTAGTCAGGTTCAATCTGCAGCAGAAAGACTACTCAAACTAGGACAAGACCTTGTGTACTCTAGCAAAACAGAGAACCTGGCAGGTTTTGAGTCAAAAAGCAAGGTACTACAGAGTCACCAAGCGGGAAACCCCTGGGGACAGCAGATAGTGCAGGCACCTAACACAACACTTACTTCTGGTGATCAGTGGCAGCCCTAAGAAGTGCAGTAAGCAGAATTTTAAAAGAAAATGAAAAAAAAATCACTTCCAAAAACCAGCTTCCTAGTGTGTTTGTCACATTTCTTCTTGTGTGTTTTACTGCTCACTGTCTGGGTTTCTCTCCCATTTCAGTCTTTTCTTTCCACAATACAGGGGAAATAGAGGGTTCATTATGCCTTTTTTACCTTACTTACACCTCCTGTGGAAGGTCTTAAATGGCAAAATGCAGAGAAGAGATCTAGGCTAGGGAAAGTAGCCAACAAGCTCAAGAAACCTTTTCTCTCCACTTATTTAATACAGTATCAGGGGGTATTTTCAATTTGAAATATAGGGAAACCCTACTTAATGGCTACCACTATAGAAAATAGTAGCAAATTGATTCCTTAAGGTAAATTAAATGCGCAGGCATTAAATTTTTATAGGTAATTTCACAAACATTTCATCACAAGTTTATTTTTTCCCAAAAATGAACATTTAGCTACTGCTGCTATTACAGCAGGAAGCACATAATTCTAGTTCCTGATGCAGGGCTCAGAACCTAGGATTATTGAGGTGACACGTGAAAGAATGACAGCAGTTTTCCTTGCCTCATGGGGAAAATCTATTTGTTGAGATTTTTGCCACTTCATAGAATTCTGCCACTGAGCACAAGCAAGATTTAGAAAAGCAATACAGGCAAAAACTGAGCTGTCCATCAGCAAAGCTGACTTTCCTCTTGGCATACAGGTCATAGCACAGGCTCTATCACAACACAACCAAAGAAAATGCACTTGAAAATAATTTTTTCCTAACATCAGCATCAGCAGGCTTTTCTTCATCTTCCTGAATCTTGAAAAGCAATGACAAAAAGAAGAGGAAAAAAAAAAAAAGATACATATTACATCAGAACAGAAACAGTGATCTGGAGGAGTAAAACATTATTTCTGTAAAAACTACCATCTTGTAACAAATGGACACATCTGAATATCCTGCAAAACATGAGCAGAGAACTCATTTGCATGTCTGTAATCTATTAGATACTGGACATTTCACGCTAAAGGCACTGCCCCACATTTATATGCCATATAAAATGATTCAATGTCCACAGCTCTGAGACCTCCACCGGCCACGCCCACACGAGCACAACAGGCAATCCTTGCTTTCCTTTTCCATGCTCTTCTGTGCTCCAAAACATTTCCTCCTGCATTTTATGACATTTATCTGGGAAGCCTTCAGTCACGGCTGTCTCCCCACACTTACAGTGCCAGGTGTCACAAGGCTCTCCTCATGGCTGCAGTCTTCAAGAACCAGTAAGATGCAAACAACCCAGTAACAACAGTGCAGGAGGAATCAGGAAATACCACTCAGCCTCTGAGCTCTCTTACCTCTTTACCGCCCATGGCTTCAAACATCTTCTCCAGCTGCACCCGCAGTTGTTGGATGTTGTTCATCAGGATGCAGGGCTGAAGGGACAAGAGCAGGTGACTGTTACTGCCCAGGATGCCAACACATTGTCACCAGTGGGAGACCTCGTGCCTCAACACCCTTCCCCAAGTACCACCAGATTCGAGAGTTACATAGGAGGCAGAAAATGCACAGATTTCAGCACTCCAACATTAAAAAAGGTCAATTTTTCTACAGCTTGAAATGGTATGGTCAGTTCCCAGTTCCAGAACACCCAGATGAGCATATTGCTAAGTACCAGATCTACAGAACAATCTGTGCCCACTTTTATTATTTTAAATCACACAACATAAGGCAGTGTGGAAGTTCATTTCAAAGGGACCTGATAGCCTCCAAACCCTGCATATCATCTTCAGGACCTATTTTTATTTTAGGTCCAAGCCAGAATTCAAACTGCAAAAGCATCCAAATGATGATAAAAACAATACTGAAAATATTTATATCATCACCACGGTCAGGTGCAATGAAAGATTGGTTTCATCAGGACAAATACGTGATTCTTTGGGGGAAAAGAGAAGCTCATCATAACTCACCAGTTTCTCCTTGGAACAGTAGGACTCAAAGCTCTTAGAGAGTATGTCAGCATACTGCATCAGCACTTTCCCAATAGTCTGTGAAGACAAGATGTGAGCACTGTTACCTGTCCTCTACCACTGCAGGAGAGCTCCAGGAAACAGAGCAAAAGAAATTACACTGTTTTACAACCCATTAAGAAAAGATAAATATCTGGATGCTGAGGGTATTACCTTAGCAAACCTCCTGTTGTAGTGAGCAACAATGACAGGGTCTGGGCACTCCAGCTTCTTAATGATCTCAAAGCTCTGGTTGAGCTGGGTGAACACATCCACCACTGAGCAAGAGAACAGAGCGTGCTCGGATGTTTGCTGGAACTAAAACAGAAGTACAAAGAGCCACTGTCAAATGGAAAGATCTGAAATATACCCACATTGCATGGGTGTTTCCATCATCTGTCACGCTGAAGGCAGGGTGACTTTACCAAAACCTACATCTTCCTCAGAATTAGTCAAAAACTCTTCCAAAGGCCTAGAGGAGCTAAATAGCCTTTTTTCGTTGGATTATAAATTTACTGTCCTTCACTAACTGTGATCGTGACAAGCACCAGGGAAATGTACCATGATGTTCCGATCCTTAATGCAGTCCATGGTTTGCCTGTCAGCTAATGAGGAAAGAGGGAGAAAGTAAAGAGCTATTTTATTTTAGATGTAGCTATTAAAGAGAATGTTTGCATGAGTATCACAGACTACAGTGCCAACAGTCACTGAATAACAGGAAAGCTCTTCTCTCCATTGGCAATACTCAGCAAATTAAGAGTAAGATTGGTCTGTCAGTGGATTAAGGTCACATTCTCACTGCATGACTAAGTACATGCAAAGTGCCTCAATTTTCAATTTCAATTACTTCTCCCAAACAGAGAGAGCTGAGAGAGCACCAAGCCACTGGCTGACAGATTAACAGCAGCAGAACAGAAAAAATGAATCATATGCACCTTGCTGTTAAAAAGTTCTCTGTGACCTGTAAGGTACTAAAATAAATGAGTGTCTCAGTTGTTTAGCAAGCAAGAAGGACCACATCCTCCATTTGTATGACAGCTGAATTTATAGGTTTTTATTTGGTTCTGTGCACTGAATGATGCAGCACCAAGTTCTGCACTCAGAGTGACCTACATACCCCATCTTTCTTATCTCTCTCCAGAGCACCATGCAGGAAATCTAAGGAAACATCTTCATTTTCATCCAGCCACTGCATCACAAACTGCTCAAACCACCTGCAGGGGAGGAAAGACAGCAAGTTACAGCAGAAGAGGAGCACCCTAACCCCAGCAAGCCTTGTGAAAGCTGTCAGATGTCTGAATGCTGCTGTCTGTGCATGCAAAGTTCCCAAATATACTTGCACCTGTACACAAGCTACTGGTGAACAGGGCCTGTACCATCACTTGGGCTGGTTCTGAGCTGTTCTTGTCCTTCTTCCTGACTTTTCTCTTCTTGGTACCTTCCCGTTTTCCCCACCTTGAGAGCCACCTTTAACTTTGCTTCACCTCAAAGCACTTTGTCGTTTCTTTTCCTTTCATCCACGTGCCAGAGAGCACAAGGGAGACCTCCACACCCACAGGCACCTGTCCTGCTGCTCAGCTGGGTGTACCAAATAGGCAATGGGAGAAGAGGCAAGCTGAGAAGCAGCTTCAGTGATGGGATCTGACAGCTGGTCCCTCTGTCCTCAGCTCCGAGGGACACACACAGTACAAAAGGGGGGGTGGTGTTTTCATTGCCTGTGTTTAAGCAATAACATAGCACTTACAGCCTTATTTAAATGTCTGTCTAGAGTTTGTTGCATGCAAGTGCCAACACAGCACAGCTGAAGCAAATCTTAATTTCAAATATTACTAAACAGCATTCACAAACAAGAGAAAGAAGTGTCCATGTGTAATTTAGTCCATACAAAAGATTATTATATGAGCTTTGCAGAGTACAGCCTTCTCTACACAAGCAGCTGTGTTCATAGAGATTGTGCTAATTGTGGGCTGAGTTTGCAAAGAACATGAAAGCATGTGCCAGACATGAGAGGGAGATCAAGAGCGAATTCACAGGCAGAGCATACTAGATAGCCTTAAATAATCCTACACTTTGAAATATAAAGCACATCAATGCTAATATTGGAAATTGTAACTGACACTGTGTTAAAATGCCAACAGCAACCTGTCTATGCAGCCCTATTTATTACAGACAGCAACAGTGGAACACTGTCACAGACATATGGACTTCCTGTATTCTGGAAGAATTCCTTCTGAATGGCACTTCAGGCTCCTACAAGTCAGCATATGTTGAAGTCTGCTGTAAGTTTCTCAAGCTTTCAACGTTTTCTTTTAAACTGCAATAGTGTATTTTAAACAGCTCAAGACTTAGAAAGGAACTCAGGCAGTTTACAAGGAAGCAACTATACATCTTCCACCTGTTTCACAGTTCCCAGGCTGTGAGTTGCTGACTACTTCACATGTCACAGGTCAGCGTGCAGGGAGGATTACTTGTTTGTGCCAGAAGACACAGTTTTCACTCTGAGAAGCAGAGCAACTTCCTGATTATCATTCATCCTTAGTTACTGCACCACATTCACAAGAAAGGGCCATTTGCTGTTGAGAACACTGCCCATTTTTATGGATACCATATGTTGCTACACAAAATCAAGTGCCTAGGTATACCTGTCTTGCCAAATTGTCTAAGCAAAGGTGGCAAAGAAAACGGCACTGCTGGCTGGGTGGGAGTGGTGTATTTGTTCCCCCTCTCATAAAAAAGCATTACCTTCAGGAAGAGGTTTACTATGAAACTTGAATGAACCACTTAGTTCAGGAAATTCTGTAAGTACTGCAAAGCCAGCCTCAATTTTGTTGTTTGGCTGACAGAAAAACATGAGAGATGCAAATAACTTACAAATACTTCCAGTCCATGTGTACATTCAGGGCCACACTATGCTTTGAGCTGTAACACAAACCTAGAGCTGTCTTAGGCCAAATACCCCTTGTAGAGTTTTACTATCAGGTCTTGGGCTGCTGAGCAAGTCAGGGCGATTCCAAGGACTACAAAGGCAACAAATCCATAACAATATACAAAATTATCTAGCACAGAAACAAATAAAAATAATCTGATTTCATGCAGAAATAGCTTCAAAATGTTGTTATATGGCAAATATCTTCTCCCTCATCTGCTTCAAGTATCAGTCAGGAAGCAAACGCTGTAATGACTCACACACCAGCACACACAGCAGCAGCTCACGGTGCTGCTTCAGAGACATTCTGTGCTCACAGGGGTCAGCACAGCCTGGCTCCAGACAGCACAGCCAAACTCACCAAACAAGGGCTGCACAGAATACACTTCAATCCTGCCTCCTGGGAAAGGCAGCGGCGTTTCAGGGCTAAATATATTTTCATCTCTGCTGGCTGCACCACAGTGAGGTAACACAAAAGGCTACCGTGTCAGCTTGGCCACGAGCCTGGCTCCCTCAGGGTCACACTTCGCAGGTGGATTAATCTTGTTCATTTGCTGTGGGTATCTAAGGAACAATCTCAAAGGCAAAAGCCGAGGCAAGAAGACAGGTGGGGTTCCAAGGAGTAAAAGAATAAATACTGTGTTTGATGAAGAGAGTCAGAATAAGTTGACAGGATCTCAAAGGAAGGAGTATCTTCCCCCACCAGAGAGGAGGTAGGCTCCTGTACAGCTACAATGCTACTTGCATGCTAAGATCAGTATTTGAACAAAACATAGAACACTTATTTACAGAGCTAAAACGCTGGGGTTTTACAGGAACTGACACTTCACAGCTTTTAGCTGGCAGAGAGGAAGTTTTGAAGATTCACTCCCAGTTACATAGCTACTGCCATTTCAGAAAATGCTTCTGAGTTTCAGAAAACAAAGGGAGTATAAAAACTTCAGCTTCAATCCTTTGGACCCTGCAGTTGTTCAACTACATCTCAAGGCTACCAGAACATGGTTTCTCATAGTTTATAAAGAGGAAAAGTGAATTTGTGGATAGCCTTTTGTATGGCGAGTAGATAGACAACGAAACCGTTGTCTGGACAGCAGCAATTTAGTTTCATCTAAGGAGTTTACCAATGTGCAAATCTGATGCGTGGACTCCTTTGTTTAAGGAAGTTCTGAGGCTAAAAATACTTGTGATGAAGCAAATCAAAGGACAATTCACATCAAGGGGATATTTCATGATAGGTGAAGGTTGCAGTTGAGATAAACATCACCTATGTCTGACAATGTGGCTATTGTACTGAAATACGAGGGTGAAGTAGCAAAGCCAGTGGCTGCAAATGCACACGAGCACTGAAGCTGTACCACAAAGGCCAGCAGAGCAGAACAGACTGCAGAACAAAACCCAGCATCATTATCCTGATTACACATGAGGAGAAGAGAGACTAAGAATATCTGATGGCTTGCATGAGACTGCCCTGAGTCAGAGGCACAGCAAAAAGAACGGGGCTTCTGAGACTGTCACTCCAGCACCCTGCTCACTGAGTTTATGCCTCTTGCTGACCTGATTTGTTAATCAAGGCCCACAGCCCACACCGAGCAACTATGCCCAACTGCCTCAAGTCTGATTAGTACGCAGCTAGCACCAGGCTTGAGGGACTGCATGCACAACAGCATGGCAAGAGAATTCCCAATTGCCAAACTGGAAACACAGTCCAGGAAAAATGTGTTTGTCAAGAGTGGCAAAGTGCTGCTTTTAGACAGCACTGAATAGTCGTGTGCAGGGTGGGAACAGCATCTTGGTGAGACACAATGCTGAGGGTGCCTGCAGACTGGCCAGTGGCCCACTGAAAGCATCACCAGTCAGCAATATCTCTGAATAAAAGAAAAAAAAAGAAGTTGCTGTCAACACAGCACATGAGAGCAGCAGCACTGCCTGTAAGGCAGTGCAAGGTAAGGTCTAGGTGAAACATCAATATTTAAGGCCAAGTATTGTGTTCAGACACAAATCATTCAGAAAGAGGTGAGTAAATCTCACTTGGAAGGAAAGCTAGGAACAAACAAGAACCAACAGAAAACCATGAAGAGAAGCGAGCAAAGCATTTTACTCTTGTAAAGCAGGAACAATTTCTTCTCTATGCGCAGCCTGTAACAAGCTCAAACTGAAGCAAGAAAGATTTGGAGGGGCTGAAAAGGAAAATGCATGTTAAATCCCCACAACCCAGTGGAGGGTTAACAGTGAAGCACAGGAAAAAAGGAGCTGTGCAGCAACCATCACTGAAAGCTTCAGAAAACCAATTAAAGCACTGGTAAGACCCAGGATATCTGCTCCTGCATGTGACAAGTGTGGGACTCTAGCTACAGCATTAGCTCCAGATTGCTCAGATAACCTTTTGGTCTCATACACCTTCTCCAGGTCTGAAATCTATTGTTACTCTTTTAAAGTTAAAAGTTGCAAACATTTGCTTACAGGTCAAGAGCAACAGCTTATCTGATGATTCCAACTAAGCCACCCGGTCTTACTAAGAAAGAGCAAATACTATCTTTACTTACAAATCCTGTAATGCATATACACGTTAAGCATATCTGGCATACATCTTCTATTCAAGAACTGCTTGCACTGCAGGCACAGAGTAGCTTAAAGCCTGTCCACGCCACTGCTAAGGCTTTGGAAATGTTGGGAGATATCGTGCAATAATGGACTGAGCTGCGTGACGGGCAGTGCCACAGAACACCAGAGGGGACAAACATGCACATAAACACAGAATATCAGGAGGTAAGAAATGATGTATCTCAAATGCAGCCACAAGAGAACCAAACGGCCACCCTAACCCCAAGGTAACAAAAGGAGGCAGATAATGGGGATTTAATACAGGAGGCATAAAACACTCACGCTGGATATTCAGGCACTTTTCCCTTGAAGGCAGGCAGGTCACGAACATATTCGTTGTACAGCCACTTCACTTTGAAGTGTAAATTCATATAGTCTGCACTTTTACACAGTCTGTGTTTCTCATGCTCTGTAAGGAAGGGAAAAAAAAGCAATTAGGTCTGAATTCACCACTGTCACCACACCAGGCACGGGGAGAACTTATAAAGCATGACTGCAGAGTGCAAGGGTGTTGAGGATGAAGCACCTACAGAGCCATAAAATCTTCACAACACAGGATTTTGGCAGCAGGCAGGAGTTCTTGGAGGTTGGGACCATTGGGGCTCTGGAGTTTTCTTCTGTAGCTCCAATTAATACTTCCATTTGTTGAACATTTTTTTGTTGTCAAAGCAATAAAAACAGAGCAATCTCATGGCCTTTTCATTTAACATATCACAGTTGAGACTCCATCTTTGCAGCAGGGGAAAAATCAAGGCGAGCAAATCTGTTCATTCTTGGATATAAACAAAGGCAATACCAACATGTCACACTACATCCCCTGTGAGACAAGAGTAGAAAGCACCAAGAGTCTGACAGTGTGACTCAAGCAAGATCAAATGAGCTACACAGGAACTGGAGCCTTCCCTGCTCCCGTCTGGAGAAATTAATGGTACTTCTCTCCCACAAGGCAGGGTCTGCTGCTGAGCTTCTTCCTCCTGCCAGGATTCCTTATGTTTTTGTACCCAGGCAATGCTGGAAAAATGCAGTTTCTCCCTGTATAATGCCCATACCTCCACAACACAACCCTTCCCACACACCTACACCAATAAAGCACTGACTGTAGGACTGCATCAGACCTTTCTGCAGAGATCATCTCCGCAGACCACTGCTCCCCTTCCTTAGAAGGAGAAATGTATAGTCCATGTCTTCATTCTCAAGGCCCTTCACAGCCTACGTCCACACTACCATCTTTCAGCAATTGACTCCCACCTCTGATCATACAGCCCACAATTCTGTATTTAAAATACTTGTTAAGTTCTCCCAAAAGCAGCTCAATGCTTTCTCCCAAGCCACCCCTCATGTGCTTACACAGGCAGCTCCTTCTACTGCACTGCTTTTCTTCAAAATCCTCCTTGAAGAGATTAAAATTAATTCCATTTTCACAATATGAGGACTCAGCAGCTAGCTTTTGCCCGCACTGTGACCCTGCATTATCAGGTTATCAATTCTGCACTGCTGCTCCCCAGTGCCTCCTGTCTGTATCCATCTCCTTCTTCTGCCAAGCTTCACAGCAGGAATACACTTTGTGCCAAGCTCCTTTGTTCACTCTAGCACCACAGCAAGCTGCTAGTCCATGGCTACAATGCAAGATATTATACTAAAACATACATGATTTTGGCTTAGACTCGGGTTTTTATCCCAGTATTTGACTTTAGACTCTTCTTTCTACCTTTGACGTGGAAACCTCATCACTGATGTAACTTTCCAAGGGCACCACTGCTGATGTGCACACAGGTTTCAGCTGTGTTAGAAAGTGGGAGTCTTTTTCTCAGCTTTAAATGGCTGATTAACTGATAAGTATGCTTATCTTACAACAGTACCTATTTTCAGGTAAATGTGAATTCTTGCAACTAATTCGAAATATTGAGAAACTTCCACATGTCTCTTTGAATCTTCATTAACATGCACAAGAATAAAGTCCAAATCAAATGTGAATTATCCAACTGAAAACACAAAATCCAGGGTGTTCATGCAAAATTTTTCAAAAAATCTTGTCAACTGCCAGGCAGTTGAATGTTCCAGTGATTTGCCTGCAAGCTTTTGTAACAGTGTAATACAGATTTCATTCAGGTTCACATATCACAGATCCACACAGCTACAATCTCAAGGAAAAAAAAAAAAAGAGAGAACGAATAAAAGAAAAATAAAGAAACCCAATCTTTGTTTTAAAGAAATTAAAATGCCCAGTATCTTAGAGATATAATCCTCAGGGGTGATGGTTCAATGGACAAGTTGCATGTACTAATGGTCCATTTCACTCCACAGGGAGCTGTGTAAAGTCCATTCCTGTTTTACATTAATAACCTCATATCTTTCTTGAGCACTAAGAAAGCAGGAGTACACTCAGTGTCTGAACTGCTGACCCTCTGCTATCCCTCAAGCAACAGTAGAAGAAAATGAGAACTCCCTCTGCAGATCTAAAACTGGAAACAAATAGAGCAATAACTGTGCTTGCCCTGCTCCCTGTGAGTGAGGAAACCGATGGACAATTACAACTTCATTAACTTGGATGTGTGCTGCTGCCAGTTGCTGCTCCCGTGTGTGGAAAATGCTGTTCCTGCCGAGGAAAGGTCTGACTTGGATGTAAAAAGGACTTAAATCAGATTCAGTTCCTCAAAACTAAACAATGTACTAAAAGCAAGCAATTCAAGCCTTTTCCTGCTTTCTACAATATCTAAAATACTTCTAAGTTGCAGAAGCAAAAGATGCAAGCAGCCACAGAAGCATAAACCCAAGTACAGCTACTAGGACTACCTGGCCATCTAGGCACTAAAGGAGACACTTGACACTAAGGGATAAATCACAGGAAATTAAAAGAAAGAAGGAGAGGTCTTACCACCATAAAAGAGAACTTTACGTATTCGAAAGAAAGGAGGGGCTTGTGACAGAGAAAAGACAAGAATGAACAGCTCAAACGTTCTGGAGAACAAAAAAAGCCAACAAAGACCCAAACCCCCCTCATTCCCAGCTTGCATCATCTGCCTTTCCCCCTTCAATGGACCCTGCACAGTTTTGATCAGTTGCTTCCTTTATAAGTGGAAATGTTTAAGACCACCTGAAGGTGACATGGAAACACATCAGTCAGAGGCATACATTGAAAACCCATTTTAGAAAAAGTAAAGTGAAGATCCTGGCAGCCATCAGTCTTAGAACATTTCTGTTCTGCTTTATAACCTGCTGGCTTTTAAAGAGCTTAGCAGCAGCAGAACAGCACACAGATATTGTACAGAAACTGCTGTGTTTTATCCTGAAAAGACCACAGAGTTCTGTAAGTCTCCCACACTTCCTTAGCAGATATCAGCTGCAAACAGCCTCCTACGGAGAAAAGCTTTTAGAGTCACCAAGGCCATATTATTAAGGCATTAATAGGGAACTGCTCCCTAGCAGCACACTTTCTAGAGTTATGTCCAGTTCTACTTTTCAGGCAGAGAACAGGACTTCTACCACACTCTTTAATCACAGATTTTTTTCTTGATTGTAAAGCTACTTTTCATGGGTTAATTTCTAGCAAATAATGCCAAGTTTCTGTAAAGAAACTCTAACAGGTACCGAGGCTGTTGAAGCGTCAATACTTCAGATAGCCAGCATCTGTGTGTGCCTCTGATCCCCTTCTCCTTATTAGAAGTGAGAAAGTGGCAGAATGCTTTATTTCAATCCTGCCTGCCAAGTCTATTCAGTCTCTTCCAATCAGAGATGTTTCCAATTTGCAGCTCTCCTAATACTGATGAGTCCAAACTAAGATGAAACATTGCTGTCAAGGATGACGTTGATTTTCTATTACTGTCTTTCAAGGTGTTCCTAGCAAAGGAAGAGCAGAAGCCTCTTTGCTTGGGGTGTTTGTACATTCTGGGTGACAGAAGTTTCAGAGAAGACAGTGAGAAAACTACTAACTACAGTTAGTGTGCTAACAGAGAGGCCATCCAACTGCTTGAGCACCAGGCAGTGTCCCGGGGTGGAGCCAACTGTATGGCTTGGAAAATCATCCTCTACCCTACACTGACTCCAAGGCAACATGAACCTGCCAGCCAAGTTTGGGACATGTGTAGCTGACCTGTTTCATTCTTGGGCTGATGGGGAAAAAGGAACACTTCCCAAAGACCCAGCAAACAGGGAATTGCTGGGTCTGCTGTGCATGGTGCCTTGAGTAGTCACTGCTTTGGGGGAGAGAGAAAACAAGTGGGGTAGATCCCAGAGCTTCTGCTGTGTCCCAGACACTGAGTCTGTTTAGCACAGCCAAAGGCACAAGATCCAGCAGTCAAACACACCTCTGTCGTGGCTACTGCTATCAGCTGCTGAACATATTCTATCCAGAGAATAGGTGTTTCATTTTTATGACTCAACATTTTACACATTAGCAATCTAACTCTTCAGAAGGTGCCCAAAGCACACGTTGCTGCATAATCCACAGGCTGGCATGAATTCTGGATCTATAGCCTTTAATATTCCAGGTGTAAATTATTCCAAGTGTAAATTAAATTTATGCATTGTCCTGCATAGGCTGCATGGTGCCTTTGGGATTAAGCTCCAGGTGGGAGAGGCACGATGGGGAAAAAAGGAAAACAACTCAGGCAGCCAGGCACTGCTCTCCAGCTCAGAGAAGCCATCTCCCACTTGAGCCACCCAACTCCCTTGCACACTGCCTACTGGAGAGCAGTGTGGAAGCATCAGGCTGGAAGGAGGGAGGGGGCCATTTCACACAGCCAGGTCTGCACTCTTTCTACTCCAAAATCTCCTTACAGCACATACTCTCCATTTCTACAGCAGCAGTATGGTCTTTAAAGTCTTTGCAAATCTGTTTATTGCTGGCATAAAAACTACAGAACACTAAAGCTAGTGTTACACACTACATCCAAAGTGCTAAAACTACAGTTAACAGATGAATGGCTTTGTCTACTCACAGCTACAAGCTCCACCAAGGAGCATGAACTTACCACTTGGTGAGGTGAATGAGCTCATGTTATCCAGAACTTAGGAACAGAACATAAGGGAAAACACCATGAGGAAAGTTAGGGGCAAGTGTTATACTCTGTGTTCATGTGCACATACCTCCAAAAAATAGATTAGCTTTTGTTGCAGAAAGGCTTTTGTTGCAGAGAGCTCCTGATGCACACAGATCTCGGAGCAGACAAGAAATGTTACCAGGGACATTTCTGGGTACAAACTGGGAAAAGGAATATGAAACTCTTGGTGCAGGTTAACTGGTAGAAAAACCAGCAACTGAACCTGAGAAATGACAGAGCCAAGAGCTGAGGCTGGCAAATCTAATTATCATCCTACACATCATTTAATCAGTTTCCTTTAATCCCTTTTTCCCTAGTTTAAAAAAAAATGCAGTGAGCTAATCCAATCATCTGTATTTAAAATATATGTAGTAAGGCCTGTAATTGAATTATTGTAGAGCTTGTTTTAAAGGTTATCTTCACAAGTTTCTGAAGAGCAAAGCAGTGAGGAATCACACTTGCCTCAAATAGAATTCTGCACCCTAAGCATTTCTTGAATATATATTTGGAAGAGACACATCCTAACACAGACTCTATCACTGTTCAACCCTCCTGCAGAACTTGCACAGTTAAGACTACAAATAAATTACCATGCAGTTCTAAAAATTTTGTTCAAAATGCAAAATCCCTGTCCACCAGCTGCATTTGTATGAACTTTTGTCACCAATAAATATTTTGAAGAGGGATGGTCTTTTCAGCAAGTATTTGCTATGCACTGAGGAACTCATGGGTGATACCAATGTTTGTCTTAAGAAGCTCATGAGTGACCAGAAGGATGTCAGGAAAAGGTAAACTAAGCCCAGAGTCATCAGTGGGGTCATGGTATGAGACATGAACAGAGAAAACCTGGAAGACTGAGCTAATCTGGGCACTGGCAACCAAATCAAGCAAATGAAAAAAAAGAAAAATAAAATAATTCAAATTCATGTCCCCCTTGACAGTCATGCAATCTGTAACCTTTTTACAGTGACATTTTGGATGCAACAGGGAAAGGGAGCCTTAGGGAGCTGAGCAACTAGATCTGGAGACATCCAATTCTCACGGCTGCAGATAAAGGAGGAAGATAAGGCATTTTCAACATGTGGAAGTGCAAATTGCATTATAAATTCCTGAAGGTTTACACAGAATAAAAAGAACTACAGATCAGCTTCAGCTGGAAAGGACTGTAAAGATCATCTCATTTCAACCCCCCTGCCATGGGCAGGGACACCTTCCACCAGACCAGGTTGCTCAGAGCCTCATCCCACCAGGCCTTGAACACTTCCAGGGATGGGGCAAAACAGCTTCTCCGGGCAACCTGTGCCAGAGCCTCACCACCCTCACCAGTAAGAATTTTTTCTAATACCTAATTTCAACCTATTCTCTCTCAGTTTGAAGCCATTCCCCCTTGCCCTGTCACTACAAACTCTTGTAGAAAGTCCCTCTCCATTGTTCTTGTAGGTTCCCCTTCAGGTACTCCAGTTAGGTCACCCCAAAGGTTGAACAAACCCAATTCTCTCAATTTTTCTTCACAGGAGAGGTGCTCCATCCCTCCTATATAAATAAGAACAAAATTGAAAGGGGAGCTAGAACGGTCTGCAGGAGCAAACAGTTTCTCGGGAAAGAGAACATGAAATTATCACCATTGCCTTATCTCTAACACATGAGCAAGCAGTGACAGTCACTATAAAAGAGACTCTTCAACATAGTTAGTAGGTCATAGTCCTTCTTCCCATTGTCTGTTCTTACATGAGCTTGACCTCACAAGACAAAGGCACTGTGGGGTACAAGCATACATAAAAAGTTCCTAACACAGAATTGAGAACATTTCATCCATCCCTGCAGCCTGTCAGATTCAAGCCTACACCTGGCAAAGTGTGTCCCCCCCACAGCACAGTCTCTACATCTGTTGCACTGACAGAGATTAATAAAGTAAATGGAGTCAATCTTTTTCACCTACAGAGCAACCCCACAGACTGTTTCCAAAGAACAAAATGCAGGCAGCTCTCTTACTGGCAGAATTTTTTTCCTTGCAATCTGAAGAGTCTAATTGGCTGTCACTCCTACATATGAGCTCAGATCAAAGTGGGGACAAGTGGATTGAGCAAAATTTTTTGAGTGGTCAGAAGCAGTAGCTCGACTTGAGTTTGGAATATAAATACAGCTAGCATGCTGCAGTCAGCAGTGGCATCTCTGTTTTATCACAGTATCACCTTACCAATGATCATAAAGCCCAACCCTGCAGAGACAGTGGAAGCCGGATGCTCTCTGAAACTTGTGAAAAGCTGGTGAGATTGTGAAAATCAGTGTATAGAACTAAAATCAAGTTCAGAAAGGAACCATCAGAATAATACTGCAAGCAGCAGAATTCCTTTCTGGAAGTTTGCTGGGTTTCGCAATGCCTAATTCATTTTCAGAAACAGTAAAATTTCTTCCTTACTAGGAGGTGGAATTATGCAAAGACTAATTTGAAATGAAGATGTCTGCAGCAGGAATTGTTCTAACAGCATCTTTCTGCCAATGGCTTAGACAATCTGTGCTGTATTACCCAGGGAACTAGAGTCATGGCACAACCCAGAGTCCACCAACTTCTCCAACACTTTCTACCACAGTACAATGAAAAAGGAAGCTGCAGCTGCCTGCTGATCCAAGCCATTTTATCACCAGGCCAAAGAGAACTCCTGATTTCAAACCAGCTGGGATGTTAATAAACAGCTTGCAACACAACCTGACACGGAGGTCTACAGCTCACACAGATTTCAGCCTCAATTCTGACCCATAAAGCAGCTCTGCACAAACAAACAAACCACTAGAAATCCCTGCTCCAGTCAGTGGTGCTACTCATGAGCTTAAACCTCATTTTCACCAAATGGATGGAGAACAAGGAATCAGCAAAAAGTCAGCTGGCAGCACTAAGACATTCTCTTACCTTCCATGGCATATTTCATATCCTGGGCAAAAAGACTCCACATCACCTCTGCGCTGATCTTCCCAACTGCAAGCTCCTGAGGAAACCTGAGGGGACATTTAGATAAGGCTTTGGCACATGTCTAAGCAAAGGGCTCTTTTTTATTTAGCTCTGAGCTACACTACAAGCTGGAAAGCTCAACATTACAGATGCTTCCTGTATCTTAGATAAAGTACCAGGTGAAAATTAGAGATCATGGACTGGACTCTGAGGCATAGATTAAGTAACCTAAAAAACTGTTTTTAACTCAAAAAGACAGGCCCTGGATGTCTTTCCTAGAAGAGTTCACACTGTCATTCTGGGAATGTAATCTCAATGCCCTTGCACCTTTTTTCCCTGCCTTGTCCATTGTGATCTTTCTCCTTTTTGAGGGTTACTAGACTAACAGGTGATAGCTACTCATGTTAAATCAATGCTGATTAGAGCATAATCCAGGTCTTTGTGTGTAGTGTCTCTCTCTGCCCTGTGGGACTGTCAGAGGGGTATCCACTGGTTAAACAGATCCATTTCAGGGTCCATTCCAATGCTGTGCCAGCTCCACCCAATGCAATCTCCCAGTGCTGCACCAAACACCACATTCCTAAACCACATTGTAAGGCACCACAGCACCACTGTGTGCATTTATGTGCACCCCTAAATTGCTCAACATCAGAAAAAACCAAAAGAACTCTCACCCCAGTTTCAGGTGCCTCCCTGAGTTCAGGATTGTAATAATCAGGGTGTTTGTGCTCGAACGCCATCGTAACTGAACCTTTTGAAACTCTTCCATCCCAATCAAAAAGTTATTTATATAGACAGAGACAGATAAGACAGAAAGACAGACAGACAAGATAAGTACTTCTATAAATACACAAGTGACAGAAGAGATAGAAAGCAGTTTAACAAATAAAGCAGAGCACACACAGACTAGCAGTAGCCATTCATGACATGGAGGATTCTTACTGATTCAGGACTGGGGTATAAGAATTCTTGTCCTCTTCTATGATGGAGACTATCAATGTGATGAGCTTGGGCCAGAAATCAAGGTTCCTGATGCTGGGGCCCTGTTCCTCGGGAGGAAGGTCCTGAGTTTTGTTCTGGGAAGGAAGCCATTGGAAAACCAGCATAAAATTTAAGGGGAAAGGAAAAGCTGGCAAATGCAGATCACCATGCAAACTCCAAACACTAGTCACCTGTGGACCCTTTCTTCCGAAGAGCTTAAAATTATTAATGACTACTGGCAACTTGTCTGATCCAATGCAAAACACAGTAACACGCCAAACCATGTTGCTAGCTGGTAGCCTCAAACCCAACTAATCCCCATTTTGTCATCTTCCATGCCAAGAGCAGGCCAGGCTCCAGGAGACCTGCTGAGACATCATTTGCCCTAAGCCTGTTTCAAATACTTGCTCTTTAGGCACCTGGCTGGTGACTGTATCCCCACTGACTGCTGTGTGTGTGTGTGTTACTACAGAGGCCAGGGCTGCTTCCACGCATTTGAGGAGACTTTGTGTCTAGAGGTACCTCCTAAACCCAGTGCAGGACACTGGGTGCCTGAAAATAAGGTAAAATCTCACTGCTTGAGGTCTACATATGCTAATGACAGTTTCCTTGATCAGCCTACATTTGCTGTAATTGCCTTTTGCTCACTCACAGCTACATCAAACCTTCCCTTCACAAATAACTGCTGAGGCTGACAAAACGCATTGTAATTAGTTAGTGTAAAATAATTATCATCCTCCCCTTACTAATTAGTGCTTGTTAATTGATTACAAATTTTGTGCACTCAGAAGATAACAAGTCACGCAACTTTCTTTGTGTTGGCTTTTTGTATGAATTAGTATTCTTGCTATTATCTTAAGAAAATCAGAAAACTTGGATTTCTGCCTGCTTATCAGCTACTCACAGGATCTGTCTGGTACTCCCGACTGTACAGCTCATGACAGTTGTTGAAAATGTACTCGTAGGTGGAGTTGAGGCAAGCTTTTACACAGTCCTTCACTACCTGACTGGCTCGGGGTGGACTCTGCAGCTCTTGGACCTGGCATGGGGACAACAAAGAGAGTCAAACAAAGCACAGTTCATAAATCAAACAGGAAAAGAACACATCGCCGTTTTGGAAACCACTCGGGGCTTGGTGGATCTGCCTTCAGCACCTTGTGACCTGAAACCACAAATGGGTCACCCTCCCCAGGCATAAAAAAGCAGTGACAACACTTATTCCCCACAGGACCACCTGAAGCATAAAAGAGATTTTGATGTGCCAAGGAAGATTCCCCAGAACAGACAGATCATGTGGCTTGATATGTGTATCATCTGAGCCAAATGCACAATTTCTGCTGAATTTATAGGACTTTGTTACAAAGCCAGCGGGCACTGGAAGAATCTGCAACAGACCAGCAGAGCAGTTTACATCTGATCTGGAAAGTCTTGCCGAAGACCACTCGTCTGCCTTTAAACACAAAAAACTTTCATTAAGTGCATCTTTCATCACAAGCATTTTTTTTTAATTTTAAAGCAAACAGAATCCTTAGAGACATGCCAACTGATACGCCTTCTCCTCTTGCAAAAGCTGCTGTTTTCATTATTTCATTGTCACGTTGTTTTAGAAAAATGCTGCAGGGGTACTTTAAACAGACAGGCAATCATCACCCTGCAAATACAACTGTAACCTGACAATTTTGATATTTTCAGTTCCTCTAAACTTTTCAGAATATTTCTATAAATCAAACTTCCAACACAGGCAGACTGTCTGAATTAATACTCTAAAAATAAAGTTCTAAATAATCATTTACCCTAGGGCTTAGGAGTAAAATTTTAAGCACTTCCTGAAGTAGCTCAAATTAAACACTTGCTTTGTTTTTGATAAGACAAAAATTTTTAAGTGACATGTACTAACTGACAATGTAAGGTTGTAAACTTTTAAAAAAAGTTTAGAAGCCAAAAATTAGAAATATAAAATAATCTCATTACACACTGCTAGGACAATAAACTTTACTACAAAACCAGCACATTAGCATTCATAACAACTCTCCTGAATCTCTACTGAGAGATATTATCCTATTTCAGTATCTCATCCTCCACAAGAGAAACTTTCAAATATTTACTAGATAAAGATAGTAAAGATAGTGAAAAACCTTCCTAATGTTATTAAAAAAGCAAATTATCTTCCTAAAACCAGACAATTTCCTTTATTCCTCCTCCTCCTCCTCTTTATTTTTTTTTTCTTCTTTTGGGGGCAGGGAGAGGGTTGTGCCATTTTTATGACTGAAGAACAATAG
Source organism: Daphoenositta chrysoptera (assembly GCA_013397915.1). Classification (NCBI taxonomy): domain Eukaryota; kingdom Metazoa; phylum Chordata; class Aves; order Passeriformes; genus Daphoenositta; species Daphoenositta chrysoptera. The sequence goes on from VZRO01002962.1 coordinate 234,560, forward strand.
GGAAAAAGCAATTTACATCCTCATAATGCAAAATACAGAGAAGTAAAGACAAAATGTGGATGTTTATACATGGTCAGCAGATGATTTTCATTTTCCATAAGTGTCTAAAGCACAGAAACATGAAACAATGGTTTGAAAATGGGAAATCAACTCCTGGGGGAAAAAACCGCAGAGATGCCATTCCCATCCCCACCCATATCCCTACCTTCATCCTGAAAAAAGTGATGCTGGTCAGCAAATCCACTGTAGACTTCAGGTCCTGCAGCCGTTCACGGCTGCTGGCTGGGAAGTTATTCTGTTGACAGAAAAGGGAAATCCTGTTGGAAAGCACAGTCAGATCCATGCAAGGCTTCAAGCATGTGCTAAATAAGGAAACTGTCTTGGAAACATTTCCTGCTCAAGAAGCTTGTACCAGTCAAAACAATGCTCAATAAATAAGGCCTTTTTGCTGCAGGAGCTTATCTGTTTGCTTAATTAAATAGCTTCTCATATAAATGTAAAGTCTGTGGATGCCAGGAGACTGACAGCCCTTGGGTGGCAGGAAATCTCTCCTTGGCTGTAGAAGGAGCAGGCTGGGAACAGCCTCACCACTGGCAGCCCTGGCCTTTTGCCTGAGGTTGTGTGAGTCCTTTCCTTTCTGCGCTCTCTGTTGGTTTTTTGGCTGCTCTTCTGAAACGCCAAGAGGTGTGGTGTATTCAACACCTCTCCAGCGAAATAAACAAGACCAAGAAGGAAAAATTAGCACTGTTCCCATAAGAAGGTATTGGAACTAGCCAGAACCCTGTGAGATCCCATATGTAAATACACATGCTGAATGCAGCTAGCTTTGCTTCTTGCACAAAACTCTTCCCTTTCCAACCTCGGGCACTGTGCCCTTTCCTACATTCCCACTGTCTCTGACCTGTGTCCTTTAATGGCATTCATGTTCCTCAGCATTTTCTTATATTCACACTGATGTGACTGGTTTTGCTGCGAGTAAAACAGCAGCGGCAACCTTTTCCTGGATAGTCTCTTCACATCTGCACTTTCAAAAATTATTAGATATGAAGGTGAAAAGGGCGGAGGGGAAAAAGTTTTCACTTTTTACTGAGGACTTGCAGAAAAATATGCTGTGTCTTGGCAGTAGTAATTGAGTATTACTGCAGTTCAGCTAACCACTGCAGGCAATTTGATGCTCTTTGCAGTCATTTGTAGATGGTCCTTTTGAGACAACTCTCCTTTTAGAGTTGAGCTCTCCTCACACAGACTCTCTGGAACTCAGGGTATTTATCAAAATCAAAGACTTCCATGGGTCAAGACCTAAATACAAACCATTTGATCAATGTAAATTGCCATCTCCTGTCTGGAAAGCTGCAAACTAGCACCTTTTCTTACAGAATTTAGCCTGCCCTTTAGGGGTCTTAAAATAATTACTAAATGCTCCCATAATGCTTCAGCCATTTCTCTAAATATAATGGCAATTAGATTACACCTAAATTATTTAAACTACACAAATCTTTCCTGGTCCCTTATGTAAGATCTTACTTGTTTGTGCACAATTCAGTTGCATTAGCCACAAAAGGCAGCTTTTACTGAATACCAAGCAAACAAAAAAGGCAGTACTGCTACAGATTCCTATTGCCATGGGTTGATATTTTTCCCTCTGTTACTCAGTGGATCAGTGCTCTACTTAGACCCTCTCTTACTAGTAATGTAGCTTTAGAATAGCTCTTCACACAATATTCCTTTTATCTTCTTTTGCACCTTGCCCCGTTTCCTTTTCGTTTTGTCTTCCTAATGCACTTCTCTTCATCTCCTCATGTTTTTTGCCTCTATATGTTTTTCTGTGTTTCAGGTAAATGCTAAAATCAGAAGTGGATGACTAAATAACATCAAGGCTCACATTTTGCCACCATTTTCAAAATCTTCAATTAATTAGTCACTAATTGAAGTAATATAGCAAGGAATTTAAGGGAAAAAACCAGCCAAGTCACATGATAAGACAATATTGACTCTGGAGTAGCAAAGAAAGAAAGTGGAGAGTTTATGAAGCCTGTTGGACTAATGCCAACATTTGAAATTCATCTCTTCACAATCTGCTGAAGTGGGGGGATCTCAAACCTGACAATACCTCACGATTTGAGTTTGCCAAACCTAAAGCAAGTGACAACATGGTCCTCTAAAATATTTCTGTCATAGTAGGGGAGAACAAGTCTATTTTCCCTTTTTAAATAATACCTGAGTAGAAGATAAGAGTGATTGAAACTATTTAATCCAATCCAACTTGGATTGGAAACTTCTGGGAAAGTATCAGAGATGAGCACAGTTCACAATCCTCAAATTATTTCAGAAGTCTTGAGGAAGTTATAATGGAAGAAAAAAACAAGGTCTAAGTTCTATCCATGAGGAAAACAAAACAGTACATTTGAGCAACAAGCTTGTCCTGACAATTCCTTAAGACACAAACTGTGCAATAAGTTAGAAATGTAAGAGAAATCCAAATGGTATGTTTCCCCTCTGTCCACCGGAATACCTGAAAGGATTCTTTTTATTCCCACTCACCCTGTACATTGAGAGATCAATCCGAAGTGAATTATGAAGCTGGTCCAGAAGCTTCACAAATCGTTCTTTCTGTTGAGCAGAAAGCACCAATAAATATTCACATATCACCACTGTCCAATCTCTATTCAGTGTAAGCAGCAGGGTATCAGGTAATCAGTGTCAGATCTCATGAGAGCAGGAGGAAGCAGTATGGATACATGGCATTGTGCAAACAGTATTTTCATTTCGACTCTTGGATTTACTTCTAAACTGTAATTATTTCTGAAATCTGTGAAACGTCAGAACTGTCAGAAAAAACACTCCATTATCACTCTGAAGTAGAGGCAGTACAGAAACCTCTCTGATTTTCCATCTGCAGTTTACACCAAACTTGTATTTGAGAAAAAATACTTACTCAGAGATTAACAAAATACAGGCAGAAAAGGGTCTAATTCAGAGCAATGATACAGCTCCATGATCTTATCTGTATCAGTGATAAGTGCTACAGGCTTCTTGTGACATAACTTCTTCAGGTCAGGTCTCTCCACTGAATTCACAATTTGGCATTGTGAACACCTCCTCAATCTATTTATAAATTCTCAATCTGATGGAAAGTATGAGCTTTTCCAAATACTTTTCCAGTATGCTCAACTCCACCACAAGTTATATACAAAACATTTTAACCATTACAGGGACTGACTTCTTTTGTGGTGGTGGGGTTTTTTTTCTTAAAGCAGCTGCTGTTTTTAAAAACAAAGTTCTGAAATTACCAGATCACATGGTATATTTTACCAACAGCACTAACATGCAGAGTTAGTATTGTTTGCTCATTCCATACCATCTGTGCTCCACTGTAATGTGAACACAAAGAATAAACATCACAATGCATTACACTGATTGATATCTGAAATGCGTGATGATCAAGACAATAAACCCATGCTCTTTGTCTGGTGTAAAAGAGTTCCACTGCTTCCAACTCCTCACAGATTTAATGTTCCTTAACAGAACAAGTTATTTACTGAAGGGTGGAAGCACTGCAGGCAAATTAAAGAGGTCCAACTGCAACACCACCAAAGACACAAACCTACCCCAAAATTGGAGGCTGCAAAGCGGTCCGAAGCAGACACATTTGTGGAGGCAGTGGTGTGTGCATAATAAGCATTGATATTGGCAAGTAAGGTGCTCATCACAGCTGGCACTCCTGGGCACATGTATTTAGAGGAGAGACATGCAAAATGCCTGCAAAAGGACAGTGATGTAAGTCATTCTGGTCTCTTTTGTGCAGCAGGACTTGACTTTACCCCTTTAATAGACCCCTTCTGCTGATGGGCACCATGAACAGATGGAAGTTATGTTTCATCCCTTTACAGAACTCCAGCATCTCTGAGCTTTTTTCAGAAAGATGCCATCGAGGCAACAGCCCAAAACAAAGAGAAATCCCTTCACTGCAGCCATTTCCAGATCATAAAACAGCTTCTCAACCATTTGTTGCCAGCAGGACGTGGCTTAGTGATGCCCTGGCTCCTGATGCCAATTCCTAGAACCAAGCCTGACACAAGGAAATTTACACAAATTGCTGCCGCTTGAGGCAGACACAGGTTGTGAGGTGTCATGAGGCAGCAGCAACTGGAAAGCATTAATGCCCAGTGAGAGTTCACACTAGTATTTCTGTGCTGCACTTACATGTGATTCCTTATGGCTAACCCATTCAGCCTGCAAGGAGCATGCACACTCATTTGCATTTTCCCATTCTCTCATTAAATGCAAGGAACCCTCCTCCAGGAAATCTCAAAATTATGCTAGGAGCATCCAGGCTTGTGAAATGATTAAAAAAATTTTTAAAAAATCTGTCAGACCTACAAAAAAAATCAGAGCTTAAGGGGTCTTATATCATGGGAAATGGCAAGTAAAGTTCATTCCAAGAGGCAGAAGAGATGGGCCATTTTTATGCAGAAATACTCACTGAGTTCCCAGATTAAATCTGGGAACTGCTTTCCAAATGTAACTTTCTCCCTAAGGGACTCATAGAATCATAGAATAGTTTGGGGGTTGGAGGGGACCTTTAAAGGTCATCTAGTCCACCCTCTGCAGTGATCAGGGACCCGTTCAACCACACCAGGTTGCTCAAAATCCAATTCAACACGACCTTGAACACTTCCAGGGATAGATCATCTACCACCTCTTGGGGCAGCCTAGTTATCCATACACTGTTTCACCACCCTCATGGTAAGAGATTTCTTCCTTTTATCTATCCTAAATCTAACCTCTTCAAGTTTAAAACCATGCTTGCTACATGACACTTACGTATCAATTAATCATTTAAGCACGGAGTAAATATAAGGACATGAAATGACTTTGTTTAGCTTTAAGAAGAGAAGCTGTGGGGAGTGGGTATCTAATCAGAGAGGCAGTAGACCTTCATCCTTGGAAATTTTCCACATGCCTGAGCAGCCTAGTCCAGCTTTCAAGTTAGCCCTGCTATAAGCAGTGACTAGACCTCCAGAGAAACCTGCCAATTCTTTTCTATTTTGGCTTAAACCAATAGGCAGAAAAGCTGCTTGCAAGGTGACATAAGTACAGCTCATAACTCTTCTAAGGACCCGTAATGCAAAACTTTCAGCTTCTAATGTGAAAAAGTTCACTTTTGTCTGCAACATTTTATATTACATTTCAAATAAGAAATGAGCTAAGCATAGCAATACTAGTCTTTATGAGGAAGAATGACTATCCCAAATCCAAGCAAAAGTATACTGACAAGAAAAAGGTTCCTTGAAGATACAGAACTGCATTAGCCTAGCTCTGAAGAGGACAAACCAGTGGCACCATTACTCAAACTTTCTATAAATACTTTCAGCAGCACCTGGGAAATCAGTCACCTCAAAGGACTGTAACACAGTCACTGTTATTGCCTCAACAGGCATATAGGACAAATACTTCCACAAAACCTCATCCCTTCTCATATCATCAGAAATCTTCAGCCGGAACCTTGAGCAACACCTTTTTAACAGAGTTCTCAAACAGAGATTCAAGAGTCTCAAAAAAGAAATGGCAGAAAATAATTTCTAGGCTTTGAGGATAACAGTGATTCAAGGACAGGCAGTCTCCTCCCTCTCACAGTAAGCCCCATAAGGAGCAGCTGCCACTGCCAAGCTTTCCATTACCAATACACTTCATCTTCTAAACAGTAAGAGTCACATCAATTAGTTACACCAATTATCTGCACTAAGGAACACAGGAAATGTCTCTTACGTCATGGCCTGGTATATTGACTCAATGCCATAACGCATTGCAAATTCATCCACAATCTCTTGGGCTGTCTCATCAAAATACACCTTCCATGCATCATCTCCTTTGGCATCAGGGATCTTCACCACCCCATTCCCCTGCACATCTGTGAGATGGTGAAAGAGGTTCTGAAAGACAAAACAGGAACAAGTTTGTAAGTGAGGCTGCTGAAGCCTCTAAGTGGGATTCATTATGAGCTTGGAACTGCTGAGGCGGTGGCACTAACATGAATTTCTTTGCTCTCCTCCTCTTTCTTTCCCCCTGCCCACTCTGTATTTTCTGCTTTTACCTTGTTTTCTTCTTGAAAGAATCTCATAGCTGAATTTTTCACATGCATACCTACAACTTTACCCAGCAGACATTGTAAACGATGCAGAAGAGTGCTTCAGTGCATTGAAACCATACACTAATTAGTTTTCCTGAAACCTACGCACTTCTGTCCTCAGAATGAAAATGCCTTAATATGGACAAGCTATTTAAACTAGCTGACGCTACAGCTCTGTATCAGGATTGTAATGATTATTATACAGAACAGTCCAAACAGATTTTTTTTTTCCTGAAAAGAACACCCTTAAGATCACCCCTAACAACTAGACACTTGCATTATTATTCAACATAACCCTTCACTTTATCTAACACTGCAAAAGTTTTCAGCTATCATTGCTATGCAGAAATTGCACATTCAGCTCAGTGGGTTTCTCAGTAATCCTCAAATTCATGTCACTTACAGATTCATCAGCCTTTCAGACAGCTGGTTCCCTACAGTAAAGGACGCAAAAGTCTAATGATCTCATTAGTAGCTAGAGGACTCTGCTTTACACTACTATTTTTCCTGATTATATTACTCTTGCTGCAAATCATCTTCATTTTAGAATACACAAAAGAAAGAAGGTGATAGTGAAAAGATACCTATTTCCGAAAAAAGAGCAGTAAGTGATATGCATGTTCAAAGGACAAAACCAAAACAGCTTACCAAATAGTAGCCAGCACTGAATTAAAAACCAATAAATATGTACTGAAGGACACAACACAGCCTACTAAAAGAAGCCTACTTTCTGAGCTTCATATCTACTGAGCTCCCTGGTAAGGCCAGAAGACACCATAGAGCTCATCCAGCTCAATGTCTGGATAAATATGTTGTTCCTGTAGATGAACATTTCTCTCTGTGATACAACTGTCCTTCTCTGTCTAAGATGAATTTGCTTAACCCTCACTGACCTCAGGATATTCTTGTATACAGGGCTCTGACTACTCTTCCTTATTCAGGCACTTTAGAGACTGACCCTGCCTGCCTTTTTTTTGACACAGATAGACTGGGCATCCCTCCAAGACAGGGCTTCCCCTTTAGTCCTTCTCACAAGTCATCTTTGGATTTTTCCCAACTTCTGCAGCACAGCCTGTCCAGTTCAGTCCATCCTGAGACAGGTCAGTACCCAGAAACCTCAGCTTAATCTTCTGTTCCCCAACAGTTGTTCATAACTACACGCCACTGCAGCAGCACAAAAGAATTTATACCACCAATACCTGCACCACTTAACAGCCCAAGACAAAGACTCGCTCCTCAATCAGAATTTATTCATAATGCATTTTAGTATGCTTCCTCTGAAGAAAGACAGAGGAATGGCACATGTTGAAAACATCACTCAAGGAAATTCAGAGGTTGCTCATCATGGGCTCTGAGTGGAACCAAAGCCTGATCTCTGCCTGACAGTAGCACAGCTGTGACAGTGGGACAGACTGAGCCAGCCAGTTCCCAGTGTGGGGGAGACAGCTTAAAGCTGCTTTTGCCTCCCTGACAAATGTGGGTTTGATGATTCAGTGTGTTACCAGGCCTGCATGGGAGGGAAAAGAAAGCTCACCTAGGGCAAGGAGGAACATTACAAGTACATAAAGGTACTGAAGGTTCTGAATTGCTTCTTCAACAGTCAGGAAGAACAGAGTGATATTCCCACTTCTTACCTCATGAAGGCAAGTGTACTGAATATGATATGGAGCCACCTTCTCCTCGCCTTTGATCTCCACACTGATTTGCAGGCGGATGGCCCCAGACACTGCAGACTTATCTGTTCGCTTCTCTAGAGGGCAAAAACACCAGCAATTATATGCATTGTTCACGTTCAGAGCTCAGCCATCTCGTTCCATGCTGGAACCCTGGGCTGAGTCACCACAGAGAAAACTTTCTATTTTCTTTCAAAACATTGAATAATACTAAGTAGACAACAGCAAAACAACTGCCATGATACACCGTCAACATGACACATCTAACTAGAACTATGCACATTTTTAGACATACAACAGCCTTTCTGTCAGCAAATGTGCTACAGGGTCTTGGATTCAATCAGCTGAACTAGAACCACCAAGGACAGATTCATTTTCTGAGAACAGCGCTGACTAATACGGAATTTGTCCCTAACTTCACCAGAGCCCTGAACTCCTGGGAACTGCTGGATGTCCCTATCAAGAAGATTTTGGATCTCCTAGGAGATGACAAATCCACAGTGCCTGTCAACTCAGCACCATCTGGCTGCTTGCTGGTACTTTCTACAACAGTCACTGGAAAAGGTCTCAGCAATTTGCCAGCCCAGTGCAGGGCACCTGACAGTCTTACAGACTGGTAAAATGCTTGTGTTGACACAGAAAGAAAGAACACACGACAGCATGTCTCCAGCAGAGGTGGAATAGAATCCTGCTCCAAGCATTTCTCCTGCTGTACTGTCCAATGGCTGACAGAGAAAAACCATCAACCTTCTAACACATTATACTCCATTTTAACTGGGATCAGCTTTGCAGCTGCTCTGTAGCAGCATGATATGCCCCTGAAACCATGTAAACGTTTTTCCTCTTTCTTGCAGATTGTCGACATGCATCCAAGTGCTCTCACACATTCCCAAACCAACATGAGACGCATTTTCAGTCCCAAGGCCCTGCTCACCAAGGTTGTACCACACATCCATTTCTCCGCTCAGAGTGCGAACTTCAATTATTGTCTGCCCCAGGAAATCATCCGACTCGCGTTTCAGCCTCTGCTTGACACGAGACTTGATGTCATCATCTTCATCCCACACTCGCACCTTGATCCGGTCAGAGGAATTATGGCACTCACTGCAAAAAAGAGAAAATGTAATTTTAAGAGTGCGCAGTGCAGCCAACATTTATATTCTACACGCTCTGCTCTTGACCCACTCCTCCAACATCAGAGAGCTGTATTAGCAAAGTGTATAAACAATGCGTATTTATTCAAAAGTGGAGTGTCTGATACCAACCACTTAACAACTTTTTGGTGCACTCTAAATGCTCCTGTGACATGGCAGATACTGCACTCCAGATGCATGCTGAAGGACTGCCCTGCCCCAACCTCAGCCACCAATTTCTGACTTCCTAAGCAGCTGTGACTCTGCTGCTTGTCCTCAATCTCAGCAGCCAAGCTCACAGAACTTGGGAATTCTCTTCACAGCTGTCGGTTTTGCTGTGAAGCCCACAGAAGCCTGGGGATAGCTAGGCTGGGTAATGCCAGCATACACCCCCGCCAAAAATGACAGTCAACATCTAACTGGTTTCAACAGCTCTTTCCATCCGTGACCTCCTGTTCAGCTGTAGGCAGTAAGGGCCACCTGTCTTTATGCAGTTTCTAGGTTAGCACAGTGAAGACCTGTGATGAACACCCTTTGTGCTGGTTTCTAACAAAGGATAAATAGCTCAGATGGAGGTAGATCTCTTCAAAATAGTCACAAAGCAGTAGTGTATCAATGTACAATACATTTCAATCAGATGATACACCACACTGCCTGAGGGGAACGGGTGTGATACAGTAGTTACAGCATTGGTATTTAATTACTAGAATTGATTCTGCCTATTATTCACAGCTTAGACTGATACTTTGTGCTCTGGGCAGATCAATAAAGACATTTCCATTAAAAGAAGCAGTTTACTGTTTGATGAATCAGCACCCTCCATTTTAAAACACGAACAGAATTTCCAGACTCTCCCTATTTTTTAGGTGTTCAGGTACCTTTTGTAGATCCAAACAGGCTCCTGGATGTCAGAAGTGGGTAGAACCATATTATAACAGCTCTGCTCATTTACAGGGCATGCAATAAAGCAATTTGAATGCTCATATGAGACCATGACAAGGGTGATTACTCACCGTAACCACTACAAATGCCTACCCTCAAGCAAATAAAACCTATGAAAACAGGCAACTGCTGCTGAAGGCCTGTTTTCCAGCCTTTTTAACATTAACATGCTGCATCTGTTGCTAAGCAACAGGGAGAAAGAAGAAATGGGTCAGAAGAGATCTGCTAAGCCTGGTCAATAGGATGTGGCAGTGGCTGGTTATGAGCATGCTCTCTGCCAAGAAACCATTTGGGCTCTTACTGCCACCATTGTGATTCAGGACAACATTTAACAGACATCCACGCAGCTCCTACTGATTTTTCCAGTAGAGAGGAATAACTAGGAATTATATGGACAAGGTTAGAGGCAATTCCATGCAGCTCCGATCACAGGCAGAGCACATCGTTGCTCCCTGCCTTTGCTGTGCAATCAGATCTGTATTTAGAGTTCAGAATAAAAGAAGTTCGATGTTTGTCTCCCATCTTCACTCTCCTCTCCCTCCTCCATTACTTCAAGAATGTCCTCCCAACAAAACCATGCAAACAAGTGTTCACAAGCAGGGAATGGTTGGAATTGCTGCTCTTTGTAGCTCTCAAATTTATCTGAGTGCTGTGCCATGTCTGCCAGCTATACAGCCTAAGCATGTAAAAGAAATCCTCTGTTCCTGACACGGTGCACTAATGTACAGCCTGGCAGTATTGTAGAGGCTCAGAGTTCAGAAATGCATGGGTGCCTCAAAACACAACTGGCACACAGAGCCATTTACAAAGCATCAGTAAGTTAACGCCTGACTTCTTCAGACATCACCTTCTGGCTGACAGCTCTTTGCTAGGACCACTTTGATCTTTGCTTCCAATGGTCTTTCCTTAAGGAAAACGTTCACTGTTCAAACCTAAATCTAACTTAAGCAGTCCCAAACGCATCATCCCCCACTCCTGAGGTGGCTGGCTATCATCCTTCACTCAAATACAGCAGCATAACTTACTGCAACATCCTACAGGAAACCTTCCAATAGCATGTACTGAGCTACTAAAGCTTCTATTTTACCACACCTTTCTTTGTTGTTTTTATGAGACTGCTCACCGTGCTTTCTTTGTGCTGGTCCCATGCCAGAGAGTGAGCTTTATCACTTGCTCACAGCAGCTAAAAGCCTTCAGCTGGTGGCTTACCATCAAAGTCTGAAGAACCACAGTCCTTGATTTGGTGAAGCAACACAGGTGTGTCAAAACTAGTTCACTTTTTAGTGAGCACCCCAAAACAGAATCATGAACACTGGAAAACTTGGGCTTGCTGACGGGTAACAACTTTCTAACTAATGAGAAATAGCTTCCAATTTCTGACAGTGACACAACTCTGTGAGATTGTGGCTAACAAGCTCTTGCTGCTAGAAGCTTTCCCCCTCATTAATACAGGAGTTGGCACATTTCTCAAAATGCCTGCCCCACTTCTAGCTATGTTTTTATGAAGCTTGATTTCACTGTGTGCACACATATATCTGTCCACCCTCCCACAGCTGAGCTCTCACAGCTTTTCCCAAGAGGATGCAGAGAAAAAAAATACTCCGTGACCCCACCAAAAGGAAGGAATTACCAAATACTTTCAGATCCCTTTCACAGAGCAAGACACTGGAAACCAGGTCTGCTATGTACATGGCTCAAACCCTATATTTTTTATCCATATTGTCTCAGTGTTTGGAGGGGTGCCATTTTTATAAAAGAACATACTTCTACACTTCAAGCTATCAAATGAAGTCACATTTTCCAGAAACAGCATACAAAATCTTAAAGAAAAATTAAGTTTGAATTTTTTTTTCCATTAAGATTTTCTGCCTGAAGCCAGTGGTTGCTGCATTGGAAGCAGCTGAGCCTGGTTCTGCTGACTTGGTTGCTATCCCACTCTCTACCTCCATCTATTTTGCCACGTTCCCCTTTAGTCTTACACAGCACCGAAGCCCCAGCACCCACACACGTCCCCTGCACTGTCAATATTTGGGTCTCTTCCCATGCCCAGCTGAGGGGAAGCACGAGAGCACACGAAGCTGTGGTTAATTCTGGTCTGCTCACACAGTGGCATGCCCACACACACGGTAATTAGTATATTGGTGGCTAAACAGAACAAGCAACTGTTGAATTTACACTGTAGTTCCTCCCACAATGAAGTTAGTAATTTGTATCCCTCTAATCTAGCTCCAACTTCTGCAAAAAAATTGTAGGAAGTGATTCTTAGTTCTGAGATCTCTGCCATCTGTAAAGGCTGGGCCAGATGGGCTTGGATGATGTCAGGGGTCTGGGACAGGTCATTGCCTGTGCCTTGTCTGCTCCAAAATGTGGAGAGAAAGAAAAAGGAGAAGTGTCTAAAAAGGACCAGATCACTACTTCTGAACCAATGATTCATACATAGAAACAAAAACTCCAACAACATTTGTGCTGGATTTGCTAATTTTGCCCATAGGCTGACAGGATAATAACATGTAGATTTAAGCAAGAACATACAATGAAAGTAAAGGACCAGAGGAAGAAACAACAATTTGCAGATTTTAAAGTAGGTCAGTCAAGCCCAGAATTGAGTCGTTTCATTGTATTTTGATACTAAGAAATATTTATGGTTCAAAGAGTCTAGTCTGTATGTCCTTACTCTGTGAGCAGTTTCCTTTCGGCTGACACAGTTCTCAAGAAGGGCCTGTGAAGTTCCACAGTCCAGTGCAGGGGACATTTCATACAATGGCAGAGAAAGAGAAACAAAGAAAGTGCACAGCTGCTCGCAGAAATACTGGATGAAAGTACAGGAGGTGGGAAAATGCAAAGGAGAGAACAGATCAGCAAGACTTTAGGACCTGTGATCATTTTTGGAGGACAGTTCTGCTTCTGAGGAGCAAAGCCTAAAAAAAGAAGTGATTTTCTGGAAAATGAGAAAGGAAAGAGTAGTTGTAGCAACCAGTATGAGAAAGTCCAGTAAAAAGTTGCAACAACATACAGAGGGGGAGCAGAAAAAGGGTTGTTTTGGGAAATCATGTGGCTGAAAAAAGCAGGAAGATTCGAATCTGGTTCAAATGAAGTGTCGTAACATTGCAGGGTCCAATTGGCAGCTCAGTTATGGCCAACAGCAGTGGGAATGGAATACAGAAAACTTCTCAGAAGAGGCTTGTTTTTAAACGATGACAAGACTCCTCTTTTAGGGAGAAAAAAGGACAGTGGAGAAAACACTGAAGGCAAAATCAGAGTGGAAAGAGAACGAAGGAAAATCCTCAGTACCTTGTAAGTTAAGCACGACAGCACAATAATATGCCCCGAGAGCCTGTTGTTGCTGTCTAAGAACAAAGAAATGAGTTTTCTGTTCTTACTAGCATGAAGCTCTTTTCTTCGGAGAACAAATGCAATCATTTGCTGTTACCCAATGTTACAACACCAACTGACAAATTAATGGTGCAGCTCTCCTAACTACAAAGAGCAGATAAAGCGATTCTGCGTTTTACATTCCCAGCTACATTAACTCAGCTTTCCACCAGATGCTTGCCACAAGGCATCAGGTCTGCGTTCAGATTTAAGTCTCACACTGGTAATTGAGCACGGAAACAAGTGATATTGTACCAGGATGCCAGTTTCAGTACCTGCAATACCTGGAGATTAAAGAAAGCAAGACAAACTGGATGGCCCCTGCCACACAGCGAAGGGAGTCTGAGGGGGGAGAGTTACAGTGGTTATAAATACAGTGATCTCAGAAGGGGAAGCCTAAAATACAGCTCTGGAACAGTACATATAATCACAGAGATAACTGAAAAATGTTGAGCTTGACAACACGCTCAGCAGCTGAAAGGAAAATTGCAGAACCAAATTGCAGAAGCCTTTGGGTAACTAGCTGGTGGTTAGTTGAGCAGCAGCACCATTCCCAAAGGATTAACAGGTATGTATATCACGTGGGCTTTGCCTGTCCCAATAAAACACTGGCTGTCTGCTAGCAGGAGGCCCTGCATTCATTTTAACTCAGTTATTCTTCTTCAGTGAGAAAGAATAAACATGCCTCTTGCAACCTGTTCAGAGACAATGTAATCTGTTCCAGGCAATGATTTCACACCCACCATTCAAAGCTTCAGACACAGCTGTACTCAGACCACACAACTTCAAGGAGATATTGCTGTGAAATGAACAAGTAATTTTGCACCTATGCCAGGAAGAACAGCAGCGTCCTGTTTGAATCCAGTAACATTTAGTGCTCACATTCTTTAAAGACTATGGCAATCCCTGAATAAAAGGTATAGACAAACAGCCTGCAAACAGCCCCAGAGCTCTCCCTTTAAAACTGAAATTGCCCTGTAGTCAGGTTTATCCTCCTAAGCACTGTCTGGTATTGTAACCCATGTAAACGGATGCTAAGCTTCAGCCTTTACAGAAAAAAAAGATTCCAGGAACCCTGTAATTTCCACTGACAGTCTAAAACATGTCTAAATGGGGAATTACTGTCTTGTTCTGATTGCACTGAATATGGCAAAAATAGCTTCCTTCTAATATTACTGGACTGCTTCATAAGGAAATGAGAGTTAAGCAGACTTGTTATGAAAGCTTCTACGTTCCAACAGGTTTTGTGAAAAAACAACAGCTAGATGGATAAGAGAAACCCATACCAGCTGCTGTCCCTGGAAAGCCTGCAGCCAGCTGGCTCTCATGTACCAACCACTACAGACAACTCGGAATCCAACTGCAGGCAGGACACATGCTGCCTTCTGTCCAGCCAGAGCTAAGGGCAAGGGAAGAGAGCTGAGGGCACAGGGGAGAAAAGTAAATGGCAAATGGAGGAGGAGAACTGTAGGCCTGCTCATCATAACTAAGAGGAAAGAAATTGGGATTTACTGTGTGAGGGAAGGGGATGTAAACCCAAGGGATGCAGGGTTTCCTTAGTGCATGCTCACAGAACATGTTTGTGTTGCAGCAGTGGCTGGAGTTCCCCACCAAGTTTCCTGCTGCCAAGCATTGCATATGCAAAGTCTGCATCAAGCCTGCGACACTATGAACAGAGCAGAAAAATCAACACCTTATGTTTTCAAAGGTCTTCAAACTCTGATGCAACATACAAAAATCTCTCCATAACAACATATTTCCTAAAGCTATAGATGTAAATATACAAAGCCATAATTTTCAGAAAGAAACAGCCTGCAAATCACTTGCTCAGGCAACATGAAAACACTGCAAGAACTGGTGATTAATCTAAGCAGATGCCTACAGTTACACAGGCTAGTAACGACCTAAATAGCACTTAGAATGGAAACCCAAAGCATTTTCAACCTTGCCTTTTCTAAACTATGATTCTAAATCTGGACTTTTGAATTGGGTCAGACCTACCACACTATTTTTTTTTCTGAAAATACATGGAAAAGGAACAAAGCCATTTTTAGGGAGAGATATTTAAGTTTATATACTTTTCTACCCATCACCGTAAATAAGCGCAAAACCCCCCATTTAAAATAGGCTACCAGAGCCTTAAAATTTTTTAAACTTATTTAGGCTGCTTTTGGTAAACTTTACTGAGCTTGTAGAAAGAGTTATATCACTCATCTGTACAAAGTGTGCTTCATTCACTCCATGGATTATAATAACAGTGTTATACTTCTAATGATTGATGCACACAGATTTCTGGCGCTACATTCAGCCTTTGAAAAGACACTGAAATTGTGATCACTAGGTCATTATGTGCCTAGTGAAAGGCACTTGGCACATAATGAACATCAGCTACAAACAAGTCTACCAAGCCAAACAGAAAAGAAACAGCATTGCTGACACACACATAAGTAACTGACCTGACCTCTCTACTTAAACGTCTTGCTCTTTTTGAATTAACCATTTTGAACACCAAAGCTTTTGTATGTCTACTGCAAGGCTTTCAGTAACTACTATCACACCTATCTCTCACTACAAGAAATTAATCTCATCCTAAGAATCAAAGACACCTCCCCACCCAACCCTTTAAAATTTGACAATCTCTTGATTGACCTGACAATCTCTTCTAAAAAAGCTGGTATGTAATGGGTATTTTGGGCCTGAATGTGTTGATTTAAATTTCCATTTCATTACGGGGTAGAAAATTTTTGAATTTAAAGAGCTGTAAGCTGCAAAGTGATCCATAAATGCAAAACAGAAACATGGGTGTGTAGAAAACCAGTGCTGCACACACTTGTAAATGACTCTCTCCTCATCCAGGGGAAGGTGAGCTACTGACACCTACTAATGAAACAACACACTGATTCCAGTATTGAATGCTCTCCAGCCATCAGTGTGGACACTGTGCTCATTCCCTTCATCTCCTCCTGGTATTCCAAGGCAATGAAGGGAACCACCACAGGCAAGACAGAAAGTAGCATCAACTCTAATGCCCAAGAGCATGTTATCTGCTGAATCACAGACATGGCGATTAAGTCTAAACAGTGTCACCGTTAAAACTGTGACATTTCTCACACTCCGCTATCTATCTTTAAACAGAGTATTTGTTGAAGCTCCTAAAATTAGAAGGGAGCACACTGCAAATACCATGGTAACTACTTGGCATGGTAAATCAAGGTCCTTAAGGCTCCCACACAGATTTGCTGCTATTGTGACTAGAGTTATTCAAACGGCACCTAAGCATTCTTAACTACTTACCAAGCAGCAATGTTACCTTGGATTAAACTAAGAATAAAGCCAAGGGCTTACTTGCTCAAAATAGCAGTAGGATTTTTCTGATGTTAATGAGTAGCTCAAAACTGCTTAAAAATAATTTTGTTTGTACTATACACTGTAAAGACAAAGCTGGAATGATATAATTATGATTTTAAAACACAAACAAATTGCACTTTGCAGACAGAGCTCCCCCCAAGCAGTACAGGAAAGAGCAGGGAGGAAAAGAAAGGAAGGAAAGAGATGGTACAATGGAAGACCTTACACATAAAAAGAAATAAAGATTGTTGACTTTGAATGAGATCACCCAGAATCTTCAGAAAACACTTGTTGGATTTTTCATGTCTCTATTTTGGTTTGTAACATCTTCAATGATAAATTGAGGGTACTGTTTTCTTATTCAATAAAAGCAGGATGGAACAGTATATTTTCAGTGTAGCTGTTATCTAAGGAATTGTGCCTCCAGTCTTTGCTTTCAATTCAGACATCAATACATTGGTCATTTTGAAAGCTCTCTCTTGCAACAATAACTCCTTGGAGTTATTATTACATAGATTTTCCAAAACTGAAAGAAGAAGCTGCCTGCGTCACAGACAACTGACAACTAATTACCTTAAATGTGGTTGCCAAACACCAGCAGTAGATCCCAGAAATAGGTCACAGAAGTTTCTTTAGTCTTTTACACAAATTTTACTCTCATATTACAAAGAATTTTTTTAGCCAGGAACAATACCTGCTAATTTAAATATTTGCCTTTATCTTTAGCATTCTCCAGGAACATAAGTGTAAGAGTGTTCATAAAACAGATGATTTGTGTATACACAAGGAAGACAGATGGGATAAATAGGTGTGCACTACCTACATTGTTAAAGATGTCAACCCTCCACACACACACAATGCTGAACAAAAATAGAACCATCCCAGATTACAGGTAATGTGGGAATGCATACTGAGAGAGAAGACACAGCTGCCAAAGCACAGATCATACAAACAGGTGACATGGGGCTGAGAATCCTTGTCAGAGAACTTACAAGTAAAACTTCTCTTCCCATACAGGGTTCAGATTCCCGAAGATTGTTTTTGTCCTCTTCTTTGTTTTACCCACTTGAACAGTTACGTATGGATCACTGGACCCAGTCTTGTCTTTGGCCTGCAGACCCTGAGCACACACCACTGAAACGAAAAGAGAAGGGTTACCACCACCCTGCAACAAGACACTGTGCCTGACCACCACGTGAAGCAGCAGCTCATAATGGCCCGAGAAACAGGAATACCACTCATGAGAGCATTTCTGATGAGCCTCTGCTCAAGGTGCACTACAGTGCCTGCAATGGGGCATCTCCACCTGCTACCTCTATGTGCACTCAGCAGAAAAACACAGAGGTCAGAGAAGCCCTTCCTCTCTGTTCTAATTTCACACCAACTCTCTAACTTGAGGCTCCCAAGTGGGACCAAGAGAATGCACAACTCTCCCACTCACCGGTGATCGTGATCTTTGCTGACCATTTTGAGGTACCATCAAGCACGCTCTGTTTCACTGTCTTCATCTGCTGAGCATGTGTCATTTTGCTCTCACAAAACACATCTCTGATCAAGTCAAAGATCTCGGGCTTGTTCCGCTCCCGGATTTTCATGCGATCCTTCATGGCCATGATGAAATTCTGGGTCCGGTCTTCAGCTCCATGCTTTGAGCTCTTCTCTGCTGCTCCTGTGCACCAGAAAACACACCACGCTCGTCAGAAACAAACACACACGAAATCATGTCTCCCTGAAGCTAGACAGGGGGGTCAAAGCTACAAGTTACCCTTCACATGGTGGCTCCTGATACTGACTTTTACACTCAGTCCCCCCTATTTCAACATAAACAGAGAACTTGGACCATTTGGAGTTCCTCTATAATCTGGGATCAGACTGCCCTCCTAACAACAGGTTGATTTCATATCCTTACAGCTGAGGAACATCCAGGAAGGAGGTTCTTAAATTAACAGCAGCATCAGCATGCCCTCTGCTCTCATATCCTTGCTATGAATAAATAAATCCTTGCTTGGGCAAGTGCTTAGAAGAGGACACAGAACCTCCATTACAATTAGTACCCATGACCTTATCTCAGTGCTGCACATCAACACCACAGACGAGCAGAAGTTCAAATGGGTCCAAACTGCCAGCGTTTTCTACCCATGTGTGTCATAAAGCTCCCTGCTCAACCCAGAGCCACTGTGAATCTACGTCTCATTCTGCCTGGAACACCCTGTTTGGGTCAGGCACCAAGCTGCAGACACACAGAGTGCCTCTCTGGATGCCTTCTGTTTTATCAGTTTGTATGGAGACAACTCAGATAACCCATTTCTAGAACTGCACAGGTATGTTAACTATGACAAATACCTATAAGTCAGCAAACTCAATAGTTCAAAACTTGGGCCCTTATAAACATGCAGTGCTACTACAGTGTCCAGCAGCTGGAAGCCCAAGAGCCAGGCATAGAGTCTATAACTGCACAGGTAGCCAACTGCATCTGAAAAAAGAGAAGCCTCTGGTCGCTTGCATACTTCTTATAAAATTTCAAAGTTCATATAATTATGAGATAAGACTACTCCCACGACCAAATACTTCCTACTCAATTCTGACAGTCATTTTTACTGTCAAAATTTAGAAACTGACTACTGTGTCAGATGTGAGACATGCATCAATAAAAGCACCAGTGTGAGCTAACAGGGCAGATAACTCAGGTGTGAAATGAAAAGCAGGAATTCAGGATTGCACAGTCTCTCTACACACTCTCTGCAGCAATTTCAAATTATGATCTTAAGTCAGATTAAGTTAAACCAGTACAAAAGTCCTTTGAACACATTCAATCATAACCTTTCTGTTTAATGTAATAGGCTTTTGTTTGTTTTTCTTCTCCAGGATAGTTTAATTAAAGTAAGCTTAGTCCTAGAAAAAAATATACTCATTCAGGTATTCACCAAATATTCAATTACCTTAAAAATATGTATTAAAGCAAGTGCAAGGTGTGTGCAAAGGGAGTAATCAATCACAAAGATACATGAAACTCTTCTCTTCCAGAAGTGGGCAAATATGGTATCTGAAGCACCTTTGGTATAAGAAATTACAGTTTTGCATATGAAACTGCTTCAACAAGTAGTGACTAAATATTAAATAATTTCTATGAACACACAGAGGAGCCCAGCAGTACATAACCAAAGAGAATAAAAACAGTTTGCAATAGACTGGAACCCCTGAAGTGTCAGAAGTTCATTAAGGACACTGCATACCAAGGCATGTTATTAAGGACCTGGGTGTAAAACAAGCCGTAATTTTACATTACCTGAGTACATTTTCATTTTTCTTGCTAGAGGCTTGGTGTTCAGTATTTCACTTAGTACAATAAAAAGTACATGGCCCAGAGTTTCCTGTTGTTGGCTTAAGATGAAATGAAATCAAAAATACTGGAATTAATTACACAGTCCCTGCTGTTTCTACTCACCAGTGATGCACCTAACATTTATTAAAGGAATATGAAACTGAAATGATACCAAGGGCTATGCTTTGAACTTCAGATAAGAAGTGCTATTCAGCTTTAACAGAACTAGGTCTCCTGGGGATGGAGATGGACTCTATACCATATATGCAGAACTACAGAAAATTACTGGGAAATTGGGAAAGGCCAAACTGAACAATTTGCCTTTCCTAGCTGGAATTCTCAAATCTGTCATGATCCAAAGAAACCAACTCTGCCCTGACCTTTGTGACTTTAAGGAAATTAAGAACCAAATTAAAACTTGCCTTAATGCAAGTATTTGCAGGAGGATCAAGTGAGGCTTTAAAATGCAAATTTGGACAAATGGAGGAATTCTAATTAAAAACATGTTTAACATCCCCACAACCTCCACAGACCTTGATTTATCCCCCTGCAAGCCTAGTAGCAGTCCAGGGCACCCTGGGTTGCAGGATGTCCAAGCCATGACACACAGACCACTAGAGCCCTCTGGTCATCTCCAAGGCTTGGCTCTGCCTTGTGACTCCAGAGGAAACCCCCCACCTCCATCCACGCTGCCTCCCCACTCTGCCCAGATAATTTGCCCAGGCAGCTTCATTATTCCTTCCCTGGAAAATGTCTCTCCCTCCCTGCAGAGACTGTGTCTGAACGGCAGGGCAAAAGCCAGAATCAGACAGACACCTTATTTAACAATGCAGACTAACAAAGAGACAATGTCTGTTCTGCTGTCTCAACAACACACTCCTTCTTAATTTTGATACCTGCTTCTTGGTACAAAACCAAGAGCATTTCCAAAACAGTCATTGGGGGACTAATTAACTATGATGTAGGTGTTTTAAACACAAAACATATCATTATACTGAATGGCAGAGGGTGCTTTTCCTGCTCTTGGACTGGGATTGTGTTTCTTCAAGCTGCAAAGAGATTTTTGGTCAGTGCATCAGCTTTTCAAGTCCTGTGAATGGCAACAGAAAGGCAGTGGAATATACAAGTAATGTGGACAGGTTCTGGGCTTTCTTTCGTCCTTTCTAGGACTGAATTATTAGTCAATTTATGACTGGAAACAGAAAGCAAATATATCTATATTGGGAATTGTATTGATACAGCTATTAGTAAACCACCAGTGCTGTTATTCTGTCCTTTAAGAAGAAGAATTCAAGAAAGCAACACTGTCAGGATAGAAGGCAGCTGTTCAGTAGGCGGATAATGCTTAGAAATTATATATTCCTGAAACTTAAAATAGATATTCAAGTTTCAAATAAAGGTATCCTTCTTCCTTCTGTGCAAATATTTTCCTACATAGGACTCTGGGAGCAAACAACTGCTCATCACCATGGTGTCTAACCATCATTCAACTCAGAAGCCAAGATGATTAGCACATGACTTAATTGGTCTAACCCCCCACTCACTGATTCAGTCTCAGGACTGCAGCCTCTGAACTCAGGGTAAAACACATGCAATTTTCTCATCCAAAAAGCAACAAGCACAGCTGCCTCACAGTCCTGAGTCAAAATGCTTTGAACAAAAAAGCTAGCCCTTAACTGTACAGGCCTCCTACTAGGCTCTTGCTCACGTAATGTCCTTCCCTTCCACCCTCTTGGTAATTACTTCTCTGCATTTGTTCCTTGGTCTCCTACACAATCCATCCTCAGATTTACTCTTTCTTTGATACCAGAATTGCCCAACCAATTTGTAATTTAGTTAGTACTACACCAGTGCTCAAGGCAAGAGATAAAAGCTCAGTTTCCAAAAGCTTTGTGTGCCACGGGGATGTTAAAGAACATTCCTCTATCCACTCTCAGTCAAGAAAGGAAAGGTATCCATTTAGCAGAGATTTCCACTACTTCCAAGAATAGCAGACAGCTAAAAGGAGAGCACTGTCCCTTGAGCAAATATTTATGAGCTTATGATAAAAAGGTAAGTGCCCTATCATCAGAATAATAACTTCTAAGTACCTACAATACTATAAACTAGGAGGCTGCAGTGCACATACTACAACCGATTCCAGTTTACTGCTCTTCAGACACCACCAATTCATTGAACAGCCCTGCTGAAGCAGTCTGCAAATGGGTTTTGATTCAAATTGCAACAAAGCATTGCTGAATTTGAGTATTTCACCAGTGCAGTCCCACACTGATGATAAATTTGTTGAGTGTATCACACAACAAGTTTCTTAAAAACATAGAGACAAATACCCTCAGAACAGATAACCAAACTTAATTCTAAAAGACTTGGAGAATTATTTCCCCCAGAAAGGTATGAAGTATGGAAGACAGATAAACAGCACATTCTAATTCTAAGGAATGAAACCCCAGGTGTCTACCAAAATTTTAAGGCATAAACAATGGAAAAGTATTTGTGACCAGCCTGAAAATTCATTTTACTCCAATGCAACATTTTCTGGAAGACTTGCACAGATTGAAGTGAATATATATCCTGAGGCATCAAGGTACAATCAATAGAACTGTATTTGTTACCAGTCTGAAAATTCATTTTACTCCATTGTAACACTTTCTGGAAGCCCTAAATCGACCTAAGTGAAGATACGTCCTGAGAATGTTTTGGGTTTTTTGCCGACAGCAACAATAAAGCTTCTGTTAGGAAAAAATCCCTCCTGACTTCAGCATACAAGAAAGTTCAGTCTTGAATTTATGGGATCTCTAAACTGTTGTTTGTCCCCTAGACACCCTGTTTCTAATTCCTCAAGCACAGACTATGTCCCTCAAACATATGTATAAAAAGAAATTAAACTTCTCCATTTTCCTCTGGCTAGTTGGGTTCCAGTTAGAAGGATTTTAGCATGAACACACTGAAGCAAAAAATATAGTTGCCTGAAATTGCCTTTTAATACATTTCTTGTATTGAAAACAATTGTTTTCCCATGCTAGAGGCACATTCACCCCCTTCTCCATCTCCCAGCACTATCCTCTGTCATCTCTGTCTTTTCGATTACGATCTCCAGTTTCCTCTACATCTCCACCCCAGCTAATGATACCTTCCACATTCACAGTGGAAGACTGTAGACTCACATTCTATATTCCTTGATTCTGGACAGTTTACAGGTGACTCTGTAAGTAAAATTTTAGTTTGGTTGGGTTTTACCTTTCTACATGCTTCACACATTTTAAGACTGGTGTAATCTCAGTTGTTTCCTCTCTGTTTCTGTAACTCTGCATGACAAAGTACCCTGCGTTTACATTTTGAAAGAAAATGTGAAAACATCTGCAACCCTCTGAATAAAATAACAAGTTCTTACTTAATGCTTTGCCATGTATGAAAAGTAATTTCCAGTTGTTTCTTCCATGGAAAAACACATAGTATTGCCATCATCACATCCCACAGCCCATTGCATAAGATTATGTAATTACAACTGGAGATAAGAAAACTTTCCCCCATGGTTATTCTTCAGAGTCTCAGCTCCAGAGACTCCCTGTTCTCAGGGAGTCTGAATCACTGAAGTTGTCTTCTACTTCCACCTTTAATTTTCTCACAGCAAATGCAGCCCATTTTCTCTTTTGTAAACAGTAAGCTTAAGAAGATCATCTTTCTCCCTGTTGCTTATCTCCCTCTTCTCCAACATGGTGCAAGCATAAACAGGTTCAAACAAGGACTAAACCAATTCACAGAGCCACTGCTGCCAGCTATGAAAGAGTATCTACTGCCCAGAAAGGCTTTAAGCCATGATATCTGTAAGCTGTAAGAGTAAGCCCGAGTCATAGCAGGCGCCCTACATGCACGTGCCTTACACCTCTGCCTTGGGCTCCACAACATCCCTTTAGAAACAATCTATTAGGACAAACCTAGTATAGCTGTTTTTATTTTTTTTTTGAAACAGCGTGATTCCTGCCCTCCTGTTCCAGACTGCCAAGCCTCTCTTTTGAAAGATAACCATCTCATATCAACCTCTCTTGAGACATTCTCATATTTTTCCCATTACTATTGAACTCTCTCCAGTACCCACTCCTTCTGAAATCTCCCTTCTTGAATATGGATAACCACAACCCTCCTCTGCAGGAAAATATTTCCTCTTAGTCATTACCTATTTCTTTAATATAGAGGTTTTTCACTATTGTTTTCAACTTCAGGACCACTGCTCTGTACAACAGCTTTGTGCCTGTTTCCCATCTGCTGCTGGTGCAAACCTAATCTTCCTCTGTTCTCCACAGATTTCCCCCTCACTGAGATATCACAACTCCCATGCAACATTACAGCATCACGGGTATGCATCTAAATCAAGCCTGGATGCACAGCTGTTCACCTCAAATACTGAAAATTACCAGTTAGCAGAGAGTTCTGGTGAACTCCAGAAATAAAAACGTTATTCTCAGGAACTGACCCTGTGCATCAGGCTGTGACAGAAAGCTGAGCTATGACCGAACTACATTCTCCTGGACCAAACGCACAGCTCTTTGCTTAGTCACAAAGAAGTCCCAACAAAGCCAAGGTGCCAATGATGCAACAGTTCATAAACTCACCTCCCAACCCTCGACAACAGATCTGGAACTGCTAAACCACTGAGGGACAGAGGTGTTTGGCCAGGATCAGACAGATGTGTCTCACAAATAAGCCATTGCAAATAGCCCTAGACCTAACTATGACAAATTGAAGACTCGGCACACATCAAAAATACAAGTAAAAAAAATATCCATTTGGGATGATAAGGAAAGCCGTAAGAAAAAACAAATGACCTATGACTCCCTGGTATCCCTTGCTGAATCATTCAGCCTGGCTTTTCTGAACAACCGCAGCCTAAGGCAGACACAAGATTTGACTTTTTATATTCCTATAACTGCTGACAGGAATCTGCAATAAGTCTGTTCATACTTCACAAACTTTTCTGATTCCTTAGTCCATCAAGCTACAATGACAAGAAAAGTAAGAGTGAATGGAAACAGCCCCACCTTCCTACTCAAGATTTAACAGACATGGAAGAAACTTCTATTCATTTAGACTGAGATATTTTACTCTCAAGCAGGAATATGAATTTGAGACCAAATTAAGAAACGGTTTTACAAGCAAATAAAAATAACTGGACCAAGGCAGATACCTAAATGAATACTTTTTTCTCTTTTTTCTCCCCCTTTAATCAAATTCCTTTTAAACTTCTCTATAGCTTGTGTAAGGTGCCATTTAGTCTGCCAAGTCACAGAGCTCCTTGATGAGATAACTTAGTTTTTCACAGCACAAAAAAAACCCCCTTGTTTGTATAATATAAAATAATCAGAAATGCTAGTAGGAAGATGAAGTACTGCCCATATACTCAAACAACACCTTTGTATCTGACTCACCATCTCTGCTAACTCAACCCTAGGTCTCTAAAGCGATTCAGCCAAGCAGGCCTACTATTGAAAAGACAAAATGCCTTCCCTGGCTGTTCTTGCTACAGATAATCCAAGGTAAATCCAGGGACTCTATTCCCTAAGCAGGAACCTAGTGTTGCTTTAAAAAGCTTAAAACAGTGGCACGGACTAATGGTTGGAACAAGCAACCTGACTGCAATACCAGGACGGGGGGACAGAACAAACGTCAGAATATTCAGCCTCATACCCTATTCACCCAACCCACGCTTCAATGCAGGATGTGTTGGCACATACACAACCTGAGCTGACTACAATGATAGCTAACAAAACAAAAAAACAAATCAACAAACAAAAAATCAACCAAAACCAACAAGAAGAATTAAATCTTCTTTTAAGGGACATCAAGCACAATGCTGCCAAGTTCTTCTGCATCTGCTGTCTGTGCCCACAGGGGGTAGGTTTAGCCCGGTGGCACCTTTTCGGAAAACACACGGTCACTTTAAATCACTGCAGCTCCACCGATCCCTGAGATACCAGCAATACATTTAAGAAGGCTCTAGCAACAGTTTCTGGAAGAGCCCCACTCCAGTGGCCACTACTCACTCTGCAGGCAGTCGGCGTTGAGCAAGTCTTGGCACTTCTCGTGGCACTTGACCCCGCACTCCCCGCAGCGCATGCCCTGCCGCGCGATGCCCCACAGCAGCCCCTCGCACTCGTAGCAGTAGGTAGGAGTTGTGGCTGTCCACACCTCGAAGTTGTGTGGGGTTGTACAAGAGATGGGGTAAATTAAGGCTTGCAAGGTCTTCTTATAGACGTGAGATTTCTGAAAGGCAAGAGCACACGTAAACTAACATCGGGGAAGGTGACTGAGGCCTATTTTTGCTGGCTGACACAAGAGTTTTACAGGAAGAGGCATGATCAGTGCAATAAAGCTACACATTTGAGGTGGACAAATCTATCAGATATTTACATGCTGTGTCAGAGGACACAGCCCCTTCCCCTCCAAAAATGTCTCCCCAGTAATTTAAAAAATTGGAAGACAACGATTAATGTTTGTGGGTGGGAAGTATCTTGAGTAAAGCAAGTTTCACACACTGACCCTTACGGCAAATAGCACACAAGGAAATGGTAAGATTACTGAGATCAAGAAGTGTTTGGACAATGCCATCAAGCAGATAATGTGACTCCTGTAGTGTCCTCTGCAGGACCAGGAGTTGAACTCAGTGATCCTGATGGGTGCCTTTCCAACTCAGCATATTCTGTGATTCTGTGTTTCTACATTTTTCAGGATTATATTGATATATTAAACATAATTTTTATGTGTTTAGTTTCTTTAAACAAATGATACAGGAAGCTTTGCATCTATATTTCTAGACATCTGTGAAGCTGGCTCTGCATCTCAGAGAGCCAAATCCCTTTAATTTGTTTACTAAGAATTAAGAGAAGCCAAGCAACCCTCCCACTTACCAGCTCTTCATCTTTGAGAGATGTTCTAGTGGCCATTGCTGAGGTAATTCCGGCTTTTCGGGACTGAACCAGTGACTAGGGAGGAAGAAAGTTTGTTACTCACCACCAATATTTAAAAGTCCAATGGCATTACATGCCCAGAGATGTGAGCAAGGGGACTCTGTCATGCCAGACACCAGACCAGCAATCTACTGCAAAAAATTGGTTTCTTAAATGACTGCTCACATCTTAGAGGAGTCAAACGTATACTCTGAAAGGTCTCCAACTTGTTTCCATCTGTCCATATAACCAGTCTCACTCTAGTAAATTTCTGTTTGATTCTCTGAAAGAACTGCCAATGAAACTCAGGTTCCCATTTCCACTTCTACATTATGGTAGCAACAGTACAGTAACCCTTCTACTGTCTAAGGTCACTACAACAAACTCACTTTTCTATATCTAACTTCATTCATATCCAAAAGGAGATTATTTCATCAGCTTTACAACACATACAACACCCCAAAATGTGACAGTAAAGAGGCTGCAAGTAACAAGGACAAAAGAAAGGGGAGTGAGTTGGGAGCAGAGGTTTGAATGTGAGAGTGTATCACATTCATCAGCCATCACTGAACACAATGAACTGCATTTTCCCCTCAACTTTCACATCATGCCAACACTGCTTTGCAGCTGTGGACAGCACAGGGCAGTGTCTTTGCAGCACCTCACAGTGGCATACAAGGGATTTCTGCAGCCACTCCAGTAACATGAAGGCACAAAAGGACATTTAAAGGTAGTAGCATTTGCTTTGAAATCAACCAACTCTACCAGTTTTGTACTATTTATGTTCTGCTTTATGCTATTTCAAGAGAGACTGAAAAAGTTCATTCCAACAGTGATGGAGCAGGACAGAGTGCTGGATACACATTCACTGCAATACTGCAGATTCAAAACAAAAAGCAAAGAAGTAGAGGGGGAAATAAGGTAAAGTAAGGGGGTTTTTTTTGTCTGGTGAAGACTTGATGGATAGTCTTCACCTCCACTTACCATGGCCTGTGAAGAGAGAGAATGAATGCATTTAAGGGAAGTAACACAAGTTAATGCCATTATTGCAAAGATTTAAGATACAAGCAGTTAGCTAGACACATACCAAGCTGCCCATGCATAAGCTGGCAGACAAAACTGTATGCATCTTTTCACATGTATTACAAGATATAGAAACTTTGGTCTTTCAGCTGTTACAGCATTTCTCTCAAATATGAAATCACTTCGTGTACTGAATACAGCCAACAGAAAACCATTTGTCCTGCAGAAGCCTTATTTCACCATATCATGCAAGCATATGAAAGTTGTCCTCATTACTCACTTGGTTCTCATGCTTTCCTCAGTGCAGAAGTCTACTGGCAATATTGCAAATAGCATTTAAAATCCAAGCACATATGCTCGTTTATCTATCCTCTGAAATTCCAACCTTCTGGTAAAGCTGCCAAACCTCACATGGACACTGTAACTTTCCTTAAGGTATGTGATTTTTAGCAAAACATTTAAAAATGATGCAGGCCTAAAAACAATCAAATA
The DNA here is from genome assembly GCA_013397915.1 of Daphoenositta chrysoptera. Classification (NCBI taxonomy): domain Eukaryota; kingdom Metazoa; phylum Chordata; class Aves; order Passeriformes; genus Daphoenositta; species Daphoenositta chrysoptera. The sequence continues at coordinate 262,936 of VZRO01002962.1, forward strand.
TTTTGTGCAGAATAAAAAGGATAAAGGACATGAAAAATAACCTATTTCTGTCAAATGAATGAAATTGTCTACAAAACCATAGCTCATTCTCACTGAGATTTTTCAAGCACTACTCCTAACCCTTTAGTGTAAGAATTAATTTAACAAAATGCTTGAGCTTCTTGAAGTGACAATGAATGTGTCCATATATCAAAAAATAAAGCCAGATGTGTAAATGCTGTGTGGCAGAAGAGAAACAAACAAATCTCTTACCAGATCACTGACAAGTGGAATCGGCTTTTTTTTGCGTAGATCAGGCATGCTGTCGATACCATAGAGGCCACCTGCAGGCCTGGAAATTCAGGAGGAAAAAAAAAAAATTAATTAATTTAGGGTTGAGAGGGGTGAGGAGGGGGATGCTTTCCTGGAGGAAGAAAAACAGCCAGAAGATTATACCTAAGCAAATGTAAAGTTAATGCTAAAAATGATTAAGTGTTTATCTTCTTCACACACAACAATCCAGACATTCCTGCCTGGTGTTGGTGGTTAGGGAGGAGCACGTCAAAGAGGATCACCCCAGGGGCAGGATGCTGCTACCCATCTTCTGATTCTAGTCTAGAACACACTTAAATACTGGCCCTTGAGGTCCATATAATTATTAGGAGAAACCTGACATCAGAGGAGAAAATATATTATTTTTAATTCTCTAAAAGAGACCATTTGTGGTGCTCAGCATTTCAAGCCATGCAGACCTGTACACACAAGAGATGGCATCTGCTGGCAGAAGTGACAATGGAGCAAAAGGGCCACTACCCCAGCAACACTCAGAGCCTGATTAAACAAAAAACTATAACCTGCTTCCCTCCAAACGAGACCAGGCTGGATAATTATATCTGGATCCTGCCACTCACTGGCAGCACCACATGGATGTAACCCTACTTGAAGGAGGTCTATTAATCCAGCTTAAAGGCCCTCAGTAAATGCATCCATCTCTAAGGGCTTTAGATAATGCTTTTTCCTTAAGCTGGAAACTGAGCACACACCTCTCTGCTGTGCCTTCCTCCCTGCAATGAACACCCAGCCCAGCAGGCAAAATCCATAGTGCCTCTCCGTGTCTCTCTCACCTTGCCCATCTCCACTCTGCTCTCAGGCCTTGCTAACATTAAGAATATTGCTCATGAGGTCTTTTTCTTGATTACAGAGACTACAAAGGAACCCTCTGCCTTTGCGTCCTTAGCCATTTGCCTTCACTCCCTACCACTCTGCCTAACACACTTTGACATTTGTGTGACAAACTGGCTGGCAATTTCACCCTGGGTATTTCATTGATTTGGTACAACATACCCAGTCAAAATGCTATGCAGGAAAATTACAGGAAAAAGGAGTACAGGACAAACTGTTCTTACAGCCATAAAAACCACACGTGGAGCTACCTTTCAAAATAATCTAGGAAATCAAAGTGCCACTATAAATTTGCACACACCATGAAAATTGTGAGGTTGATAAATGACAAGAGGCAACCTGCAGCCATCAGAAAGCAGGGCCTACTCAAGCCCTCTTAAATACAGCCAAAAGTAAAAAAAACACCAAACAACCAAACATCCAGTGTGACCAAACCTATACCACAGCTCGAGGATGGACAAGGACGTCACAACACAGCCTAGCACGAGGCTGTGCCAAAGAGGAAAACAGTTATTACAGAAACATGTGACAGAATTGTAATAGTAAAATTGACTTTTTTCTTGGGGCGTGGGAGGGTGACGTGTCCGAGCCACGGCTGAGCTGACAGCTGCTGCTGGCTGAACAAGCCTGGGGGGAAGGTGAGCAGTCACGTGTAACTGCCAGAGCCGTGTCAGCTCCACAGGTTTCCAACAGTGCAGTTTTCCAACACTGGGAATCCTCAGAGTGAGGCCACGCTGTGTTTTTTACCAGAGGCTATCATCATTTCCAACAGAGAATTCCAGAAAAACTTTTTGACCAAGTCACACTGCAAAAATCCCTTCTTATTATATAAAAATCTTACCCACATCAAGAAATAAGAAATGTGTTTATATTCCCACATTTGTCTGCTGCCCTTATGTTATCAAACCTTTCTGATACTGGTGATACTGTTTTGGGGTAAAATAGGTGTCATGGCAGACTACTCACAATGATGCAAAGAACCCCAGGATTACTTAAACTACAACACAGCTTATTGATAAGCTTTGGGTCAAGGATTTGTGTGAATCACTTGAATTATGAAAGCATATATAAAATAGAAAGGGAGAGTTTAGAACCTGAAAAGATGCAACAAAATGATCACAAGTAAAACCCCAGAGTTAATGCTCCTGCTAACAGTCTTTTTGTACATGATTTCAAAATTTTTTTTTCTAATTTAATTGAAAGGAAACTATGATACTCTGGTATTTCCCAGGGAAGAAAAAGAACATTAAAATTGCATGGTTTATAAATTCAAGATGAGCCTATATAAATTATTGTGCTTGAGAAACATGTCTAGTTACAACTTGGTTTGTTGCAAAATACTTTTGATAGATTGAGGTTTATGAGAGAGCCAGTGGTAAGGCAGGATGACAAACATATTTGAAAGGTGCTTGTGTTTGTCACTGAAGAGAGGTATCCTAGTACCTACATAGTTATACACCCAGAATGACCTGCTTTTAGCTTGTTAATATTAATTCTAAAAATTCAACAACAATTCCAAATTTTCAAAAGTGTTGTGTTTTCAGCTATCTCAGTCTCTTTATGCAAGCACAACTGCTACCTCGCTTAATGAAATTACAGTGTTTGCACAGACAGAAGAATTGACAGTGCCTCAAATATGCACAGTGTAGCTTTATATGTAATAAGGTAACTCTCCTCTGCAGTGGATGTAATATTTATAGCATTATTATGGAGAGCTGTATTAAGGAGTGAATAGCATTTCTGTATGAGGAGATAACTTGCACTAATAAATAAAAGATAAGGATGTGAGATACTACACCCAGAGACTGATCCGTAATACCAATTGTACCTTTTTTTTTTGAAGTGGTCTCTCCAAAGCCCATAATTACAGACAGGAGGCTACTGTTGCATTATACTGTACAGGAAAATTGCTTGAAGCATGTATTCATCTTCCAATACAAGTTGAATCACACAGAAGCTTCCATTTAAATCTTGACAATCCAAGAAAGCCATGGTGGTTTGTAATGACAGAGGATGACTACTTCCTTCAAAGGAACACAACTCTAATCTTCACATTGAAAGAACAACTCCAAACATAAATGAGGCTTATCAGCCTCAATATACTTAGAGGCTAGTAAGCCAAAATGTGGCTAAGGACAGAATTAAAGGTTTACCACTCACAATCACCTTCTCTGGGAATCCCTTGCACACGGGACACAGTAAGTAGGACAAACTTTTGTCAAAACTACATTAGCCAGACTGTTTAGTTGTATCTTGCATAGAGAAGAAAAAAATTACAGACTAGAGCAAACAATGCCTCATATTGCCATAACACATATTTAAGTATTTCAGGACTGTAGGTGTATCCACCTTTCAGGCTAGGAAATCATTTTGTGTGCATGAACCAATAAACTGAGTACACTGTCTCCTTGTTAAAGCAGGAGAAGGTGCTGTTTATGGTTATAATAAATCACTGTCTCCTGCTCCTGCAAATTGCCAGTTCTCCAGCAGCCCACTTACTAAGTCCCAGGTTCCTTTGGAAAAGCATGGGGGTTGCTAGGCAGCTCCAGGTATCTGCAGGTGACATGTTGAGGGAACATCAACACCACAGAACAATGACTGCAAAAGCAGAAGGCCATATAACGAAACCTCCAATTTAACTTCGTGTTTTATTAGGGAAGCTTCCTTCAATAGTATGAGAATTAACTTAAGCATGTAGCAAGCGAACCTCTGGCCGAGATTTCAGGGCAAATCTTGCTGCTGCTGACTGATGGCCCCTAATGGGTGCCCCACCACCAAACCCAATCACCCTGATCACATACCAGGCACATAACCTGTAAAATGTGTCACTGTCTTTTTCCTGCCAGAGGATCTCAGGGAACCTGCCGTGCTGGCACCTATTACCACAGAGTGTCATGCTGAAATTACAATCATAATTTGTCTGCTTCATTTGCTGCAAGTACTGTGTTGTGGAAAGAATGCACGACTCATTCACAAGAATCACTCTCATCTGTGCAAAACAGGCATGATGAGCACTGCTTTAAAAATAAAAATTGCAATCATTTCTAGAGTTAGTGCAGTTTTAGCTATTAGAAGGAATTGTTGCAAATACAGAAGACTTCCCTAAACCTATCTTCTTTTAAGAGCAAAAGACACAGCACTCTTTCAGAGCTACTCTTTCCCCCCTCTGCTGCCACCAAGGACTGCTCCAGGAGAAAAGATTTCATCCAGACCACTCTGAGGTACTCAGCAGCAATTATTTAACACTGCTGCCATAAGCACTTGCCACCAACATATTACCAATTATACATTGCAACTACAGCCTTGCTCTTAACCATAGGTCTGGAAGAGCTGTCCACCTACAGCTGCTTAAGAAGAGACTGAAATATAACAGCAGCCTGGCCCTCAGTGAGGTTTGGCCACTTGATGACTTCATTAAAAACATCAGAAATGCTATTTTTACTTAAACTGAACCGAAGACCTCTTAAGTACACTGTAATTATAAACATAGGGATAAAAGGTCTCAAAATACCACTTACCCTCCTTTGAGCCACGGTGGTTTCGACGGATCAGCCTCATCTTGGCCCTGAAGTGGGGGAAAAGAACAACGAGAAATTAGTTTCCAGGAACAGCAGAGAAAGTATTTGTATTATATTCTGTGAAAAGTGTAACAGACCACACTGCATGCAGGCAAATGCATACAGAAACTTGTACAAGCACCTCCAGTGACCAGGATGCCAGGATAAATCATACAGACACAGAGAGACCACGCAATTTCACTGAACAGCCAGGACTGGAACTTGAAGAGCCTGTTCAGTGCAACTCCTCATTCAAAAGGCAGTCTTGAAGACCAACTTTTTATTTTTTTCAAACTCCAACGAGTTATTGGAGAGCTCCTGTTACTAACAAGTTACCACTTAACATGAATGTGGCCATAATGAAAATGTTACAAATTAAAAGTCCTTGTATGAAATGCACAAATGACAGACTAACATGAACACTTGTTCTGTATGAACACTTGTGAGCTTTACTCGTGCCCAAATTCAAAGACTATTTAGTCCCCTAAGCAAAGAGGTCCAATTAGAGATTCACCCACTTATTTGAAAGTATTTCATTTCCAACGGGCATGAAACAAGGGCCACCACCTGGAGGTCAACTGGGATCTCACCGTGTGTGATTGAAAACAAAAGAGACTGCAAATGTGGGGATTCATATTTATGAATTCAAACCATGTTCTTATGTTCATAGTAGGAGTGCCTTTACAGAGTGATGTTCTGCTTCTCTGCAGATCTTCAGCGGACTAATTAGAAGTGATAAGTACTTGAACACTTGCAATGTACCTGGAAGAAATGGTTACCTGTAACTGGAAACCTCTTTGTTTCAGCTCACAGGTTATATGTTCTCCTGCACTCCATGACAGAAATGCTGCTTTCACACGGGACTAAGCAAGTCACGATGCAAATAGCTAAATATCCAACCTCAGATAATCACATCTGCCAAGAGAATAAGGAGGCTGCAACTTGCACACAGAGAAAAAGTATTTCCAGCCATGGGACTCACAACCTGAGAGTCAACAAAGTAAAGGAGTTTGAGTCAGGAAATAAGATCCAACTCTATGCAAGATAAAAGAACACAGCTCCAAAAGAAAGTTCTTTTCCTATTCTTATTTTTTCTAACCTGTGCTTTGAGTGAGCTGTGCAACCCCGGATTGTTCACAGGTAACAGACAAAGACTTCCAAGAAGAGCAGAAATAACCAAGGAAAGGGAGTTCTCTTTGAGGTATCAACTTGAACAGAAGCAAATGTCCAAAGTCTGTACTTTTGAGTCCTACAACTTCGGGGACAGGCAGATTTAAAGACTACATATTAGTAATGTTTATTATTTTATATTTAAAGAGACTGAACATGATGCTATCCATAATGGAATGGACATGATTAGACAGGCCTGCAGAGCAGGAAGGGGCCTAGACCCACAGTCCAGTACAGTGCACATTTCCCCACAACTGCAGCAGCACACCGGGCTCCACTAAGATGTGCTTCCAAAACCCCTCAGCCTGAAACCTGCATTTCCTCTGGACGGATTTGAACCAACTGCCAGTCAACAGAGATTTCATAAAGCAAATGCAACCACATCCTTTTGAGCACACAGCACTACCTTTGCATCTGAACACTTGGAAGAGCTGTGGTTAGAAAGCAACACTGAACTGGACAAAGGTTTCATACTGGACTGAGCTCGGCACCAATGGCTCAGCTGTGCTGAATGACAGAACGACAAACACAAATGTGGCAAGATTGACTGGCAGAAGGAGTTAGTAATAATAAAGTTTTCAATCATTTTACGTGAGAAACTAAATGTAAGTGACTGATAATTGAGACATTAACAGACCACAAAACAGCATGTTCACTGCAGACTGGAGACCACAACAGCATCAAGAATCTGGGAGAAAGGCGCGGGGGGAAGATGCAGGGAAAGCTGTTACCTAGCTGAGCAATTTCTTACAGGCAACTGTGAGTCAACAGAGAACAGCCAGGAATGTAGATGTGGGGAGGGCAGAAAGTATGATCAGGAAACAAACCTCCATCATGTCCCAGCTTTGTGACGTGCAAAGTAAAATTTGCCAGAAGTTCCGGATAATTAAAACAAATGAGTAAAAGTATAATTTATTTTTACCAAGCCTTTCAGACATGCAAATAAAAAGAAGACAAGAGGCAGAACTTCTCTAGGATCAAGATTAAAAATCATCTGGGTATAACAGCACAAAACAAAAGAAAGGGCTTTCAGTAAGTGGCAATATTGATGCAGGGCCAAAGCAGGTGATGGCTGTGTGAAAGCAGGAGTTATCACCTGCTGAAAGCAAAGTAAAGAGCTAATTTGCTCCAGGCAGCCTTCTCCCTGAGAAAATGCCAAGAGAACCAGCACCTGACATCCATCAAATGAGGGCTGATGTCCTGAGACTGTAGAAGAGCCAATGCAGTACCCACAGTTAAAGTGTGTGTGGAGGAGGGAAATGTGATCCAGATTAGTGTAGGACCATTATTGACTTCAACAGCTTGAAAGGGTTCTGAGCAAACATGAAGGAAAGAATTAAGATGGAGGCTATTGAAAAACAGGAAAAAATATAACAGAGGCACAACCAATCCTGCAAACATTCTGGGTTTGTTTCACAAAGGAACTCTTTTTCTCTAACCATAAAATAAATGATGAACTGAATTTTCATTTCAAAAAAAAACCTTTTGATGCAGTGCCATGTGACGTTAATAAGGCCAGATAAGCTGAGGAGAAGGAAGGAGCTTTCAGGTGGATAAACAAGTAACTGTAACTGAGCCAGCCATGGACAACGCAATAAGGAAGCTAGTGGGAGTAAGTAGGATTGCTGATAAAATCTGGTTGGTTTGAAATGACAAACCCAGGGTAATTATTGATCCTGAACTCATAGCTCCAGTGGAAAGAACTGACAGCAGTAAATACTGCAACAATGGAGAATTAAACATGGAACAAATGGCAAGGTCAAAGCCCCGAAGGCTGCCTTGAATTCGACTGTGTACAAGGTGTTCCTCAGTGGAGAAAAGCATGTGACAATGGATTTGAGTTCTAGTCTTCACACTGACTATAAGCTTCTAATGATACAATTCTCTTCCTACAATAGGTAGGAAGAGAAGCTAATCCATAGAGTATGTCCAATGAAATGTTGCCACAGAAGTAAAAGCATAAATACCTTTGTACTTGTGTTAGCAAGATTCCTTCAGAAAAGTATAAGAAATCTTTTTATTCTGTACCAAAGTAAAAGAAATCAGAAAGGAAAATGGCAAAAGCAGCTGGAGGATGTAAACCCAATACTATGGGAGAAGGAGAAAGCATCTTGCTTACTCTAGCAAAAAGAACCTTTTCCTGTGTTTGTTCAATAGGCAGGTGAATGGGAGAAGAACTGCAGCTAAACAGAGGATGAAAATTCAAAGATGTATCACCACGACAGTTCTGTAGAAGCCTTTCAAAAGGAGAAGCAGACACCAAACCTAATCAGTTTTAGAGAAGGAAACTGGGAGGTTTATATGCAAGGAAATGGCATAATATCACACACTGGCAGTCACCAAGAAGTCCTCTGCAGTCCTTCTCGTGCTGACACATGTAGTCAAAGAACCAGAGGCTGCATTAGCTGCAAGTGCTAGCACGAGGCTTAAGACACCTCCCCAAGGGCCAGTTAAACACAGTAATCCAGAGTTTGCACCCGTGTTGGGACTAAGAACCCTTCACATATCCCTCCTCATTTAAAGAAAGCAAACAGCAATATTGTCCCTCCAGATGGATTTGCTGCAGGTGGGGAGGTTCCAACCCTCCACAGGCAGCGCTCGTGCCAGGACACAGCAGGGCTCCAGTAGCTGCTCTGGGACTTGTCACCTGCCCTGGGACTTGTCACCAGCCATGGGCCTGCTCAAATTCAGCCCATGGCAGCAGCCTGACCTGCTCAGAGCCTGGGCAAGCAGCAGAAACAACAGGCAGGTGAGAAGAGCACGGGAACAACGGTGAGAGTTTTTAGCACTGTCCTTCCCAGGGACAAATGGGAGGGCAAAGGGAAAGCAGAGGCATTTAGCACCCTGACATCCACATCCTGCATGTCACAAAAGGTATTTTGCTGGCTTATGGCCTTCTCTGCACAGCTCTGTCACTTGATCTTTCCTTGAAAGCAGCCACATCAGGCAGAATACGAAATGTGGTTTTTTTTAAATCTCCAGTAAGCACATAAGGGAGCACTGAAATGAGGAGTAACAAACATGTAAACAAAAAAGGCCATCACATCCTTATTTGGTTGATTTTTTTTTTTTTTTTATATTTATTTCTGATGCTGGTGGATGACATTTTTATACCTACTGTCCAACAAATACCTTCAAATGGGGAAGTGCTTGTCACCCCTAGTACTGCAGTATATTCACTCACAGTAAAGTATGCCGTAACCAGGTGCTGAAAGGTCTTCTCCAAATAATTAAAGTTTCTTGTCAACCAAGAACCAATTAGAAAAATAATGCCAGTGACAGAGCAGAATCAATTTAAGGCCCTGGATTAAACAAGGCAACAGACATGGACACTTAAAGCAAAGTATTCAGTCATAGGGAAGGCGATGTTTGGTGAAGCCTAAAAAGGAAACAACAGGAATTTTGCTTACTCAGGAGAAGCAGCATCTGGGCTTACAAGTAAGTTGAGAAGTTATTTAATAATAAATATTATTTAATAATAAATTTTGCAAATTCTCTTCTACACAAGATACTTTAATGGACAGAACAAACAACTATGCATTTCTGTAGAAGCAAAAGCGAAAGTCCATAAAATGGATAGAGGGACATAAAAAGAAATAAAATAAGAAATCACAAAGTCTGGAGCAGCACAAGGGAAAGGAAGAACATCCACAGATCTGTTAGCTCTCCATATAAATCTAGCTCTCCACATAAAAGGCTTCCTAACAATGTAATTTTCCATCACATTTAAGTACTGTGTCTAGCACATTATCCTCTTAAAATATAAAACAGATGTAAAACATGTAAAGCTGCTTTATGCTGCTTTATTTAAACAGATAAAAAAATCAATAATGACTTCTTATTTGTTTTGAAAACCATCCTAACTTGTTTTCAAATACCATGCTTTATTATTAAACCTAAAAACCCTCAGTTAGATATAGGTTAATCTGAATCAGGCTAAAACAAGGAGCAACTGTTTCACTGACTAAATTAAACTTCTGGTCATGCTTAATTAGAGCATTTCTTCAGTGGCATTAACAGACTCAGACTCAACTAAATCTTCCCAATTAAACAAGTCAGTCTTGTGGTTCAATGTCTTCATTTAGTCAAGTATGCTAAATTTTACGTGGAATCCAAAACTGCAACAAGTCAAGGGATTATTTAAAATTCATTCTGTATTCTGCAACAGCATCCATTTAATTAAGGGCTGAAGAGCCCCAAAGGAGGCTCCTTCTAACTGATGGATCACCCAGTACCACTATTTCAGCTGCCAGATGAGCAATTTAAAGGAGATTACAGTGGTTTTGCACTGAAGACAAAGGCAGACTGAATTTAACACTGATACTTGACACCAGGTATCTCTGCATTCCTGAAAAAGCATTAATGGACAGATGTTTACCAGTAAGAAGGAAACAAAACTGCTGATACATGAGCCAATAAAGCTTAGAAATGGAAATTCATCAAACTCAAGGGATGGCATCTGCATGGAGGCCCAAAATCTATGCAAGGTTCAGCTTCTCCTGGAAGCCAGTTTAGCCTCATTCATACAACTACGGGAGAGGGGGAAGCACAGCAGGCACTGAATGCACATAGCACAGAGTCATGAAAATAAAACAGCTGAGGATCCAAAAGCCAGTAATTTCTCTACGTGAGGTACAGTTGCTAACAAAACTGTTGACAAAGCACACAGCAGTCGACAAGACAATTCTGCAGATCCTCCTAGGAGGAAAGAGTTACCTGTTGCCCACAGGATAATTGGCAGAGAGGTAGCCAGTCCATGGATAGAAAAACAGTAACAGTAGGTATTAAGGAAAAAGTTCTGCCCTTCCCATGGGGCACAGGGCCCTGCTCAAAGCAAAATGACTATTTAAAAATGCAGGGGACCTGCACCAGACCTTTCTTTCAGCATCCAGTCTTGATTAATCTCACTACTACAGCCCAAAGACGTACTTTTTGATGAAAGTGGACAAGCCAGACAGAGATGAAATGAAATAATATAACTGAAGAAAAACGAGGAAATACTTGGTTTAAAAAAGATTCATAAAGAGGAAGACTGGAATGAACAACTTGTCCTCTGCTTATGTGGTGTCTGTGCACATCACACCCACCCCACAGAGCACCAAAGGGAGACCACTCCAAGCATTCAATGTTTTCCTCTTCGTACAAGGTCACAGGCACTGAACAGACTCTTAACTCATACACAGTGTTAACAATGCCTCAGACAACCATGACATGCTAATCTCAGCGCCTCAGTGGGAGCAACTGGCCACAGGAGGACGAGTCATGCACACACAGGGGTTTCAGAAAGAGATGCTGGTTACAAGGGACAACATGTACAACCTGGAGCTCTCCTCTACCTCCTTCTGCAAAGAAAGAAAAAAAAAAAAAGAGAAGAAGGATAGGAACAAAAGTTAGTAGACCAGATTTCTGCCATGAGTTCTGTAAAACGATTTTTACAGAAATTGGGGTAAAGGTTTGCCACAAGTTGATACCACATTTGTGCAGTAGAGAGTTTTCCCATGTGCTTCCTGCGACATGCACCAGTCAATTAATCTCTAACCGACAACCTTGAGTTAAACTAATCAAATTTCATCCATAACTGCACATGCATTAAAACATATGCTTTCCAGAGCTCTTTTTAGAGTTACCATTCCTGTTTCATTAACTGGAGAATTTTAAGTAATCTTAATACAGAGTTGGAGCTGCTGTTTATCATACAGGAAAAAAACCCTGTACTTATTATAAGGAGGAACAAATTTGTTCCCCTCTCCCCCAGACTGCATCCACTGCCTGCATCTGACACACGTCCCCTGCTCCCTTCCTCACCCCCTGTACATTTTGCCCAGTATGAGGAAACTGGCAGCTCCCACGGAACACATTTTGCTTTTGCAAATACCATAATGCAGGGAGATATTTTCTGGGTTTATACATCCAGGCAATTTTCCTCTGAGCAAAAAAAAAATTCAGAAGCCTCCTACACTAAATCTCATGTTTATGGATAGGCAATTTCAAGGCTAGTAAAGTTACATGAGAGTCATACTCAAAACTTCCGGTACAGACATGATATTTTTTAAGTCTTCCAATCAGATAATTCTCTATCTGCACAGAAGAATCATATTACTCATTTGTGTATGAAAGATGGAGGGGAAGGAATATCTTCATGGCAACAGGAGACACTCAAATTGGTTTAAAAGCAAAAATAGTTTTTGAAGTTACTGTCTATATGGGTGTAATTACAGACATGCAATCACTAAGACAGGAAAATAGAGAAGCTATTTTAACTCAATCGCTAAGGAGAAGTCGAATTACTTTAGCAAACGAAGCGCTGGATTGTAGCTAAAATAAAAATCCTATTTTCCACCTTAAGACATGCCTGGATGGATGCTCATTAGCAAAGAAAGCCTCTGGACCACCCTGGAGGTCTCTCCTCTGGAGCTAACGGAGGAGAAATCACAAGCAGCAGGATGCTGCAACCACCGGTGTGGCACAAGAGCCGTGTTTTGTCAGCCCGTTCTGCACAGACCTGCTGGCCTGAGAAACTGAGGAAATTTGGGGCCCCTTCAAGACTCAGCTGGGAATATGTTTTATTGGGCATGGACGGTTCTGACTGTTGTCCTCTAAAGTAGTTTTCTGTACCACCCTCCTGCCTGTCCTGTTCAATTAAGCAAAACCTTCCCACCCTAGACAGACACAATTCTATTTCAAGTCCTCTGGTTTTGTCCTTCTTTTTACACAGTCACCCCAAGCCCTTCCAACCCAAGCCAAATCTCTCCTGACTTGATCCCTGGAGTGGTTTCAGTGTGTCTCAGGCAGATCCAGGCACCCCTCATTCCTGGGTTTTTAATTCCTTTGCATTTGAACTCTGTTTCTTCTCGGCATCTCCTGTGGAGTCTCAGAGTGCAGAAGATGCAGAAGACCTGGACTCGTATCCCCTCTCAGGTCTCAGTCACGTCGAGCAGGGAAACCCTGCTTTTAGCCCCCAGCTGGAAAACACTGAGGACAGATGGAGTCTCTGGCAGTGCAACAGCTCAACAGTAGCAAGCTACCAGTGAGCATATGCAAACTACACGTTTTTCAAAAGCGTATTCACTCCGCTCATTTGGGGTTGATTTTCCACAAAAAATTCCTTGACACAGGCTAGCACTGCCAAATTTTAAGACCTCAGGGCGCCAAAGCTTCTCAAATATAGGTCAAACTTATTTTTATACAAACACTAAGCAATAAATTTTGCATTAGACTAATTTCTGGATAATTAAAAAACAAAAAAACATTTTGTATTAAAATCTGTACATATCTTTGATTTCTGAGCCCCATCAGTTTAAGGTTGTTAGGGACACTTTCAGGCCAAATGTAAAATTTGGCAGAGCTCTGAGTAACTGCAGACACAGATTTAAAATCTTATGTCTCATTAGAGCAGATGCACTCACAGCTTTATCAATGGTGACTAAATTGGTTAAACCCTGATCACAGAATTCTTTCACCATTTCACTTTTGAGCAGTCTCCTTAAATCTCAAAAAATCTCTAGCATTTCAGGGCTTTTCTTTAAAGAAATTCAAACTATCGTCACCTTCACTTACACTTTTTTTTTTTTTGCTTTTTCTCAAATTCAAACTTTGTAAGCTTCCTCAGATTTTCAGGGGATATTTAATTTTTTCTCTTTTGACTTCCAGTTAAACACAACAATTATTTATATGCATCTGCCAGGTTCCAAGTTCTTCCAGTAATTTGCATCTGTGTTCAACTATAAATAATTTAAACCTTTATGCCAGTGCATCATCTCTGAATCACCAAAACACGCATATTTACAACACCTTCAAACTTATCTTCCATTCCTTTGCTGGAGGCTGCTGCCAAACACATTTTAGAAAATACCTTGAACTGAACTTTCGAGCAAAGTGAAGTTCAGGTTCGGAATGAAAAAACAGCTGCAGAACTGGGTTTTCAGAGGACCTTATCTGGGAACTGAAAAGGTTATTAATAACAAATTATATTTTGAAGTAAGACACAAACACTCATCTACAGCTGGGACAAAAAAGCAAACTAACAACATTTCTTCACATTCCAAGTACGATCCTTTTTCCAAAGAAAGAAAATAAAAGCTTGGCTCAAACTTAAGTACATTGAAACAGGACACAGCTTCTCTTTCTTGAAAAATGCCAGCCAAAACAACACTATTTCAGAGGGTCAGAGAATCACAGAATGGCTTGTGTTGAAAGAGACCTTCAAGATCATCTAGTTCCAACTCTTTCCCTGTCTAGCTGTCAGGGTCTGGGCTACTTTGCTTCCTGATATCTCCAGGGTTTTTTTTCCAGGTCTCTCTTTTCTTATCCTTTATCCACTGATTTCCACTACCTTTTGACTTCTTCCATCTCTCAGAGCACATTTCCTACATCATGACTTCATCACACACCTATTTTTATAGCTTCAGTTGCCAAATCTACCTTATAGATCCACCTTTATGGGAATGGCACAGAAGTGCCACCAACTTTTTGTCACATCATTGGATGATGTGCAAGAGAACTGAAGCAGGGAGGATCAGAAATTGCAATTCACCCTGGGGCCAGATCTAAGGTACAAAGCCCAGCTCTGTTCCTCCTCCTCCTTAATTGTTTTGGCTACTTCTTGCCTTGTGAACATGCCTGTGCTGCTCAAACTCTGCTGAGATGAGCAGCCTCCTCTCAAATTCAGAAACAGGCTATTTCAGTACTTCTGCTGTACTGTGGCAAATGCTAATCCAAACCACTGTCTGTTCCCTCAGGTTCTAAAATTAGGACATATGTCCAGGACTTGAGCACCACACAAACACTACCGAAAAAAAAAAATTAAAGTATCTGTGCCAAGCCTGCTAACAATCCCAGTGTTTCCCTCATTAAAAACTTACTGTTTGAGCCAACTCTATACTAAAGACCTTGTACAAAATAAGAAAGCAGAGAGCTGATTACCAGCTTTATGATCTGCATAACTGAGAAGAACGCTGGTACAGAAATCAAATACGGGTTGACAGATTGTTTCTTCACAGTGAAAGCAGAGTCACTGGAAAAGCACTTGGCAGATGACTACTTCAGTTGGGAGAGGATTATCTCAGATTATTCTGACCAGCTTTCATGATGGCAGGAAGAGTGAACACAGTATTTGATACAACGAAGTTCACAACAAGTATGTGAAGATTCCAAGCTGTAGTTAAAATAACTTCCACTCTTGAAGCAAAGCCTCTTTCCTGAACTGTGTAGTGGTTTCTAGAGATGACACTGAGAAAGCCTTCTCACTGTCTGGAGAGGGACAGGGAATGTGGACCTACACTTCAACTTTAGGTTCTGTATTACCAAATTGAGGCCTATCAAAACATGTCCCACCAAAAGATGCAAGTCAGCTCTATCTCCCACATCCTCGGGAAATCATTTAGCAGCTCTGCTCCCCCACTGTATCAGCTCACATGTTTTGTGGTCACACACTTCAGTATCTGTGCTGGCAATAAGGGATGTATTTGGTTCCCCAGAAACAAAAACTTTTTAATTTCATGGACAAATTATGGAAACAATACCAAAATACAAGTCTCAACTTTCCAAAATTTTAACTATTATTATTATTATTATTACTACAATTTTCTTTATTATTTTCAATGGTCTCTACTAGGATAAAATTCAGCAGTGATTAAACATTGAGAACTCCCACTTTGTGATGGAGTCCCTTAAAGTCTAGATCCACTCAACTCACAAAACTGCAAATCTGGTTACTTATAGCTCAAATGCACACTTTGTTATCACATGTCTTAACTATTATATTTAACAAGAAACCAAGTCACGAATTATGACGAAAAACCTTAACACCTGCTATTTTGAAGAAGCACTGCAAATCTCCCTCTCTCAAAGAAAAAAAAAAGGTGAAGCTTGCTAAATGGCATTTCAGTGTGTTACACAGTAAATTTCAGGGGGTTTTGTCAGTACAGTTGTACAGTGCATGTACTTGTCTTTGTAACTATTTGCTCACAACTTTTAATACACTCACAGAATGTTCACAGCTCACCCACAGAATGAAGTGTTGGCCGCTGGCTGCACAAATACTAGAATTTGACATCTCCTTAAAAACATTTTTTTCATTTTACCTGAATTTGTCTCCTCAGCAGAAATCCAGTTTCCCTCCTGCGCTAATTCTTTTAAGAGTCTCCTACGCATTTGTCTCTTTTCCCTCAGCACATTTTTGAAATTGTTGATGCATTTGTTCAGGTAGATGGTCTCTGCGCACACCTTGTCAAGGCTCATGGGCCTACACTCCTTTGCTGGCTCAGAGAGGCAGTTCCCATCTTCTCCAAGCTCCTCAGGGGGTAATCGTTGCCCAGGAGGGATTTCACAGTCAGATGATGGCACCACACTGGAAACAGGAGGCTCATGTGAAACAGAGGAAAGACTGGAAGGAGCAAATTGCATCTGAGCAGATGTTTCACTGTTGGCATTTGTGTTTGCCTGGCTCTCAGAGGACTGACTAGGAGGGGTTTCTGCAAAGTAGTCAGAGCTGCCACCCATACCTGAACTGGTCAGCATAAGCGTGTTGTCATCATCCATCTGTAAGCCACTATCATTTTCCAAAAGGATTTCAGAATCACTTGTCTCCAGTTTATGGAACACCACTTGCAGAGCAGACCTGAAGTGGTGAATAGCTTTCCCGAGCTTATTAGTGTAAAACTTCATGTCTACAAGATCAATGTTGTCCCGGGAGTGATCAAGGAAATACTGGGAATTTTCCAGGACATCCCTAAAGACCTGATCAGTTGGATCTTGATCATTCAGGTCCATTTGGATCATATCTTTCAAGCTGTCACTACTATCAGCCATTTCATCTGTTGTATGATCATAGCTAATGGTTGTCACCCCACTAGAAACATCTTCTCTTTGAACATCACCTTTCTCTGCATTGGTCAATTTGCAAGAGTTATCATAGTCTGTTTCAATTTCTTCTGTGGTTATCCCCTCATCTTTTTCTAGAAGAGAAGAAGAATTCTCAGTGACGCTTTTAGTGTCAAGCCTCTGCTCACTATCATTACTTGAAGCACACATCTGGCTTGCATGGCCTGAAGAGTCAGATGAGCACCAGTGATTTCCATCACCTGATTTGGGTGAATTGGTCACCTGTGAGGGTTCAGCAGGGGCTTGGCAAATGTCCCTGTCATCTGAAGGCTGCTCACAGCAGCTGACTGTTTGTGCTTCCTTTCCAGTTTCAGGTATCAAGGTGTCTGTCTTGGTTAAGGCTGACTTCTTCACAGAATCAAGTCTCTCCCCTGCACACTGTGCTTTCCTACTTGTGCTTTTACACTTAACCTGCCATGAGTCCATCTGGAGGTGCCCAACTGCATCAGTTTTCTGAGCTCCATCAGGATCCACTGAGTTCTGATTATTTTTCTTGAAGCCAGACTGCAAAGAGACTGAATCTGTTTTCTGGCCCCTCTGGCCATTCTGCCACTTTTGCTCCTCACTGGTAGCAACCCGGACCCCTGAGCTCTGCAGAAGGATAGACTTCTGTAAAATAAAGTCTCTCTGTTCACAAGTCACAAGTTTCACAACTGCTGGTCTTGGCATTAATGGCTTGCCTGTACCAATATCTGACCTATAAGCATCTTTTATATACTTACTGCACTGAATACCATTGAAACAGTGATATTCAGACAAAAAGCTGCAGATAAGCTCTACTGTGTTTTCGCCATCCTTCTCTGGGATGCCATAAAAATATAACACTGGTTCCTCCTTTTGTACCTCCCGTCTTGGCTCTCGAGCATGCATACCCTGGGATTTGCCACTGGAACCACCTTGCAGGCCTTCTATCTCACTCAAGACCGTGTCCACACAGCTGGAGACTTCATCCACAGAGCCTTTTATCAAGGTGAGGTGCTGACGGAGCTCTGCAATCTCTGTCTGGATTCGACTTATTCCCTGGAGCTCTTTAACAATGTAATCAACCACATCAGCTGAGCGGTCTCTTGATTGTCTTCTACGACTCTTGTATGCAATGGTCTTGTCCTGTGGAAAGCACCCTTGCCTTTCAGCTGCATCCCTCCAGCTCATGGAAATGCTCAGGGAAGAAAGGTCCTGCCCCTCAGACACTCTGCCCTTTATCTCAGAAGAGGTCTGCGTGATACCATCAGAAGAACTCCCCTGCAAGTCCTTCTTCTTCTGTTGAACTGAACATGGTATTTTTACGTAGCCACCCCAGTTCAGTTCCACCTCACCAACGCACACTTCACTCACTCCCTTGGAATCACGTCCTCCATCCTGATGAAAGTCCCCTCCAGCCGTGGAAAATTCAGTGCTTGGAGAGCTCCTCTTGATTCCACAAACAAACATGTCTGATTCAATCTCCACCGGGGAGAGCTGGCAGCGATGTGCGTGGTTTGAATTATCATCTACCTGGCCTTGGAGAAGCCTCTTCATTTTGTCCCGCAGAAACAAATGGAGTTTTTGCTTCCGGAATTGCTTCCTGCCCTGCAGTTTTACAACAGGTTTTCTGTGCAGAAGTGAAATTTCATTCTCTTGCTTTTTCAATCTACTTCTAGCAAACATCATCAGCTGCACCTGTGTTTCTCATAGTGCTACAAGCTGCACAAGCACACATCAATCACTTCCCAATGCACAACTTGCATCCAGTTTTTATTCTGTCATGAGGCAGCTACCGAAAGAGGGGAAAAAAACATTACAGTTTGGTTCAGATAGAAATATCCGAGGTAACTTAAGCAGCAGAATAAAAAGAACCCCAAAAACCTTAAATCAGCATACACATAAAATCAGACAGAAAAAATGAGCTATTTAAAGGGTACAGATATTGTCTTGGTTTTGGCCACCTCCCCAGATCAAGTTCCTGTAATAAGTGTTCCTCGCTCCTTCTTTTATTCAAGAAAGTAAAAAAAAAAAAAAGTCAAATTCAAAAAGCAATTCTGTGGCCATTTTCCTACCAGGTTTGCAAATTACTCTCAAGTTTGAGCTCCTGGCAATTGTACACTGTGTGATTTAATTACCCCCCCAAATACAGAATTCTGACATTAGAAATTCTATCCTTGCACATTTCCTTTCCTTTCAAGTTCACAATCTTCATCCTTTCTTTCTTCAAACCAAAGCAGGAATTAAATTTAACTTGGCGCAGTACCAGCTAGCCCACAGGAATTGCACAAAGTGATGTAAAGTGGCAAGAAGACTGGATGACAGATTTTAGGAGTAAAAACCTTTCTGCTATTTTAGTATTTTCATCTTAATATTTTGCTAAGAAGCAGTAAAAAAAAAAAAAAAAAATCAAAAAAGCTAACCAAACCAAAAAAACCTCAAAGCTTGCAAGCTCCCAAGCTAACCTGCAGTTAAATATGCCACACTCAGCATATGTACAAACAGGCTGAACTGACAGCATGAAGCTTCTGCATGTCACTTGTACTCCAGCTCTGAAGATTTTGCAGTGGATTATTTTCCCCAATTTAAATCCCCTCTGTAATGAGCAAAATAAAAACAAGAAACACCACAATGTTAACTACTTTAAACTTCCACGTGCCTTTACTGCCTTACTCACTAAGCAACATACAATCAGTTTTTTCCTCCAGAGAGTAGGGCACACAAGAGACCCACACAGAGATCCTGGAGGCAAGGTGGCTGGAGAATACAAGTATATTTGATGATTCAGTTTGGACTTGCTGCCTGAAGCACATATTCCTTCTCATATTCTTGTTTTATTTAAGACCTGTGGTAACTGTCTTTCATTTTTATTGTTTCACTTTGTAGGCAGGAAGGGAGAGAGTGTTTTTTGATCTGGAGGAAGCAGCATTGCAAATACCAATCTCTATAATAAGAGCTTAATTAATATGCTATAAAAGAGGTTGCATCTGTGCTTCAGGTTTAGGTCCCACCATCAAGCATCTCAGCTGAACTTCCATAACAAAGGCAATACCTGCCCTTGTGTTGGCTAAACAAATTGTCTGTGAGATTGACTGTCAGCTTCTTTAAAGAAAGTAAGTTTTAATTTTCTAGAATTTTCAGGCCATTGGTCCAGAAAAATCGGTTGGGATTTCTTTGGGGTTCTTTTTATCTAACTATTCCCTCATAGAAGAGAGCTGACATAAGGAATATTTTCTCAGACTCTCTTCTTGTGCCACTTACAAAGTTTAGCCACTTTCACTTGAGTGGGTAACTGATGTTTCACATCAAAAAATCACTTCTGTATCAGTCGTAAAAAGTGAACCCTTGGAGAGCAAGCAACTGGATTCAGTGGCAGCCAAGAAAAAGAGCTCCACATTTGTGGCTCCCTACACGTGTTGCTTGAGGATAGCACACAGAAATGCTCATTTCAAGTATTATCCAGCATATTGAACTCCAAGTGCTAGGAGAAAAGCCTACATATGCTTTGCAAGGTTTCCCTCAAAAAGCTCAGTCTTCATTATGTTTCCTTCTGTATGCAGCTTTCAAGACATCAGAGGGGCATAATGATCACTTTTGTTAAAAAAAAAAAAGAAATCAATTCAAGACAATTCAATCAATTGCTCTCACTTCCTTTGTCTGCTACAACACTAAAGAGCAGCAGTTTGTTACAGAAATCCCTTTTTCCTGCTGAACACTTACTTGCAGGATTGCAGCCATTCCAAAGCTGGCAGCTCAGTGCAAACAGTACAATGCTGTCATTTATATATATATATATA
>VZRO01002963.1:147-23707 GCA_013397915.1 Daphoenositta chrysoptera
GGCCCGGGGCGGGCCGGGGGGGACCGGGACAAAGACGGGGGCTGGCACGGGGACAAGGACAGGCACGGGGACAAGGACAGGCACGGGGACAGGGTCCTGGTGCGTGGCGGAGGGCGCGGGGGAGCGGCGCCGGGCCGGGCGGCGTGGGGAGGGAAGCAGCACGTGTGCGCCAGAGCCCGGCACGCCTCTTCGGGTTGGTTTTCTAGTTTTTGGTGGTTTTTTTTTTTTTTTTTTTTTTTTTTTTTGTTTTTTTTTTTTTTGGGGGTTTTTTTTTTTTTTTTTTTTTTTTTTTTTAATTTTTTTTTAACTTTACGCACACCTTTGACTATATGTACGCGTATACTGCCCCGGTGCTGCCGCAAGCGCAACCCCAGCACCCGGGAGCAGAGGGATTCGTGGATCCTCCTCCGGGAAGTGTCTCTGGGCACTGGAGGGGCTCAGGAAGAATCAGCTTGGACCGGGGGAGGGTCTTGCTGGCAGCGTTAAGAAATCTGGGATGGGAGCAGGATGGCTCATGTGCTCTCATTCCCAAAGAACAGGGTGTAAATGCACTGCCCTGTAGATGAAGCATGAAGTTTTATTTTCTGTTGTTTCTGTGAGGTGATGTCTGTTTTCGTGACTGATACTCAGGAGCATTGGAGGAAATTGAGGAAAGTTCAGGAGTGTTTCAGCACTTGTGTAATTGAAGCTGATTTTGTTACCCATCTGGGTTATCTCCATATTCATGGTATCACAAGTTTTTCTGCCAAGTTTTTCTATATATTCAACGTAGAGCTATATATTGGCACTTCAGAACAAGAGTTCAGTGGTGTCCCTGGGGACAGTTTGAGTCTGGCAATGCCAGTCTGAAACTTTCTGCACCTGAAAATACCTCATGTGCAAAGGTTCCACATGGATGTGTGTTATTCCTATGCCTGATATATAATATATATATATGATGTAATATATAATTTACAGTGTATGTTATTTACATGAAATATATATTTTATAAATGATTTTGTACATTCTTTTATTATCATTTATTTAAATTATATATTATTGTATATTGCATCTATATTTTATATATTAGTAATAGATTATATATATGGCTTGGGTGAACCAGCCTAGACCTGACCCCAAGAGCTAAACTGCACCTGGAGTGCTGGTTGGACCTGAGTCAATTCTTTGAGAAGACTGTGGAACAGATACTGTTTCTTGCCTTTCTAAGTAGTTTTTGTCCCATTAGCCACGTCTGACAGAGGGAAGGACACCTAGAACAGCCTTACAGGGTCAGGCCAGGGAGCCACACAGTCATTATCCCATTCCTCAGGGTTAACATAGATCTGAGGATTGCCTGGGGACTAGGACAGTGTACACCATGTACCTCCTAAGCACTTTCTGAGCCTCCAGCTATTTTTAGCTGTGGAGACTTTCTAAGGGGGACTCAGTCTTCAGCAGTGCTCTGTGCATCTCACTGCAAAGTGCAGATTCCTTGGAGTTTGTGGAAGTAGCCACAAGAAAGACAGGAGTGCCCCTAGCTGAGGGAAAAGGCTGCAGGTTCAGCTACTGAAACCATCACGGGGAAGTTGCTCGGTTGGGCTGTGAACCTTTTGCATATTAAAATCAGCACACCATGGAATGCAAATGAGTAGGAAACAAGGGTGACTAATTTCCAGAGCTCTTAGATTTACTTGCTGTTAAGTACTATTCAAACTGGTAGTACTGGAACAAAGGTTAACATCTTCAGGCTTGGAGAGCAAGCATGTTCAGGAGAGAGGGTTTTTAAAAGTTATTTATTAATTAGCAGCCTTACATCCATCCAGTGTTCTGAGAGGGATGAGGCTCACTCATCAGGCAACCCAGGCAAGATACCCTAACCTGAGGAGTTGAGAATGTGCTGACTTTTGGAAGAAGTGCTGGAGTTCACCTGCTGTTCAGGGCACTCAGGTAGACAGGACTGCTCAGTGTGGTCTGTGCTAAGGCTGGGGGAGCTTCAGAGAGCCAGAGCTCTTAATTTTCAGCAAGGAGTTAAACTCTGTGGAAGGCATAGAACTGCAAAATGGATTGATGAAAGAACAGTAAACAGAAATAACTTCTGGTAAAAGAGGAAACATTGCTGGGTGGTTTCCTGTCTGACAAAGTTGCACTTACTCGGGCCCAGATCTGTAAAGGATTTATGTAATTACCACTGAAATGCGCCTGTGTGGATATGGTCCGTTGAAATTATCTAGAACAGGAAAAATTGTAACAAATTCAATGATAGCAGTGTCAAAGCAGCCCTACTCCCAAACAGAAATGCTGACAAGGCTTGCATTAAAGTAGCTGGGAGTGGTTGTAACATGTTAATCCCAGCTCCCACAATACATAGGAAAAGAGTTACGGTGCATAGGGACACTTACAATTGAAGCCTTAAAAACAAAATCTTTCTCAGCATAGGTTTAAGGTATAGAAGGCCTTCAGTTCTGTGCACTGTGGTTGCTAATACAATGCATTCAGGTTTTAAAATAACCTTACTTGAATGACTATTATTTACCAGCTGTGGCTGGAGTCAGCACATAAAGTTTAAAAACAGAAAACACAATCTTGATACTATTCTTTTGAGCCACTAGGATAAGAAACTTGCTGTAAAACCTTTTGGTCAGAGTCCTTTGTCAAATGGACTCAGGACTGCCTAGGACACTTCAAAAAGCCCTCTATATATGAGAAGAACCCCATGGAAGTCTGTGTTTTCTTCCCTGAAAGGTTCTCAAGCACTGGAACAGGCTATCCAGGGCAGTGGTGGAGTCACTGTCCCTGGAGGGGTTTAAAAGATGTGTAGATGTGGCACTTGGGGACACGGTTTAGTGGTGGCCTTGGCAGTGATTATCTGAGAGGTCTTTTCCCACCTGAATAATTCTGAGATTCAATTCTGTGAACCCCTGAGCCACGTTTGTAGGTAGCAGGTGATGCTTTGATGCCTCTGAAGAGGCTAAACCTGCTTCTTACCACTCAGTATGTCACATATCATTCCCTTAAGAAATGTTATTAATTTTAATATTTCAATGAATATTTAAATCAGTGAATCAAGTTGTTTCACATTTTATCTTAACATTACTGTCAAATCTAAGTTAAATTTATAATTAATGCTTGGTATTGCTGGACTCATTGCTTCCTACATAGCATTTGGCATATTTCCTCACTTCCTTTCTTTTTAACCAAACAGGACTGCAGATGATTCCACTAACGTGTTTGCAGATGTTTTTTTCTGAGTGATAATTGCTTTCAAATGACTTGGTCCAAGGAAAAGGTGTACAGTTTAGATCTAGGACGTGGTCTCAGGCTTTTTGACTGGCAGACCCCTGAGACAGTGATCTTTTTGGAGCAAATTTGAGCTTACTGAAGATGATGACCTTTTCAATGTGATTTTTCTTGAAATTACTTGGGAGTACTTAATAGGCCATAGTTTGAAAATAGCTGTAGTAGGTCATTGTAGCTGCCTTGTAACGATGTACTGTTATAATTTTACTTCACAGAAATGTAGTTGATGTAATGAAAAATCCAGTTCTTGAGCAGCTATTATGACTTCCATGTAGTTCTTTACTTCTGGAATATGAAAATATTGTGCTGTTAAAATTCAGGTTTTACTACAGCTCAAAACTGTGTTGGAATTATTTTCATTACAGTTTCTCAGGCTTTTTGATTATACAATTTAATATAGAAATAAATATGTTGATTGCTAGAAGTCAATTCTATGAAAACAAACTCCTAATAAGGAGTAAAACTATTGGTAAAGTGAGACTTTAGTTAAAAACAGTGAAACAAAACAAAAAATATTTCTTCTCTTGTAGAACTAGTTCTGATGCCCTCATTAAAAATTTCTTTCAGACTTGGTGTTAAAAATATGCCAGAGAGATTTATCAGAATTATCTTGGTGTTCATCTTACTTGTGATTGCTTTGAAATCTTTATTGTTTCAGTACAAGGTGGAAGCTTACAGTCACAGAATTACTGTTCTATTCCAGATTGTCTTCCAATTAATGTGCTTACACTAGGAACCAAGAGAAAATAACAAAAACAAAGAAGAAAGCAGGGAGCAGAGGGAACTTCATGAAAATATTTTGGTGGAAATGGGTGTTTTTTCCTTTCATTCAGACTTGTTCTGTACCGTAGGTGGCTTCAGCCAGGAAGAACTGCTGAAAATATGGAAGGGCCTTTTCTATTGTATGTGGATGCAGGATAAACCTCTGCTTCAGGTATAGTAACTGGGTTTGGATTTGCTTGAGGGGGTGCCTCCAAAATACACTCTAGGGACATGCTAATTTAGAATGGGGAAAATTATCTTTTTTTTTTCCTTCCCCTGCAGCCCATTTGTGGCACATGCAGGAGAAGAGGTGACTGTAACTCGTTGATCTGAACATGAACAGATCATGTTTGGAGTCCCCTTCTGAGGGACAGGTGTAGCTGTTTACCTTTTGAAAGGAGAGCTGAAACAGATGCCTCATGAAATGTTGATTTGGTGTAATTAAAACGGTAACACCAGGTTGCCCTTAACTACAGCTACGACATTTGTGCAGATTTTAGTGTGGAAGTTTCACACTTCCTTTTCCTTTGTTAGTTCAGTAGCAGCACTTCATCTACTACCAGCATTGTCCCTATGTGTTTTGGTCAACTTCTACTAGTTTGTCTCCCTACCTTCAAAAGATACTGGTTTTGGAGTGCCAGCTCCCAGTAACCTCAATTTCCACATCACTTGTCTGCATGAACAAGGTTTATCTCACACATGGCCCAGACAGCTCCACAGAGACCTATATGAGAGCAGTGCCCCATAAGTTTTACATCATTTGTTAATTTAAATACATGGGATTCTTCTCCTCTTAATTTAATTTCGTCTACTGTCAAAAAAATGATTTGTGCAGAGATCTGGTGAATGAACAGGTTTTGATATCCTTGAAACTTCTCTTCCAGCTGACCAAGTCCCAGTGCAAGGAAAACTGCAGTACTGAAGCAGCTGCTGAGAGAATATTTTTCATTTTGAGAGATATTTCATAAAATTCATATTTCTTGTTGTTTGCTGGTTTTGTGTTTAGTAAGGAGACCAAACTCCAAAACATGCTACACTAACTATATTTATTTACTTTTAGGAGGAACTTGCAGCCAATATCTCACAGCTTATCCACGTGTTTCAGAATACAGAGGCTCGTAAGTACTATTTAACTACCTAGTGCTTTGTAAGGTACTTCCCTCTTTGATTTTTAGGCAACTATCACAGTGCCAGAATAAAGACAGACAGATGGGGTGCTGCTTTGGGGATTTTTTCTTTCCTTTTTGTCCAACTGCTGTGTGTGATGCATTAAGAGAGGTATGAGCTGCAGTTTTTTTCTGGCTGTTGCATGGGAAGAGTTGTGTCTTCAGTGTGATACGGGTGAGATTTTGCAGGACAGATAGCAAAACAAACTTGTCCCCTTCTCCATTGTGTATAGACTGTACTGTATATTTCCTGCTCAAAACCAACCTTGTTTCATGAGCTCTTAAGCCCCTGGTATTCAAAATGCTCATGAAATGGAGTAGTCAGTCAATGCCAAAACTTGCATGGGTAGAAATGGGTGCAGAATGGATATTTTGCTCAAAATTGTGTGTATATAACACAAAATAGATACAAATGTGCCCCTGTAATTGTTTTTAAAAGCAGCTATGTGCCTTTTCATGTATTCTTCTCAAGTTTAATTGATTCTTGTACCAGTCTCAAGCCTGTCTTCCCATAGCTCTGTCCCCGTCACTAGGAAAATCCCAGAGAACTGCATCCCTTTCTTGAGAGTCTTTCAGGTTACCAAAATAACCCTTTGTGCCAGACATGCAGGTGTTTTTCCTTGCTCCCTTGCAGGACAGCTGTTCATCCAGACGTTTTGGCAGACGATGAACCGGGAGTGGAACGGGATTGACAATCTGCGTCTGGACAAGTACTACATGGTAATTATCCATCTCTGCCTGGTGCTTTCTCCTAGAAATCACGTGCTGCTGGTGTGCTGGAAGGCAGCTTTGTCTGCACATGTCTTGGTGGATATTGTAAGAGAAGACAAGGGATCATCTTCTTCACCCATTGCAAGAGATGTTTGTTTTAAAGGCTTTCACTCACCACCGTGTAAATCTAAAAGCCAGTACAGGTTATGTCGTGCTCAAGTGCTTTCCCTTCTAACACAGTGATTTTTCTCATTGATTTCTATTTTAGAATAGAAATACTGTCTCAAAGGACACTGTATCAACATCAGTTATTTAGATCAGACTGTTTAAAGACTCTTTTATTACTCTGCACTAGAATGCAAACTTTCCACCAGTAAAGTATCCACTGTAGTACATTCAGTAGTCAGAAATCTTTCTTCAGGAAACAGATTAAAACAAGTACTAAAATCTTAAAAAGCGTACCTTTGTAAAGAACAAAATCCCATTATCTTCTTCTTAGAAAGAAGTTAATTGCAGGCACATTCACTGGAGGTTTTTCTTTCCCAGTATTAGCAGATACAAGTTATTTCAGTGAGTGAAGTGTTTGAGCCAGTTGAATGTAGCTGTTTTACATATCACTGTCACTTAGTGCAAGTTGCAAGTAAATTCAATTATTATTGGTATCATGTGTCCCATATTGTTGAACCAGTTTAAGCTGTGGCTTTTCTTAGATTTAGGCAGCACTTAATGAAGAAATCAGGGTTGTGAATCGAGAGAAAGCTGTATAGTAGAAATGATCATGGATTTTTCTGTGCTTAGCATATGAAAATAGTTTGTTGCCTTTTTTTGCTTCACAGCACCCTTCTGTTGCATTACATGATAGACAGTCTGTCAAAATGTTCATATGAGGCAGCTTCCACCTTGTGCTTAAGAGGTTTACCAAGGAATCTGTTCCTGTTACAGGCACAGTGACTCCTTTACCTGTTTTCATAAACAACATGTGTAACAGATTTTGTGCTTTGCAGCTGATGCGTCTGATTTTGAGACAATCCTTTGAAGTGCTGAAAAGAAATGAATGGGATGAGGGGTAAGCAGATTTCTGAATGTTGTTGCGCCATAAGTCACCCAATATACCTATATTCAAATATATTTTCATTTAATAGATCCTTTTTTTCCCATAGATGCCACTGTCATGAAGTCTTAACATTAAGGCTTATTTGTTCTTCATATCACTTAATTAGTTCAGTAACATAGTCAGGTGTTACACTTCATTAAATGAAATACAGTATTTAATGTATTTCATTTTCTGATTTAGCCAGAAGAGCTATCAATGAAACATCACCTGCAGAGAGACTAGAGAGGGAATCTGCATCCCAGAAAATACAGAAAATAAATTTTTTGTTTGTTTATCTTGGTTTTCTGATTGGCTCTGAGTTTTTTTTTTTAATATTTATTTTATTGTGGTGAATCATGGTGACTTCTCTTCTGATAAGACCAAAACCTCTTAATTGTAAACTAGCCTCCTATTTGTTGTAAACATCAGTGGTTTTGGTTGTATTTTTTCCATATTCTATTAAAAGGCAAATAATTGCAGTCATCTGCTCTGTCTAGAACTCTTGTGCCACTTCTAAGCTTGTTGTCTTTAAATTGATGAAGAGATTTAAATCTTTTAATTGAAAGTGCTTGATAACCCAGTGTTAAGGTTATCCTTTCTCTCTCTTACCCTCTGAAATTTGGGATGCACACAAGCATGTTTTTGTTGAAACAGAAAGGAGTGCAGAGCTAAAGGACATCCCATCCCTCCTGTTCCACCTAAATTTTGCACTGGCTAAATGCCCTCAGGTTGAAGAGATGAAAATGTTCCTTGACAGGAGCAGAGGGCATGGGAGGAGGTTTGATAAAGCTGAAGCCCTTCCTGCCACACACATGGTCACCCAAACTGATCTCTGACAAGGTTTCCTGTGGCTTTGGCCTCCATCTTTCACTGGAAGGAGGCAGTGTGGGAAGAGAGCATCGTGATTCCTTTATTTGCAGAGGGAGGGAGCTCAAGAACTGCCTTTCCCTCCCAAGTGGAGCCGAGAAGCTGCCTAGCATGACTTTCTTTCCTCTTGCCTTTTAAAATGCTTTGGAAGAAAGGTATATTAAAGTAAAACTGAAAGAAGGTTTATGGGTTTTCAATGTTTTCAATTATCTTTGGGAAGAGAATCTCTGTTCTGGGCAGAATTGCAGGAGGTTGAAGAGAACACCAGGGGAGAAAGCTTGGAATATACAAAACTTCACTCTCCTGAAAGATAGCAATGATAGGCCTCAGGGTAAAAAAAAAAGGAAAAAAATTCAAATTGGATAGCTGTCCATAACTGTAAAGAAGTGGAGTTTGTTTTCAAGATAAGAGTTTGTTTTCAAGCCAAATAAGACATGAGCAATTGAATATGAATATCTTGTTCTTTCTTTTCCTCTTTATTATTTTTTTCAGTCTAGTTGAACCATTGCTGCAGCTATTAATGAAAGAAGTTATGGACCCAGACAGCAATTCTCCCACTGGGATAAAGTTCCATTTCATTGATATCTATCTGGATGAATTGGCTAAAGTTGGTGCAAAGGAGGTTAGAAAATACTTTGTCATTTTCTTCCTGATTGATGTTAACTGTGCCATGAAGCATCTTCAAAGAAATGTAATTTTTAGATTATGCAATTTTAAATTGTTTTAAATGTAGTGTAACAACACTGAGTAAGCATGAAGAAAGTGACTTACTACAAGTTATGCTTTTACTTTTATTCATGTCTTTGACAGCGAGAATATGGTAGTTTCTCTCAATTTCCTGAGTACTGCTATGCTGCTCCAAATTGAGGTTGGAAAAATAGTGATAGAAAAGTTAGACCATTTCTCATTTGTTTGTTTCAGAAGGGACTCAGTGTAACTTCCCTTGTGTGAACTCATTTTCCAGTCTTTGCTTTTGCAAAGGCTGATATAAAGCCTACTCTTGGCTCGTTGTGTAACACCTAAATAGAGGAGGAAAGTGAGCTTTCACAGTTGTCTAATATTTACTTATTGTTGTCTGTGCATTGTGCAGTTTACCCTCCACATCCAGATGGTTTTTTTGCTGGTGACATCTGTCTTGCTCTGCTGTGTGTTGCTGTGACAGTTAATTTGTGACCCTTAATTGTGGCTGCTGTTCCAGTGGTGCAGAGTTTTGCAGCAGCAAAGCCAAAGAGCATTTCCCCTGTCCCTCCACCCTTCCTGCTGCCCCGTGCTCATCCAGACTCCTCCTCAGTTAATTCCCTTTGCCTCTGATACTTCTCCTTGCAATGGACAAAGCTGTCAGCAGTTTTCCATTCCTGTTCCTTGCAGTCAGTGTTCAAACCAATCCTCCCTGCAGTTTTGTGGTTATGGATTGTGGAGCAAGAGAGAGAAGATGTCTGCACCAGAGAAATGCCAGCACTTGGAGCCCAAATCATTTCTGCAGCTCCACAGTCACACAACTGTAGCTAAGCCACTCACTGGAAGCCTGGAGAGGAGATGAGTCCCCCAGACTATTTGCAATCACTGAGGATGCTCATAAATTGAATTTTGAAGGGAAGGATCTTTATCTGTAGCTCTACTGTAGCTGACAGTGTTTTGGTGCAAGCAGCCCAGTTAAGAAAAACCCAGTTCTTATTCTACTACAGACCTTCTTTGGGAAAGTACACAAAATTGTTTAAGCTTTCTCTGCCTCATGTTTCCATATCTGAAGTAAGAAGCCTTGTTGTATTTCTGTACTCAGCAGAATAACATCTGCAAGGCAGTCAGTGTTTTTATAATACTTCCAGGGAAATCTGGAAGTTAGTGGTAGCAGTGGAACAGAAAGGCCCTGGATACCTCTGCCAGTTGGAATTAGATAATATGCTGAAAGACTGTTAAAGAAGATCCCCCAACACCAATTCCTGTACAAACACCAATATTCAAGGGATTTCAGTGTAAACATACAGTATTTTCTGTACTCACAGGATTTTTCTTTCTAATCAAACAGCTCACAGCAGCCCAGAATCTCAAGTTCATCGAACCTTTCTGCAAAATTGCTGCCAAATCAAAGGAGTAAGTTCAATGAAAAGATAAATATATTTTAGGAATTAAGAAACTCTGAATATGGTAAATGGATCAGAGAGTCATAATTTCAGAATGTAGAGAAGGAAGGGTATTTTACCAGCAATGTGCACATTCATTTGAAGATGACTTGTGTTTATCAAAGCTATAGATAGTCTGCATGGATTTATAAGAACTATATCAACCTCTGTTGGTTAATTTGTCCTTTTATTTTTTTAATGCATAGAGCAGCTGAGCTGGTTGGCTTCTTTGCAGTGTAATATAGGTCAGCATAAAAACAGTGAAATTTAAGAGGGGCACATTAGCAGGACAGTGCTTGGATCAAAGGACTTCTGTTTAGGGAGCAGCAGGTTCACTTTCCTCATCTGAAGAGCTTGGTGTTCTTCCACTTTCTTTCTTACCCATTTTCCCTCAAATCCCCACTTTTTTAAGTGAGAGGGGAGGGTGTTTGTGGTCTGCCTTTGGGCTCACCCTGCTCTCCTGTGACACAGTCGCTGTGTGCTCCATGCTGTGGCCAGTGGCATCTTTGAGATGATCATGGATCAATCCCCCTTTGCCATCGAGGACCTGATGAAAGAGCTGGGTACCCACAGTGATGAAGAGGATGCATCTGAAGAAGGCAAACTGGAGAATGAAGAGGTGCTTAAAACCAAAGGTGAGGAGGAAGATCTAAATCGCCCTGGTAAGACTTGCTAGGATGGAAAAATTTGTTTCCTGAAAACAGTGCTCTGAACCACATATTCTGTGTGTTGTAAGGATAATTGTGTTTTCCCATCTTCCCTTCAGATGTGCTTAATAAAGCTTGTTCTTTGGGAGTCACTATATCAAACAAAGCATTAATATTCAGTCTTTTTTCTACAATAGCAGACAGAAGTCTGTCAAGAAATTCAGCACAGAGCTCTGAAAAAACAGAGGATATCAATGAAAATGCTGATGATGGGATCGGGACTGTTCTTCAGGTTTGTGGCTTATTTACTTTGTTATTCATACTTCTTTTTTCCCGTCCCTTTCAAGAGGTGTGGAAGTGAAGGGTGTTAAAGGATAAACATGTTACAAAGTTTTAATCCCCTTCTGATTTAATATAAGGTGGTATTTATGTAACGTGTATTCTGTGAGTGGTAGTAAAATAAATCCATGTCTAAATTCTAAATTCTTCTTTCCTGTCTCCCATACCTTCTGTTTTCTGCTTCTCCCTTCCTTTTTCAAGAATTAAAAAATGTGTGTGCTAAAAGCCAAGTCATTGTGGGTGGGGAAGCAGTCAGCCTAAGTTTCATTGAAAATGGATGATGTGATACATAGGAGAGAGGGTAATATGTTACAATTCGGGTTTTCTAGACCCAGGGCCGGTGCAGTGCAGTGATTTTGACAGCTCCTCCCATCAAACACACATGCAGGTGGATACACTTCATGCATCTGTGGCTTTTAAACAAGAATTAGGACATGACACACTTTAAATCTGATATTTAGCTAAATATTTATGGAAGTTTTGAAGTGGGTTGGCTTCTATCTTGAGTAAAAATTAAGGTTAGGAACATTTGAGAAAGTGATACCGAGTTCAGCTGCTCTGTTAATGAAACAGCCATCTGTACAAGTCAGTGTGTGAAGGGGGCGTAAATTTCAACAGAGGAAAACATTTGGGGTTTAAAGGAAGTGTCTGTTTCAAGATGTGTATCTCTACAATTTACCTATTGAACTTCATACTTGATGTACTGGTAACACGAGTTGCACTGAGTTATCTTGCTTGGATAAACTAAGAAAAGCAGCTTTGTACTTCCCCCCAACAGTTTGATTACAAGGCTGTTGCTGACAAGATCTTCGAATTTGCAAGCAAGAAAAATACACCTTCCCTGAACAGAAAACGGCTGTACAAGCTGGTGAAAAAGTGAGTTCTCTTGAAGTTGACCTTGTCCTAAACAACTTTAATTTCTTGCTGTCCAGCTTCTCTTGTCCTGGTGACGGTGTCATGCTGTTCCTCACTGGTACCAGACAACTGCAGCCAGCTGGGGTTTATCTGCACAGGTTTATCTGCACAGGGTGGGTTTGTTCTGCAGGATGTGACATCAGGTGCTGTGTGGTGCAAGGAACTGATGCAGGAAAAGTGTTAAACTGCTGTTTCCTCAATATTTCCAGTGATTTGGTTTGAGTTTGGGGGTTTCTGAGGCACATCTCTTCTGGAGTGAGCTCTTTGTAACTTCCTATGCAAAATATGTTGTTCCTATTTTGACAAAACCATAGTAAGTACAGTGGTGCTGTTCTGCTAGTGTTATTATTGGTAATAAATGAGTAATAATGTTTTGGTTTTTCTTTTCTCCCTTCCTCTCACCTCCAGGTTCCAGGACTTAGCAGAAGGTAAGGACTGAGTAGCAGACAGAGACAGCAGTTATTTTCCATTAAATGATATATAATGCTCCCATACAATGTGTACTGGAATTTTTTTTTCTCTCTTTTTAATGTGTATTTCAAGAATATTATATTGGGAGTTTTGTGGGTTTTTTAAAGCTCATTGAGGCACATTATATGTTTTTGGTAAGATGGCCAAATTCCTTTCACAATTTGAGCAACCCTGTACTTTGTCCTTAAATGAAAGATTATTATTTTTACTTAAACAAATAGGAATCAGTTATATGTTTTTCTTTAAGGTTGGGTGGGGAAAAAAGAGTTGTTTTTTCTTTCTGTGGGAGTTACACTGTATATGAACAGCATAACTCTTTATAGAAGTAGGACTTTCAGTTTTCTGATACTTTATCCTTCCTCAACAGGAATCTTCCCCCAAGATATTCCTGAAGATGTTTCTACAGATGAAGATGATGATGAATTTGGCAGGCGAAAGCGGAAGAAAAAAGCTCTCAAGCCTTGGCAGCAAAATGAGCTGGAAAAAGTAAAAGGTAAGGCAAGATCAACCTTGGGAGAAGAGACAATTTGCAGTGACTTGTGCAGTTTGGCAAAGTGTCAGATACAGGCTGTTCTGAGGAAGGCAACACCATTGTTCAGGATGGGCTGATTTGTATCCTGTTGTGATGAGGGTAGATGAGAAATTAAGTTCTCTTTGAAAGTGGGGGGGTTTCTCTTACCAATTCTGAGGCAAGCATCACCTCAAAAACTTCAGTCAAAAGCAGAACTGGAAGCAGCTGTTTGCATTGCTCCTTTGAGCAGGTGAATTTACTGTAGGAAAGCAGAAACATGTCAGTCTTAAAAAAGGGTGAGTGTTAGAATATAAGAATTTGGGGACGTTGGAATACTGAACCCCTGAGTTGCCCTTCTGGTGGGCTTAACAGATGGGTGATAACTCTTTCTAGGGATGTTGCTATGAAAAATAAGGTTGGTACAGGGAATGGTTTAGATCTTAGCTGTGACAAGGCAAAATTAGCAAATTATTAATTAGGCCAGACGTCAGCAGACTGCAGTGTCCTGAGCAGCTGTAACAGTGAAACTGTTGTGCAGGCTGATAACATGAAAATGCTACACCTATTTTGAAAGAAAAGAACAAAAATAGAATAGAATTCAGTTGTTGTAAGTACCTTTGTGTTTCACATCTGTGTTATGGCATTCTTTTTGGGATGGATTTAGAGGATAAAGAAGGGCTTTCAAGTGTGAAGGTGTCATCAGTTTCCCAAAGAAAGAGGAGAAAAAGGAAGAAGAGGGACAACCCAAGTGCTGATTCTGGAACAGCTGATGGAAATTGTGAGGAGGTAAAAGCTGAAACATCTGGATCTAATGCTTCTAGCCAGGAAAAGGTGCCAGAAAATAACAAGGAGAGGAAGAAAAAGAAATTGCAAATTAATGAGGCCAGCGAGACCACAAATGTAGCAACTGACACCAGAGAAAATCACAGTATCTCTGTGCAGAACAGTCTGACTGACGCAGAACAGAGTAAAAAGAGTCAGTTGAAGAACATGAATCCAAAAGTGCAGAATGTTCCTGCAAAAGCAGCGTGTCAGAATGGGCCAGCCACTGCCAGTGCAGCAGAGGATGTCAGCCCATCTGGCTTGCCATTACCTCCTAAGGCTGTGAAAAAGAAGCAGAAAGCAGGGGCTGTCCTGGTGAATGGGGATTCCCCTGTGCAGCGAACTGACCCGAAATCCAACCAGGAAGGCGTGCTGGGGACCCTGCCAAGAAAGGCAGGGGCTGAATCTGTGCACTCCAGACAGGTCACAGGGAAGACAAAGACAAAGTTAGTTGGTTTGGAAGGGATGAAAGTCTCCAGTCAGAATGCAGCAACCCTGAAAAAGAAGAGAAAAGTGAAAGAGGTGCTAAACTCAGTCGAAGTCAACGGAGTTCTGGAGACTGCATGCAAGAAAAGCAGGAAGGTGGTATGTACATCTCATTCTTTTCTCTGCCTGCTTCAAGAACTGCCAGGCTCATTTTCAAATTTGGCTTTAGCTTTCTGAGCATGGGGCTGCATGGGCTGCATGCTGATGTCATCATACATTGTCACCAAAAAAAACTCGATTCCCCAGAAATCTGCACACTGCTTCAGTGTCACACCCTGCTGTAAAGTGACACTAAATCCTGTGCCAGCCTCCCAGCTGGAAGAGCCCATCTAGCTGAAAACTGGGATGTTAGGGGCAAGATGGGGTTGTCTTTTTTTGTCTTGTTTTTTTTTTCCTTGGTGCCTGGGTTAATTATTCTTTTGCATTGGGTCTCTGGTTGAGTTTTACAGCATGCTCACAAAGGGCATCATATTTTGGCAGAACAATGAGAAATGGGAAGATGGAACATCCCCTCTGCAGCAGCAGCATACAGATTAGGATAAGCTCCTTGTGAAATTGCCCACAGAATTCCAGGAGTGGCTTCTTTTGCTCACTCACTGCTCCATCTTAAACAAATTGATAGGACTGTCTGGGGAAAGCATTTGGGGAAAGAGAACTGACATTGGAATAGAGAATATGACACTGTGACCTTTAATGTCATTAGTGGCTGTGTAATCACAGTTATGAATGATACAGTTTTTTATAAAGACAATACTGTGGTTTTTTGCTAGGAAGGATTGTAGTCATCTTCTTAAAAAATGTATGTCTTGCAATTTGGGAACAACTTATTTATTCCCACCACCTCCCACCCCATTTTCTTTTCAGCAATAAGTAGAACAGGATTGATTTTTCTCAGTGATTTGAGATTCAAAAAGCATTTTGCACTGTATAATTTTGATAAGAGAGGTTCTTCCCTCTCCAGCCACTGAAATGATTTTTAACTGCTCATTTCCCATGTGCATATTCACCCTTCCCATGTGTATATTCACCCTAACACATTCAGGTTTTTAGTTACATTCTTGGAATTCTTGCTGACAATCTCACTTTCATGGAAAAAAATTCATGAAGCACAAATGAGACTATGAGTACAAAAAAGAGTTAAAAGTGCATGTTATGAGCCTATGAGCTCACCTCTGACTTAAGTTTAAGACTGTAGGATTAGTTAAGTAGTGCAGCATTGTATATGAAGATATAACTATTCAGTCCTTCACAGGAGAAAAAGTTCATATTGAAACTTTCCTTAAAAAGTAATAAAATAACTGCCATTTTCTATTTTTTGATGATGAACTCCTGAGAGGGACTATTCAAACTGCATTTCACTCCCTGCAGGGCTTTCCAAGTAGGAACCATTGGCTTTGTCTCCTGTTGCCTCAAGATTCCATGTTTCACACCTGGTTTATCTTTGTCTATAAACGTTTAGTTTCTAAGAAAATATTATTATGACACCCCCATCTCTTTCTGTAAGACTTTGCTGTAACTGACCAACAGGTTCTAAGACCTGTGATAGATTCAAGATAAGAAGTTCCTGCAGACTTCCTGGAAATGAGTTGTTGGCACAAATCATTGAAGGCACTGAGGGAAAGGCAGCAGCACAGCCCCAGCACTGGCCTGTTGGCTGTCAGGGCATGGGCACAGGTCACTCTTCACACCTAGAATTCCAAAGAAATGATGGCATTTGCTTTTTCTTGCCCAGTTCACATAGTTGTGTGTGTGTGTTGAAAGGGAGGAGAGGGATGGAGACAAGGAAAGGTACTTGGAAGTTGAGTCAGGAGGAGAGGGAGAATACTGATGAAAGAAAGAAGAGGACCGTGTAAAGCTAAAATGCACGAATGCAGAGGAAGTTAAGCTTTGCTAATTTTGTTTTCATTGCTTGAGAAATAACATGTTGTTTTATTTCCTGATTTTAGTTATGTAATCCTGGCCATGTGCCCAGAAATAAGGGGCATGTTTTGATTCTTGATTTCAAGGACAACACACACCTCCAGAGAATTAGCTTCAAATATTCAGAGGAAAAGAGGAGGAGGAGAAGGGAAAAAAAGCAGACAAGATCAGCATTATTTCAGAGTTGTCTCCACAATTCAGAAAGCTAAAAGTCTTGTGGTTTTTCCCTTTATTTAAAACTTAAGTGATTTCAAATCAAAAGAGGCCATATCCTCTGGACGTTTTCCACAGCTTTCTCAGTGAATGCCTTCGGAATTCCATGTCCGTAGGTTGATGAGAAGCATAACTGAACTTCCTCTCACCACAGTCCACAGACAGCAGGTTAGAAAGCTCTGCCAGTGCAGGTCCTAAGAATTGCCTTGTGCTGGAGACAAGAATTGCTTTAAATGCCATATAAGTATGGATTTCAGGCAGCAAACCAGTAGCACTACACAATAGCTGGGTTTCTGAGAGTATACTCAGATTTCATACTCCATTTTTTTCTCTCAAGTCTCCATCTTAGCCCAAAGCTGTATTTGTTCATTAGTTATTTATCTTATTCATCCAGAGGTACCACAGAAGAGTTTTTTCTTATGGTGAAGGAAAAAAAAGATCACTTGTGTGCAGGAGAGCTGCATCAATTCCAAAGTATCCTCTCATGCACATGGAGAAAAGATGTTCGTTTGCACTCTGATGGGCTTGGCAAATATATTGCAAATTCTTCCTTTTGTGTTTTGCAATGACTTCCCTATTTCTGTGCAGAGCTTGCCTTAAACTCCTGCTTTCAGTCATGCTAATTGCAAAATTACCTGCTGAGAGTTAAACATGATGATTAACTCATGTGAATGTGTGGCCAGCACTGATCACTGCACCAGGGATTAGTTAACTACTGTACTTTGTACTGAAGCATTTTTCCCTTTCCTCCTTCTCAGGAAAGCAGTGCTGCTCTATCACCATTAAAGAAAAAGAAAGCAAAACCAGGAAGTGATTTTGTAAAATTTGAAAAATCAACTGTACCAAAGGCAGTGTTCTTCAGGAAAGCCAGAAGCGCCATCTCTTCCACCAGGACATCCATGCAGGTGAGGTGATCTCACAAGGGGCAGCTGAGTCTGGGGACAAATGTCTTCACAAGCAAGCTCCCCAGCAAAGTGTGACCTCACTCATGCTGTCTTTGCCTCCTAAAATGAGCAGATAAAACTGGAAATGCTGAGGCATTTCCCTGTAGACAGCCACACATAGCTCCAGAGATCCAGAAAATGAGTTGTACATGTCTCTGAAATCTCTTCTTCCTTCCCCTCTGCTTTCAGCTTTCTTGTTGAACACACACCATTCTGA
Source organism: Daphoenositta chrysoptera (assembly GCA_013397915.1). Lineage (NCBI taxonomy): Eukaryota > Metazoa > Chordata > Aves > Passeriformes > Daphoenositta > Daphoenositta chrysoptera. The sequence continues at coordinate 17,628 of VZRO01002963.1, forward strand.
ATCTGCTCATTTCACAAGAAAGCAAAAGCATAAACTGACTTTCAGTCTTGCAAAGGGACTTTGAGCCTCCATTTCTTCTCATTTGTGGAGAGTGGCAACAGTACAGTGCTTCAAGACTTCCTTCTTTTCTAGACCTTTTTAACATATAAAGCTTTTCAAGTCGTCTCAGCAGTTTGAGGCATGAGTGCAGTGGGGCCAGTCTGTTTAACACACAAATATCTTCTTGTTTGTTGTTGAATTACATAATGACATTAAGGAGAGTAGGTGATTTCTGCACAAATTGAATAGGTTTGCTTTTGGCTAGAAAAACCGTGCTGTCTTAGCAAGGGTCAGTGCCAGAGGATTGGGGCAGTTCTAAACAAAATTAAAGAATTAGGGTGCTTTACATAGTGGGGTGCAGGTGAAAAACCTCGTAGCATTGCGTCAGAAATCTTATTTTATTTCATGTCTTTATTTTGCTTTATAGCTGAACAAGCTGCAGTCGTCCAGCTCCAAAAAAGTCACGTTTGGCTTGAATAAAAACACGACTGCAGGTGAGTCTGAAACGTGTGTGTGCCCACAGTCTCTGGTAGCTGAGGGAGGGGGAAGCTGTACACACACACACACCTGTAGAATAACTCTAGAACAGATGAATCTGATCCTTTTTTGTCTCAATATTTGTGTATAGTTTACAAACCCTCCTCAAGTTCCTCTCTAGAGGAGATGGTAAAGTTTAGGGCATTCAGCCCTGCAGCTAGACTTGAGCAATTCCAGGGTGCTGGATTAGTGGAAGGAGCCTCATGGATGGAAAACTGCAGCAGGGTGATGGACTTGCCTTCCTGAGCTGTCTGTTTGCAGGGCACCTCTCAGGGAAATACATGCACTTCACAGTCTTCATTGCTCATTTCTGTTTCCCGAGGCAAAGGTGCTGACATGCTGATAAAATCAGACTTTGTAGCAGCAAAGTTTGCTTTTTATCTTGGCTGCCTGTGGTTTATTAATGGTCATGAGTAGATAAATGTCACTTCCCTTCTGTAAGCAGACAGTGTTAAATAAATGTCTTGCTCCATAGCACAGAATTATATTCCATGTATTCATGTAGGTATTTTTAAACTCTCTGAGGTGTGCAGTAGGTCAAATTCAAATTGAAAACAGTGTATTTAGGTAAATGTCTTCATGTTAATATAATGCAGCTGAATAAAATGAAAAGTAAATGCCTCCCTGCTGCGGAAGGGATGGCCAGGAGACTCTAGAGCTGTTCAGCAGTCAGAGCAGAGACAATTCTTACCCGTTGTGATCTTTTAAACTCCAGTGTGGTGTTCTTCAGGCCAGCTGGAGCACTTGGGTCTGAGGAAAAGGCCCAGAGTCTCTGGTGGTCTGTGGAACCACGGGGAGGGCTCACAGTGGATTGCAGCAGACCCTGTTCCCCAAGGCACTCTGCTGAGATGTGCTTCACCACCAGCTGTTTGCTCTGCCAAGTCTTAGGCTTCTGATGCTTCCTGGGCTTGAGGGTCTAACTCAGGCTTCCAGGGCTGGGAAATTTCACAGTTGATTGATAGGCCCAGTTATTCCAGGGGTTGCATTTCTTTTAACTTGTTGGCTTGTTTTTCAACAGAATTTAAAAAGACTGACAAAAGTATATTGGTGAGCCCAGAAGGACCCTCCCGTGTGGCTTTCAATCCTGAACAGAAACCTCGTCATGGGGTGCTGAAGTCAACCACAGTGACCCCAGGAAAAGAGCCCCAAATGAAGAGACCATTTACTATGTCAGCAAAGAAGAGACCAACTGCTTTGGACTTCTTTTAAACCAACAAATGTGGCCTACTTTTGTACAGGAGATTTTGCTAACCTAGAATGTTCTCTGGAGGTATTTTGAACTTCTTTATTTTTTTAAGTTAATACAAATTGTATATACAAAATTCTGATTATGACCTGGGTCATTGCTATTTTGAAACCACTTCAGCTCTACCTGGAAATAGTTGTTTTGTCTATTTACAGAAAAGAAACAAAATCTAATCTCTGCTCAGGTTTGGTCTACAAAAAGTATGGTCTCTGCGCATGTCATTCCCAAGAGACTTGTCCATTTAATTAAGGAATGTTCAGGGTTTGATTGTTCCAGTGATTTTATTTTTTTGAGCCAGTGTAAGACAACTTGCACTTAATGCTGTTAAACTGTCTTTCATTGGACAGAGTTTAAATTGGAAAAAGGCAATGCAGATTTTAAGCCTACTTGTTCATGTATTTTAAAATTCAACTCTGTCATTTTTTGTGTGTCACCCCTGGCATCCTGTTAATTCTTCTGGAAATAATGATTACCTCATGTCTCTGTTTAATAACAGCTGGACTTGGGTAGCTTTGCAGCTAGCAAGCAAGCTCTCCCTGGGATAAGAAACCCCTATAAATGGTCACTGGTGCAAATAAACCTTCACAACTGGTTCCCTGCTGAGTTGGGGACAAGTCACCACATTATTTTCAGTAACACAAGTGCCAAAGCTGGCTTGAGCCTGTCACATTGTGAGCTGGCTCCTTCTCTTCACTGAACTGAAATTCATGCTCTTGCGCAGGAGAAATCTTTGATATTTCCAGGTTTTCCCCCAGCCCCCACTGCTGCCTTTCCTGAAAGTCTGACAAGACTCCTGGTTTTCTGATTTAGCAGCTGGTGTCACCACATTGTGCCAGAACTCAGCTCTCATTCTTTGCATGAACCTCTGCTTGGGCTGAAGTTAGGTGGGCGTAGTGCATCTTTGGGTAGGACACACATCTCCCTGAAAGCTTTGGTGCCTCTCAGTACAGGGTGAAACTTTACAGCCCAGGCAGCTTGGTTTTGGTTTTGATGCAGAATCAGATGTCCACTTGGCATTTCTTGGAGTTCAGTTTTTATTTGGATATTTTATTACTACTCCATGTGTTCTCTTTTTAAATTGCTTTCTGGTAAAGATTGAGGTGCAAGTGATCATTTATGTATTCTGAACGGGAATGGTGAGGAGGAGGAGAGCAAATTAGAACCTTTTTTGATACAGTTGGAAGATTTGAAATCTTTGGAAATTTTCCTTACACGAATGATGCAAAGGCTGTGCAGCAGATCTCTACATTAGAGCTCAGCTTGGAAGCACAGCCTGGTGCCAGAGCAAAGCTGTTCATGAAGCTTCACCCCAGTTATTTCTGATCCTGTAAGAGAGAGGGTGAACCTGCTTTATTACCTTGTCTTAGGATAACTGGATTATCAGTTAAAGAAACTGATAAATGTTTAGTTAGCTACTTCAGCCAACAGAATTATGTTTTGTGACATATTTGCATACTTCAATGCTGTTTTTTACCAGTCCTTGATGTTGACTGTCCTCTGCCAGATTACTTCTCATAAGCAGGTGTATTGAAACTGTTCTTTTGTAACTCATCCACAATTGCTTCAAAATACTGGGGTCCTTCCAGATTGCTGGTTGGTCTCAGCTTCTCAATTCTAATCCGTCCCAGTTCTCGCACTAAGTTTGTGACAGTCCATGGTTTCTGGTACTGCCAGAAATTAATTTTGCTCTTGTCTTTTCTCATTTACAGTGAAAGACTGAATTTAACTTGGTTTTGGTATTGGTCTAGGCTGTATCTGTTTCTTGATCAATAAAGAACTTTGGAGAATACATTGATAAATTAATTATACTTGTTTATGCAAGTATTGTTCATCTATGTTTTAAAAAGCTCATTGTATATTAGCATAATGGATTTTGTTGACAAGATGATGGTAAGTAGGGTGTAACAGCCTGTTCAATATGTTGTACTGTTACTTTGTCCTGTGGGTGAAAAGTCTCCTGTGGAATATGCATAAAACCATTTGTATGTGCATGGTTGTTATTGCTTCAGGTTGGAGATGCCACATTCCTCCAAGGATAGAGATGCAATTGGTCACTCAGTGGATTTGGTGTGCACAGAAACATCCAGGATTAAGACACATTGGGGTTTGGTTTGGTTTGGTTTGAATACATATAACTTATTATGGAAATGTATTGGTTGTCTGGACTATTTCTGTTGATTGTAGATCCACTGAACCTGTTGCTTGTCCAAATATTTAGTTGCCCACAGTGTTAAATGGAGAGGGCAGAAATGGCAGTCAGGTTTTTATCTAAAAGTTAAGTGATGTGATTGCTTTTTGGGAGGCATCCATAACCCATCTGTGCCATGGAACTGGTGCAGTGTTTTGTAACTATACCTATGAGGTGGGTATTGTCTGGAATTTCATTCAGGACAACTTCACAAACAAAACCTGACCACTGTCATTGCAGTTTATTCAGCATTGTTGGGTTACATTTGAATATATTACCTAAATTATTTGGATAGTGACAATTCCAACAAACATTGAAGACAGAAAAAGAAATGTAACGTGTGATATCCATTGCACAGACACAATAGTACTGTGAGGAGAGATGTATTGGTAAGAAAAGAGAAAGGAAAACTCATCTGACCTGTTTCATGTCACTTTATAGGTTTTTTTCAGCATTTTTCCAGCTCCCCAGATGCCAGTCATGCTCTGAGTCAAAAGTAATGTGGCCTAACTTTTAAAGGACAGTGTTTTTTAATGGTTGTCTCTGCATTTTTGTTACAAATCTGAACAACTTTGTATTTATCAAGCTCTAATAGTTTATAATTCTTCATAGCTTCAAGAGAACTCAAAAGCACAAAATTAATTCAGCAAGGCAACGAGTTGAAATTCTGTTTCAGTTACTGGATATGCAAGAACTCTTACAGTCTATCAAAGCTGTGTGACTTGGAAAAAATCCAATGCCCTTTGTCATGAATTACCTGCATTGATATTTCATTAGAGGTGGGAATAAAAGTATCATTTTATGTTCCTCTGCAAGAGCATTGTTGATACAAATACAGTGTCTAAGCATTACATCATTTAATCTAGTCCAATAAACCATATTTTTTGTGGACATTGTATTTTGGGTAAATCTGTGAATTTTGGAAATTTGGAGAGGGTAACATCTCGGGGGCCACTTGAAAGCACAAATGAAGTTGTTCTTGCTGGTTTGCACCTGCTGTCTTTTCCTTTTGTTTGATAGTATAAAGAGCCCAAACTGATGAAGGCTCAGACAGCTTTGGAGTAGGCTTGGAACAGGACATAGCTGTTCATACACCTTGGACTTCTTATCTTTGTAACTGGGTCAGAGATAGCAGCACCTGTAAGATTGCTCATGAGAATCTAGTAGATCACACACTGTCACTGCTTGGTGATGAAAATTGATAACTGAAGTGATAATGTGGCAAGAAGTGCACTGGAGAGTGCCAGGATAGGTGAGAGATGGACACTTGGAAAGCTGTTTGCCTGCTTGTTATCAGCAGCACATCCAAAAGAGTTCTGTATATAGAGAAATCCTGCGCAGGGTGCTGCATCCCCACCTCAGGTAGTGGCAGGCACCTACTCAGGATCAATTTAAATTAATCGAGGTGTCTTGACAGGCAAAGAATTTTCAGGAACGCAAAAGTAATTATTCAGAAAAAGAAAACTGATCTATCCCTACTAGTAAAGTTAAACCAGTGAAACCAGTTTACCTGAATAATCAGGTAAAACAGGAACAGATTTCCTTCAGAGAAAAGTTGTGTGAAAGAGGCTGGCCCAGAGCCTGTGCAGCATCCTGAGGGAGTGACACAGGCTGGCTTCAGTATGCATGTATTAATAAAAGATGCTGCTTTTCCAGCAGTGCCTGGTCCATCTCAGGAGCCAGATGGGGCCAGGGAAAGCAGCAGAGATATGAAACTGGAACAGCTGCAGTCTATGGCCAAGTCTGTGTCCTTGGGGAAGCCATTCAAGAGCCCCAGGGCCAAGGCAGACCCCTGAGGGACACCCCTTGTCCCCAGCCTGTAGCTGCACATGGAGCCAGTGCCCACAGCTCCCTGGGCTGTGTCCATCCGGCCAGTGGCTCGTGCCCCGCCAGCCCAGCCTCCAAAACCAGGGCTCTGCAGGGTGGGGCTCGGGCTGCCGTGTGGGACCACTGTCCAAAGGCTCACAGGGCTCTGGGCACATCAGGGCTACAAGTGCCCCCGTCTGGGGCTGCTCCTGCCACTTCCAGTGGGTTGGGCTGTGGAAGGGGTGCTGGGGGTGGCCCTCTGTG